>CM076578.1:1056907426-1057084959 GCA_034641835.2 Pinus albicaulis
TAATGTGTGTAGTTTATGAGTTAATTGTTGCTATGGTACGTCATTTTTATTTTCGATTTACATTGATGTATATTATTTAATATTGCAATTTTCATTATTCTCACCAATGTATATACACTCATTTCAGTTTATTTTTATGTTTGTAGATGGAAGGTGAAGAAGAAGAAAAAAATCAACACCATGAACAAAACATTCTTGAAAATAACCCAAGTCATGGAAGTAGTTGTAGCAGTGACAACAGTTCAAGCAAAGAATGACGATCATTATGTTTGGATATCAAAGCAAGACATTGTATTTTTTGAAAAATGTCTGTGAAATTTGACATTTTGTTTAATATAATGGACATAGTGTCCCAATTGAAAGACAAAGGGATACCAATAACTGTCCCATTTTGTATGACAAAGACTGTCTTATATATATATATATATATATATATATATATATATATATATATATATATAATAAAATATGTTTTAATTTATTCTATTGTGTTCTCCATTGTTGCTATTGCATTCTCCATTGTCGTTCTCAAATGCACTAATAACAATTTAATTCATATGAATATTCTTATAAGATATATATGAGTCGACTTTTGATGAATAATGAATTTAAAAAAACCACAATAATTATGATATGATATAGAAAATTAATCCAAAAATCACATTCAAATACATTAATAAAAATTTAATTAATATGAATATTGTTATAAAATGTGTTGACTTTTGATGAATAATGAATTTAAAACAATCACAATAATTGCACTGTCACAGGTTGATGTTTCTAAAAAATACAAAATGAAAATCAGGGTGCGTTAGTTACTGTACACCGCTGCATTTCTACGACCTATGGGCACCACAAAAATACCAAAACCAATTAAAAATATCGGTGCGTTTGTGCGGTACAGCACACCAGTGCATTTATGTGTCTATACGCACCAATGTCGTTGTACGAAATATGGGCACCACATGAATACCAATACCAATTATAAATCTTGATTCGTTTATTTTTCTATACGCACCGGTGTCGTTGTACGACCTATGGGCACCGCACGAATACCGATACCAATTATAAATCTTGGTGCGTTTGTGTGATATTGCGCACCAGGGCGTTTATGTGCCTATAAGCACCGGTGCATTTGTACGACCTATGGGCACTGCACGAATACCGATACCAATTATAAATCTCGGTGCATTTGTGTGATATTATGCACCAATGCATTTCTATAAGTCTACACACCGGTGCGTTGATACGACCTATGGGCACCGCACAAATCCCAAGACCAATTAGAACAACCCTATGCGTTGTATCACCAACACTACGCCCGGTGTGGTTTTATACCTTAACAACCCAGTGCATTCTCCTTTGACCGCCTCGAGGAACCTTCTACATGTACGCACTGATGAAAAAAAACATCTGTAATAACCTCCGACTGCCCATTTTTTTTAGTTGTGTTGAATTTCTATTAAAAGCTCTGCCAAAACCTCCGTAACCATAAACGGATGTTGTAGAAATTGTTTTTTTGACAATTTTGGCAAAATTTATAACACTAAAAACCTCCTTTATAACCTCCGCTAGAGGGTCTTTTCCTTGTAGTGATCCTTGTGGAATAATGATTGCTTATGCAGGTGAATGGCATGAAGTGGTTCTTGGTATTATGAGGAATCAAGTGGCAGAGTAGCCTTGATAGATCTATGAGGTCAATATCATGCGTACATGAATTGATATTATATGCTTGTACTATGCCTATGTTTATGTTATGGAAAGGTAATGTTGAGGGGTACATCAGCGAAGTGAAAGTAGTCTGATTTGCGACATGTTAGGATAGGAATGGATAGTGGAGAGACACTAGAAGCAATGCTTCTTGTGGGGTCAGTGTGTGATCTATGGATGTGCAACAATACTATTGTGCATATATTGCACATCTTGTATATTTAGTGATTGTACCTATGGTGATGTGTACATGTAACATATGTAGTATTTTGTACCTATGATTTTGTATGCCTGTTGTATATATGGTGTTGTGTGTGTATTTCATATACATTGCTAGGTATAGATGGTGTTATATACATTGGATATGCAATGTTGTGTACATACCATACTGTGCACATGTTGGATATGCAGTGTTGTGTGCATGTTGGATATGCGGTGTTGTGTACGTATAGTGCTATGTACATATGGTGTTGTGTAGTGTTGTACATATGGTTCTATGTACATATGGTGTTATGTGCATGATTGTACATGTGGTGCTATGTGAATGTGGTGAATGTTGTGTAACCAGCTCCAAAGAGAGAAGAAAAGAGATATTCACGCCTTAGAAATGAGCCACTTCGAGGGGGCAACCTCCAATACATTACATGAATGAACAATTCTTGGATGATACAATTTACAAAACCTCCTTTCTATATATAGGAGTCCATGGGGCCATAATATAATCTTAGTGGGCCACAATGTAATCCTAGCCGACCTAACAATAATAATTTAAGGGCACAATAATAACAATATGGGGGTTACAGGGGTACAATAATAACAATAAGGGGGGCTACACTAACATAATAAGTGGCTATACTATTAATATAGGGACTTAACATGCCCCTCTCCTTCAAACAAGTGTTGTCCTCAACGCTTGATTATTTCTTGATGCTTCTGTATAAAATTCTCATCCATATTAGCTATTATTTTATCCTTCAAACCATCCAACTTAGCCTCCATTTCTGCTTTTAAACCATCTATTTCATCTTCAATTTCTCTTCGTAAGATCGAAACTTGTTGCACTTGGTACCGTAATTTTGATATCTCATACTGCAATTCTTCCTCCTCATGCGTCATAGTATAGCTTTCTGAGGGATTAATGGGTATGGAATTATTTTTTGGAGGCATAATAGAACCCATTACTGACAAAAATTCTTCAATATGCCCTTGGAATCAATTCAAATTGATTCTTCAAACAAGACTTATGCAATTCGGAAAAAAACAATACACACCTTTTACTTGCTTTTGAGGAACTCGATATTGAAATTGAATTATCTCTGTAATTGAAAATCTTAAATATCTAAAATTCAGCTCTGTAGTAGCCCTCTGAAGCTTCTTTCAATTATCTCTGTAGTTGGGGATCTTCAATATCTGAAATTAAGCCCTGTATTAGCCCTCTAAATTCTCTTTTGAATGCCACAGGTATGACCTGATTTGGATTCTCCAAGACAAAGTTGTGTCCAATATCCCACAATGACCTAATTATGGAATGGTTCTAAAGAGAGAATTCTAGAAGTGACTTAACATGCCTTTTTCCTTGCTCTCAAATGATACCAAGAACTATAAATTTGTAATGCAGTGACGGCTTTAAATCAACGATGCTGAGAGAGAGTTATATTAACTTTTCTTACTTATTCACCTCTTGAGATGAAATTTTATCTTGTGCTAGAATTTTCACTTCATACAGATCATAATTTCAAAATACATATACCAAGTTCTGAAAATTTTTGACGTATTCAGGATTAACTTCAACTCATATGAATTTCAGATCAAACTTTCGTGTAGAAATTTTTAAGAAGTGAAGTGTCACATGACTGTTGAGAGTTTAAATAAAATACTTAACTTCCACAGATGATATCTCCTCAAATATTGCGAACCAAGATCTGAAATTTTTAGACAACCTTCCTCAAGATTTCAGCTTCGCACCCTAGAAATTTCAGCTTCTGAAGCTTCGTAGAAAACAAGTTATAGCGAAAATGCCACGATGACCTGTTTGGAGCAGCGAAACCCTAGAATCCCAAAGCTCTGATACCAAATGTTGTGTAACCAGCTCCAAAGAGAGAAGAAAAGAGATATTCACGCCTTAGAAATGAGCCACTTCGAGTGGGCAACCTCCAATACATTACATGAATGAACAATTCTTGGATGATACAATTTACAAAACCTCCTTTCTATATATAGGAGTCCATGGGGCCATAATGTAATCCTAGTGGGCCACAATGTAATCCTAGCCCACCTAACAATAATAATTTAAGGGCACAATAATAACAATATGGGGGTTACAGGGGTACAATAATAACAATAAGGGGGGCTACACTAACATAATAAGGGGCTACACTATTAATATAGGGACTTAACAGTACACGTGGGGATATGTGCAAGTGGTGTCGTGTAAATGTCATGCATGTAGAAATGTGTACATGTGGTGTCGTGTACATGTTGTGAATGTGGTGCGGTGTACATGTGGTATTGTGTACACATTGTATAGGTGGTACGATGTACATTTTTCATTTTTCATACATTGTGCAGGTGGTGCCATATACAGGTGATGTTGTGCACATATTGTGCATGTAGTGTTTTGTACAGGTGGTACTTTGTACATGTTGTGCATATCGTCCTGGTATACATGTGGTATCATGTGCATGTCGTACATGTTGTGTTGAGGGCATGTGGTATTATGTATGGGCATCGTGTAGTTGTGGTATCATGACATGTGTATTCATTGTGTGGTAATTTGTGTATGTATATGTATTGTGCTATGTTGTATACCCGATGTAGGTGTATATGTTGTGTTATATTGTACACTGGGTTTAGGTGTATGTGTTGTATGATGGTGTGGGCATATATATTGTGTTTTATTGCACACCGGGTGTAGGTGTACATGCTGTATGATGGTGTGGGTGCATGTATTGTGTGGAGTTGTACGCTTTGTGTGGATATACGTGTTGTACACTATGTGTGTGTGTACGTATTTGAAGAGAAGCAAGGGCACTAGGTGCTTGCTAGGTGTGATAGCCAATCCGGTATGGGTACAAAAGAACAAAGGCAGTAGTAAGGACCGATGACGGATAAGTATCAATATTTTATTTCAGCTTTATTATGCATGTGATTTATTATTATGGTTTATGGTGATTTCATGTGATTCATGATTTTAATGTATGATGGTTGTGTTTTGAGCTAACCAGATGTGATATATTTATACACAATGATTTGATCAAATAACTAGTTTGACTTGTTGTGACAGGAAGTAAACATAAGTGCAAGTGTACCATGTTGACGAGCTACCAATGAGGTATGATTTGAGTTTATTTTGATTTATTTTGAATCCAATGGAATTTATGTGCTTGGTACAGGAAATCATGTAATGCCCGATTTGGGATGGTTGAAACTGACTACAAGAACTAGAAGCGTCAATAAAAGGAATTGGAACATGCAAAAATATGTCGGTAAAGCATTCAGGAGCAAGGACATTGTGGGAGACTTGTAATCAATATTTTCCATTGATTTCCAAGAGAGTTCTATGATTGGTATGATCATTTTGAGAAAGGTATATTCCTTGGTTTTTGTATATTTCGATGTGAGGAAGCCTTGCCAAGGTATGGACTGCATGGGATGGGGGTGCCAGCAGAACTTGGAAGGCGTTTGACTACACAAAAGGGTGTGACTGGATTTCCTGAGGGACTGTGTAGCGAAGAAGGGAAGGATGGCTAAATAATTCCATGATGAACATAGCAATGCAACTTTGATTTGGGTAGAAGAAAAAAGTACAATAACCCCGGTTATACTTTATCGGTGTTTATATCCTCTAGGTAATGCATCCTTAGGAAGCAAAAGCTGGGATAAGCTCATATGGGAATGACATGTCTCAATATCATTCTTTAGTAGTGATCTTCATTTCATCCAGTTGAAGGATGGATTTTTTTGGTCATTAGCATTGCCATATGGAATCATATGCATATTGGGAGTGTGCCCTAGAACAATGAGCCTGTAACTGTTCACTGAGGGTACAATGGCATAGGATTGTAGAGCTGGACATTGGATGCAACTTTGACTTTGAAAGTGGATTATGGACTTCCTGTAAAGGAGGTGAATCCTAGTATTACTTTGAGGGTGGAGGTGAGAGCCTTTGGATGCTCTTGTTGTTGATACAGGAATACTATACTTCTATTTTCTAGTTGATAAAATGTGTATGTGTGTATATGTGTATATTATTGTAAATATTGTATCGAGCTGGATTTATAAAGCTCCATAAAGAGTATGATTATTTGCTAGTTGAAGAAAATGTGGTGGATATTGTAAATAATGTAATGAGCTATGTTATAAATCTCTAGTACATAGTATTTTTGTCATGTTTCAACTGCGGTCATTGTAAATACTACAACAAGTTGTGTTATAAAGATCCATGGGAAGTATGTTTTATTTTTATTGGTCTTGTTGTTTATAGGTGTCATTGAAGACTGAGGACGGTGTTCCCCCAAGGGGGAGGGTTCTGTAACAACCCTAGTAAAAAATCCATGTAAGAAAAATAATAACCACGGTTGATGGGACACTTATTCCAAGCTGAATGTTGGGAAAAACATCCTAGCAAGTGTTTATTTTGGTTATTATGGATAAATAAAATTGGAAAAGGATTTGGAAAGGCATGAGGCATTAATTAGCATTTTATTTATGAAAAAAATGGAAAATAGGAGAAAATGAAGGTGAAAGGTCACAGATTTCATGTGAGGAGGAAAATGAAGGAAAATAATGGAAAATGAAGAAAATAAAGGCCTCATCAATAAAAATGCTTTTGAGGATTAGTTGGTAATATTTTTCTCACACTTATGGCTCTCATTCTATTATCTCTCTCTCATACTCTTGGATACTTAGAGTTTTCTTGGAGCACTCTTGGAGAGTGTGGCATACTTGGTGATTTGGAGTAAGAAGAAAAGGGAAGAGCACGAAAGCGCAAGAGGATATCAGGATCAACGACTACAACTAGATTGATTTGTAGGTATCGAGTTGCATGTATTTTTTACTCACTAGATTTTCCATGCATGGTGTATGCATGTGTATTTTTCTAGCCTTGCCATTTCCTGGATAACCATGATGTCATGGGTTTATTTCCATTGATTTTTTTCTGGTTGGTTCTCATGATTCCTTTAGATGTGGGTTGATTTATTAGTTCCTGGAAGCCTTGGTTGGACAAATGATCTGGAATCATGTCAGACAACTATGGGTTGAGTTAGTAGTCCTGGAATCCTTGGTTGGACACACACTCTAGAAGCCCTAGGTGTGTTGAGTTACTAGTCCTGGAAGACTTGGTTGGGAAAATGCTCTGGAGCCCCTGTAATAGTTGGGGTTGAGTTACTAGTCCTGGAAGACCTGGTTGGAAAAAAACACTCTGGAGCCCTAAGACAACTTGGATAGAGACCAATCCGTGATGGTTGTGATTTCCGGCCGTGAGGTTGAATCACTGGTTTGGGATTGGGGTGGTTTTGCCTCTGAAATGCCTGGATTGATTGTGATCAATGTGTTTGAAGAGATCCCACAATCATGATTGGAATATGGCACGGGGGTGATAGGCTGACGTAAGACTTGGCTCAACCAATATATGGTTAGGTAAAATGTGGAAGTCCCATATCCAGTTGGTTTCTACATTCAGTAATTAGAAATTTATTCCCTTGGTATTTGGTATGAAAATGTACTAATTTATATGTGGATTGTATTGTTGTTGTATCCATTGTATTTATGTGCTTATTATGCTGGTTATAACCACGTATTCGATCATTTATGGTGTATGGATCTATCCATGTTTTTACTTGTAAATGAATGCATAGTGTATCTATGGACAAATAGGTTGTATTGCAGCTAATAATGTAAGGAATCAATGCTTCTTAGTGATTCTCACATAAGTATGAAACACATATTTTTAAATTTTTTGTTCGCACATGTAGATTCAATGTTTGCGACATGTTTGAAAAAATGCATGTCATGGCTAGCAGGGGTCTGGTTGAGTCCTTGATGATATGTTTTATTCTACATAATTTTCCTGTTGTTATTTATCATGTTCAAACTTTTCAGGAGGTTTTGGGCAGTGACCTAGGCTCTGGGCCATAAAAAGTGGCTCAAATCCCGTATCTCCAGGCACAAAAATGAGCAATTAGGGCCCTAGCCACTAGCTTGCAGCGTTATTCCTACGGATATAGCCTCCCAGCCGTTGGCATGCAATTTTTTCCCTGCATCTATGGCTCACATATGAAATAAGGTTAGTCTTACACAGGGGAAAGAGGCTTGGAAGGCTGGGTTAGCTCCTAGGGAAGTCATGATGATGTACAAGGTCTGTTTGGCGTGTTCCTACCATTTCTCATTCCTTAAGGTCACCTAGGAGGTTTAATCTCGTATTAGTACTCTCTCATCACATGTTTTTCCTGGTTAGCTACTTACTTGGGTGGATGTGGGTTGAGGGTTTTACAGTGATCTATGTGGATGATCATCTCCTTCCTCATAATCTAATGTTTCCACTGCTGACAACATGTATGATGTAATTCATCTATTTATCCTAGGTGGGGTATTTCCAAATTGTATTTGAAAGTGTCTCAATGTGATAGGCCATTTTATTCCCTTACTGGGTGAGAACTGCACCAATAACATAGTCAGAGACATCTGTTTCAATTTCAAATGGTTTTTTCAGGTCTATAAATGTGAGTACTAGTTCAAAGCAAAGGCGATGCTTCAAATCAATAAATGGCTTTTTTGGGGGCTTGGACTAGAATTTTTTCTCTTTTACTCTGCCCTTGGTAACTTGACTTAAAGGCTAATTGATATGAGAGAATCCCAACCCAAACCTTCAATAGAAATAGGCAAGGCCCAAAAATATGCAAAGCTTTGTTAAAGTGGTTGGGGTTGGAAAATCCTGAATGACTTGGATCTTAGCTGGATTCACATGCACACCTTGCTCATGAATGATGTAACCAAATATTGGATCTAGTTCATCATGTTATCACTCATAAGTTTCAAAATTTTCATTGACAGGGTCTTGCATATCATTCACCTAGGTTCCATGTTGTTTTCATAGTTAGATTCATGAAATTTATAAAAAACACATGTAACAAGATTTATCCTAAGTCTAAACCCACCATGAGTGATGTCATATCAGTTAAATCCATTCCATGTTATTTATTTTTTGCACCTATGCCTTCAAATAAAAAAATAAGCCACTTGTCTGTTTTTTCACCATTTCATAGCGAATACAATGGCAGAACAACAAACTTCGCTATGGAATTACCTGATAATTCCATAGTAGATATTTTAGGATTTCAACTTTTTTTTATAAGAAACTGTGTTTTTCTACATAAAAGCTAGAGCGGTGTGAGGTGTCAAGTTTTCGATGGCCAAAGGTAAAGGTGAGGTCAGCAAATTAGTTACCATGATCACCAAGCATGCAAGATCGTGATTTCACTCATCATTGCTTTTTGTGGTCACATGTGTCATCATTCTCCCTCAAGTTGTCGAATTCCATTTAAAAATTTTCCCCTAAGCTTCTCTCTGCCAGTCATTGTTCAAAGTATTTCATGTAAAGAAGCACAATGTCATCCTTGAAAACCTAATTCACAGCGCAAACAGCTTGATGTCTACGTTTGTTCATCTAAAAGTGTCATAGCTAAGAAGTAGTGAAGTTATAAAGGAGCAATGGCAGTGAAGAAGAAAGTGAATAAAGGAGGTTACTGTGTGAGATATGAGCTTATGGATTTAAAACTATTGAATGAAGATTCTAGTTTCATGGATACCTTTAGGAATGTTGCTTTTCTACAGTTCTGTCAAAATTTGTAGGGTTTTCATGCTCAGATATCCACAGTCTTTGCAGCCAATTTCACAGGGACAACCTCAAAGGTAGGAGTATTTAATTTCATAGTATCACCTGATACTATCTCTCAAACTACAGAAATACCCAGAGGAGGTGAGGAATGGTTCAAAGGTACAAAATTCAAAATGCAGAGTTGTGAGGGATTTTTCAAATAGGAGCACATCAGAGCTGACATGGAAAGTGGAATCCCCAACGTTTATATGAAAAAAAATTATTCAAAGCTGTTGTTTGTGGTCCAGAAGTATTTTACCTGCAAGGGGAGGTTTCACATGGTCTACTTATATCACTTCAGGCTCCTTTTGCATTTCAATGTTAATGGTAAGCAACCCCTTGATTTGCCTTTCTTTTTGTTTAGAAGTTTGGGGAAGATGTCAGATAAGGTCCAAGCCAAGGCTGAGGGTAGTGAAAAATCAGTTCTTCACCATGGCCTGATCAAATTATTAGTGTTGGAGGAATTAAAAAATTTAAACAAAGATTGGGCATATTTTCTCTTTCTTAGTGGATATGAAGTAGATTCAGTGACACCTAAAAATATTTCAAATCCAAAGATCACTTCATCTATAGCTGTTATAGAAGAAGTTAATGAAGAAGGAGTATATACTACTATGGAACCAATGGATATTGAAGCTGAACCTATACCATAGATTGATATCCCACAACCATCACCTGCAATTCAAAACAGAAAATTAGCAAACATGGTATCAGGAGGAAAACCAAGAGTCAAACCATTACCAAAGGAAATCTTGAAGACATCCTCCAGGAAATTGACATTTAAGAATCTCCAATTGTCCAATCATACGACATTGAAGGGGATAGAAGGAAGAAGCAAAAAGGTAAGTCTCCCCAAAAATTGGATTTTGTAGGAGAATATGTTGGTTTCATTTTCCATCTAGGTAAACCAGTGACTAGGTCACAACTTGGAAAAGGTTCCATGGAAAGCAAGAGAGAAAAAAATATTGACGAAGGTAATCAGCTAGAGAACATTATAGACCTATCTCCAACAGTAGAAGAGGTCTTTGTGCAAAGAAAAGGAAAGGAACAAGTTGAGGAAAATATTGAAGTACAAATATTGCAGGAAAAATTAAGAGAGGCCAGGGAAGAAGTTATTGAAGTCAAATTAGAACTACAAGAGGCCAAAGTAGACAGATAGCTACTAGTATAATTTGAAAAAGAAATGAAGGATCAGCTAGACAAATATGAAAAAACTATTTCAAATGCCGAGAAAATGCTGAAGAGAAGTCTTCCTTTGAGGAAAGTGGTGAAGAACACTAGGAAAAGAAATATATGGTTGCAGTCTGAGAGAAAAAGGCTCAAAGGGAAGGTTAAGGATATGGAAGACCAAATTTATATGATCCAAGAAGAACTAAAGAAAATAGGGCTAAAGATTATAATGGTAAATGAACCTGAAGAGGTACAACCTTCTAATGTTAAAGATGAAATGCCCAAAGTCTGAGTGGTTACTTTAAAACATTTTTTATTATTTTTACAACTTGCAGGAAACATCAATTTTGGTTTAGAAGCTAAATTTTTGAAGAAAAGTGAAAAATCTACATTTTCAGCCAAATTAGGCAGTTTCGTAGCGAAGTCCAGGCTTGAGGGCCGAAATTAGCTACGAAATTCCTGTAGGATTTTTTTTACTCAAAAAACTAGTTTTGATGGAGATCTAAGGAGGGAAAGTGATGTTATTTAGCCCATATGACTTGACAAACATATCTTGAATATAAGAGAAGGAAAAAAGGAGGTTGGATGACTTAAGTAAATGTGATACTAAATTTCTCTACGAAACTTCCTAAGGTCACTATAATTTTGCAGCGAAATGTTTTTAATGGATTTTGGAAGTTTTAAAAGTGTGTTGAAAATTAACCAGCCACCTGGAGACATAAAAGCTGACAATGGGCCATCCCAGCAAAGATTCAATACTCGACAGGAGTGTCACCTATCCAGCTCATCATGAAGACATGGATTAAAGTGGTGTTTATCTTTTCCTAAAAAGTAGACGGTTGTTTCCTAAATCTAGGGGATGCATTAATGTCTTAGTGATGGTCAATGCCACTCGAGCATATGATCCTTATTAATGTAATTCTCCCACTACTGAAGAAGTGAATGTAGTAAATGTAAAGCAGAGTCTTATTAGAAGTGTAAGTCTTTAGAGACTAGGTGTATTTTTCAGTTTCAAGAATGTAGTTTATAGTTATGATAGGTGTCAAAGTTATGGTTCGATGATCTAGCCAGCTGGGAAGATCCTATGTAAGCAACAAAGGTCTATTTAAAGACAGGAAATTGAATCAGAAAGGGTTGGAGAATGTTACTTTGAGGCCACTATTATTGTAAATCTCGGAATATCAGTAATATACAGTGATGGTGTTTCCTGCTTAACCTGAGATTCTTTGACTGTTGCAATGAGTTTTATGCCTTATGTTTTCTTAATATCTTTTCTCAATGTCTTGATGTTAAATTACTCAAAATTCATGCCCACATGCTCTGACTTCCTTTTGACATTAAGTTATTGAAATTTCCTGTGTGTTAGTATTATCTTTTTTCATTGAAACAGTAGAAGCCTCAGCTTCCACAAGAAGAATTATTTGTCACTGACCCCATAATGACTCCATGAGCCCAATGGTAGTAAAATATATCCCATTTTTCACATAAAATCAAATACATTAAGACACTTATCATAGAGTTAGCCATCTGATTCAAAACCTAGTTGAGAAAATCATTAGATAAGTTGAGAGAGCCCTCTCAAGCTGAAGAGGCTAATCCCCAGTCAAAAGCTAGTTTGAAAGAGTTACTCTAAGTTGTCTGGTGGAGCAGCCCCTCAATACCAATTTAGAGATAACACATCCCAAATTTTCATTTCTCCAATTTGGCAGATAGTTTGTGTTGACAAAGGGTTTGAAGGACATACCGAATATGTTGCAAGTGCTCTTCCTAGTTCTTTCTAAAGATGAGGATTTCTTCCAAATATAGAACCCTAAAAGAGTTGGTGAAGGGATACAATATGCCATCCATCAACATCATAAAAGCTGCAGTGAGATTTCTCAAACCAAAAGGCATGAATAGCCACCCAAAAAGTCCCTCCTTGGATTTGAAGGCGGTCTTCCATACATATGTGGGTTCTATTGGAACCTGTTGATAGCTAGACTTCAAATCAATCTCGTTGAAGTACTTTCACACCTTGAGACAGTAAAGACGGTCATCAATTCATGGATTGGATACCTATTTCTAATAATGATTGTATTTAATTCCCAATAATTAATGTAGAATCTCCAAGTCCCATCCTTCTTCTATAGGGGTACAATTGGGCTCCCACAAGGTAAGGAACTTAGTCGGATGTGCCATTTTCTTAGAAACTCCTGGATCTACCACTTTATTTCCTTGTTTTATAGAAGAAAGTGATGGTATATTGACACATTAGGTAGAGATTTTTCGAGAGTCATATCGATCAAATTCTTGACCTGACAGTGCAAGGTTACCCTTGTGGGTGAGGAGAATATGTCCCTGTATTCTTCCACGAACTTATCCACCCACTTCTATTGCATGGAGGAAACCTTATTGGTGGCCATGGATGTGGACATGATCTTCCCCTTAATTTTAGAGTGAATCATAAAGAAAAAATAATTCCCAGTATGGGAGATGATCTTACTACATTTCTTGGAATATATCAAAGAAATGGAAGTAGGAGGGGCTATCTCTGGTATCTTGTATATTTTTTTCCAAAGAAATTATAATAGTACGAGGTATGGAATCATACATAACATGATACTTACACAAGTATGGTTGACCTAATAAAACATGACATACTTTAAGAGGATAAACATTACAAAATACCTCTTCTGTGAAGGGTTTCATGATGTATGGAAGGCATCACTACTAGCTGACACGAAGATATCATCCTTGGTGAAGCCACTCGATGGCGTATGGATGTGGGTGTAGTGTGGTTGACAAGCCCAAATGCTTTACGACCTCTATTTAGATGAGGTTATTTTGGCTCCAACTGCCGAGAATGAACTACAATGGATAACCCTTCACCCACATTTGTGAGTGGAAGATACGCTCCCCCTCCTCTGGATCTTCAGGCTCAATATTTTGTACCTTGGTGGTGGAAATGGTGGCACTAGGTTCTACATTAATAATATGCTTCCCCTTATCTTCCCCCTTGTGGGTTTTTGGCTTAGAGTCAGAACATGCATTTGACCCTAAAGCTTTTAGCTCGACCACAAGTACCTACTTAATGCAACACACATTTGTGTTGTGGGTAGGTCCCTTGTGGAGCTCACACCACTTCCTAGCATCCTTATTTGTCTTTGTGGTGCTATTATTTTATTTTGGCTTTAATGGGTTATCTTGGGTTTCTCCACCTTGGATTTGTCCTTTTTTTTTTGCAGTTTGGAGGTCCCTTTTTCTTACCTTAAATTTGTAGATCCAAACCCTCGTTTTTTCTATTTAAATTTATGTTCCATCCACATAGCATATTAGTATGTTGCACCGAGGAGATGAAAAAGAACTCCATTTATTCCTATATGTATTTGTGTAGACAACCACAATACGTGAGTATCATATGCTTCTTAGAATCCTTGATAACCAATTTCTTACGTAGGGTATGGAAAATGTTTCTGAAATCTGAAAAATCTTGGTTCCTTCCCTGTCATAGTGTGGGCCATTTATGTACTTGGATTCATAACTTCTGATAGGGTAATATTGTTCCTTTACAACATCTCAGAAAGAATTCTAAGAGGGTGCGGTTGAAAATAGTGAGGGTTCCCCCTCATCCCTATACTCACAGTAAGTTTCCCACCAATCCTTGACCTGGGGGGGCATATTTGAGGAGTGAAAAAGTAATCTTTTCCCTATCAGAAAAATCATGGACCGAAAAATATCCTTCTAACATATTTAACCACCTATCTAAGGAATCTATGTCTATTTGGCCTTCAAATATATGAATCTCAAATTTAACTTGTACCCTAAAATGGGAAACACCTCCAAAGTGACTGTTGGATGAAGATGCTTCACCATTTGATACTTGCCAAAGGATCTGGGAAAAAATGTCCGTCATCTTGTTCCTTTGTCACTCGGGGGTTTCTTTAAGAAATATTTTGAAAGGATGGGAATTCTCCCTCTTCTTTCTTCTCTTCTGCCATGGGAGACCATCAGGGTCGGCGAGGCCAGTCTTGCAAGGGTTCAACCATTTCAAGTCCCAACTCCTTATACTCTAACCTCGTTGGGGACATGCATGGTAAAATAGAGAAAGAGCAGACTACTCTGATACCATTAATCTAGATTTATGAAGGAACAAAATGAAATATAGATTAAAACCAAACACAGAGATACAATGAAACATAAATTCAATTAATAAAATAACAACTCTTGAAAACTATTTACATACATAAGAGAAACAAACTAGCTCGAGCAACGGTAGCCTATCTTTGAGAAGATATGTGATGGGTACATGCCTTATAAACTGTGTTACAATGAGGTTCAGAGGCCTTCTCATAATTTAGAAATAATGGGAAGCCCTAAACATCCAAAAACGTAACCCTAGGAGATAAAGTGCCAAAAGTTTGGGGGCCCCATTGGAATTAGTTGGAACACCAACTTCCCAGGGTCGTAATTTTGGCATATGATCTTTGTTTGGTGCACATGTTACCTTGTTAGAAAGATCTATCCAAGGGAAAAAAAAATTACTGAGAAGTCCTTATCATAAGGGCTATGGTACTGGCATGCTTTCCAAAAAAATGCTTTTTAGGGCCTCAAAATGGCTTCAAAATTTCAGGACCTGAAAAACCGGAAAAAATATAAAGTTGTGCTAGAATTAAGGAAACTGAAAAAAAAAGTGTTGGGGGTCCAAGTAGAATAGGTGGGTGGCCACCAATATCTACCCAGACCAATCACATTGATGAACCTAACTAGATTATGAATGGGTGATGACTCTCAATATTTATAAATATTTTCTAAACCATTGCAGATGATATAGATGCTTGATCAGGTGTTATAGAGGATAGGGAAGGTCTTGGAAGCATATTCACAAGCCTAGTTTGAGAGGGTTGAATAATTTAAAGTTTTCAAAACCATACACTATTTGTGTGAGATAATGTCACTTACATACGTAGGTATTAGGAAATCAAGTCACATAAATGACCCTACACATGGAAAATGAAAACCCATGAGAATTTTCCATGGTAATATCCGAAGGTTTTGAGTCAAAAATGATTATTTGGTCCTGTCAACAATTACCATCAATGTATCCCACAAAATTTCCAGTGGTATTGGAAAGGAAAAAGGTTATAAAAGGAGAAGTAATTTGAGCAGTAGAGTGTGCATTCATTTAGAGTTTCTTGTGATGTTTTTTTAATAGGTGTGCACCAAGTCACAAGGAGAAGGTTCAAATTTGAATATTTAATGAGAGACCTGATAGAGATGTAATAGAAATAATGATTACTTGGTCTAAATTATTATATGATAATTTACTTGTTTTTAAGAGTAGGTCTAATTGTTTGATTTCTATAAAAGTTTGCTTTAGTAAAAATTTGAATATGTGATGGAAAATATCTAATGTATTTGAACTTATGAGATCAAAGTGGAGTGTTTGTGTAGTGGTTGTATGAAATAGAGTTTGTGGTCACACACTTGTTTGTTGCAGGACTAGGGTCACACTCATTATTTTTCAAAAAGGTGTGTATGCAAAGATCTACAATAGTGTGTGTGTAATTTTGACAGAGTTTTGAATGACAAAGGTTGCATGTAGGGCAGAGGGCAAAGATTTCCAAATATGATGTGAATAATTATACTATTTGTCCTTGTGTTATAGCATAGTTTCCCCCCTTTGTATACTTGATGCTCTGAGTCATGGCCTTGGGCATCCCTTTCCCTTTAGGCTTCGTCCTTTACCTAAAAAAAATTATTTGAATTCCATATGCGACTCTGCCCTCTCAAAAGTGCATGCAAGCATGGGTCACGTTATACCTAACCCGCATATATAATTTGAAATATGAAAAAAAATATAATTCCCTATTTTTTGGGTGGGTTTTATGGGTTACACCAGAAACCTACCTACAGAAGCACGTGGCCTAACTGTATCCCAACTGAAACAATTGTTTTGGGGTGGTATAAATACACCTCATGGGAAGGCCTTAAGGGAGGAGAGAGATAGGTATTGATATTATAGCCATTTATTCCCTGATCAAGTTTGATTTATCCCTCTGCCTCCTGCACTTCCCAGATTGTGGAAACCCTTGTTTCCATCATGGAGATGTTCATTCCTCTTATATGACATCCATGTGTATGGTTTTGGAAGGAGATTGTTGAGGCTTAGGCTAGATAGATCCGGAGGATGGTTTCGCTTGGAGCGGTGGTTGAATCAGGTGGTATTCCTCCACTCATCTTTACATTCATAAATAAAGAAGCTATGTCCCATTCTTGATTTTCATTATATTAATGCCTTATACATGTTATGATAGTATTATGAATGATTTTATGTTAATTTTTGTATAATATTATATGATATAATGCTAACATCTTGAACATGATTTCAATTAATACTAGTATATGTGCTTTTCTTGAGTGAGTTGCAGGTTTTGAAGCACTAGGATAAGTAGAGGGGTTTGAACCTCACGGGGTCGCCTTCAAACGTAGGACCTACGGGTACGACCTCTTCTTTCCCTTTTACTAGTTTAAGCATTAGGATTGTAAATTTGTTTGCTTCTTGTTGCTTAATGCTTCTTGCTCTATTGGGGTTCTCAACCCAGACCTTAGGGTACTCCATCCTGTAACAGAATTGGCAAATGCACTGGGGATTACATCCATGTAATTCCAAGTTTGGGTTTTTTCTCTCTAGATCTGGATTTTTTGGTTGGTTTGATCACTTTTCTAGCTTCTTTGGTTCATTATCAATATAGGAAAAAGTTATAATCTTCTAGATCAGGCTTGGATTTTTAATTTTTTCTTTACTTCCATTTCTATACGTTCTTTATAGTTTACACAGTCGCGTATACACGTGTTTTGGTCCGAAGAAACACACGTGTGTGTTTCCTTGTACACAGTTGCATATACACACAGGTTGATCACTATCAAGTCACATATTACTAGTTTTAAATGAAATTTTTATATTTTGAGTCCAGTAAAGCCTTTTTCATGTTTTTTGTTGCTTTTGTTTAATCATTGACATTCCTGGAAAGTGTTTCTTTTTGTAATTTATCAATTTCCTCTCTTTCTTGGTGAAAAACATAGTCAACCTAGGGTTTTCCCTTTTTGTGAAGTTTCAGTTTTGTGTTTGGCACCAAGGATTCTTGCTGAAGTTATTTGTTGTTCTGAGTATTCAAGACAGTGATTTAGTGTTTATTTTCTCATGCTCAACCTTCTTATTTCTTCACTTTCACTTTTCTTTCATTGGCTTTCTCGGTTTTTCTTTGTTTTTGGGAAACGTGCTTCTAGCAATCTTAAAGAGTATTCTTTATTTTCTTGGAGTTTTATTATTTGCTGGAATTTTGTGCTACTGATCAAGTAATTTGTTTGAGTGTGTAGCCTCTTTCCAATTATTATGTATTTTCATGCAAATGATGTTTATGGCTTAAGGAATTTGAGGCCTTTTTTGCTCAATTTAGTGATCTTGAGTTTTTGGGTAGTTTTTGCTTTCTCAAAGAATTTATTGCTTCCTTAAAAATAAAAAGATACAAAAAACATCTTTGTTTGCCTTTTCTTTTTCTTTTGGTTTTGTTTTAAGGTTTCTTTGTCATTTTTTAGCAAGTGCAAAGTTTTTCATTTGGTAAAATTTTCTTGGTTTTGGGAGAAGTTATTGGTTGAATTTTCCACTTTTGTATCAAGTTTTGGCATCTTTTTTGGGAGAATTTCTTGTTTTAATTTGTCTTTTCTTTGTGTCAAGTTTCATACCTCCTTATTGGGAGACACATTTTCTTTTTCTTTAGAGTAATCCTATAATCTTGCATTAAACATTTGTAGTTTGCATTAGAGTAGCTGCATGGTAAGAATTTTTATTCTTTTGTATATTTTGAGTGCGTGAGAGTGTATTTTGAAAAAGAAAAGAAAAACTTTTTTTTTATTAGTTTATCGTAGTTCCATTTATAGAAGTCTCTTTTCATCGAAGAAAAAGTTGCATTTTTCATGTAGCTAGGTTTCCATTGATTTCTTCTTGTGTCCATAACACCATAAGTTGCACCTCCATTTCACCCCTAACTTAAAAGAACAACCTTTAAAATCAATTGTTAAAATCTAAAATGAACTAGAATATTTTTTATTTGTCATTAAATACATCAACTAGTTTAGGTCATTAGGGCCTTGGAATAGGTGTGTGGAGAGTTAACCCTTCAAGGCCACTGTAAATTTAAACTTAGAAGTTGATTAAAAGAGTGAAACCCAATGTCATTAATTTGTCCTGGAAATCTCTCCTAAAAAATGATTCAAGCACGAGGGCGAGTGAAAACAGGGAAGAGAGATACCCCCCCTCCTACTTATTGGCTCTCGACCAAAGACTGTTCCTCCCAGCTACCAATACGAACTGGTGACCTTATTTTCTATTCCTTAGTTTCACATAGGTGACTGCGGGGGGCGGATACCCATGGTACCTAAGGAAGATGTTGCATCATGTTCATTAGTGCTTCTGGAGGGTGCCCCTGTGAAGCTTGGGTACTTGCACTGGAAAAGGATTTTGTCTGGAGGTCAGCGTAACTAATTTTTTTACCTTCACTAGTAGGCTTGGGCATAATTAACCGATTCTGTTTTAAGAACTTCCTTATATATTCACTTTCTTGTATTTTCGTGTCCAGTCCTAATCACTCGGAGCAGAAATACCTGAGAGTTTCTTGATTGGTTGCATCTTTAGGGACATTTTTAGAGAGTTCTCTTTGCTCCTAGACTACCATAACTTTATAATTTTTTGAGTCTGTATAATTTCTCTTAATAATTAAAAGTGGTTGATCTATCATTTCGTCGATCCACGAGGCTTCGTGGGCTTTCTCCTGCGAGTGCTGAGCCTTCTCTTAAAAGGTGTAGGAGCAATTATGCTGGTGATTTTCAAACAGTAGCATTGAATGCTTCAGAGAGTGATCCTCCGCTTGGGGCTATAATTTCACAGGGTGATCCTAGTGTTAGTCATGATTTAGAGAGGAGTACTCCACTCCTTTTTAGGGTTCTTTTTCCGTCGGAAGAAGTTGAGGTTGAAGATATTTCTGAACCTCCAGTTACTCCTTCTTCACCTCTTCCTTTTTATTTTCTGGGTGTTATATCATACGTTGGGACCCCAACTCATAGGCTTGAAAGCCCTCTTGTTTCTCCTTCTTTTATTTTGATGGCCACTGCTTGGAAAATTGTTTCAACTGTGAGTACTTCTAGTGTGCATACTCCTCTTTTAGTAGAAGGAGGAGCTACAATTTCTATATCAACTATCACTCCTAGTAATTAAATATTTGGCTCTACCTCCATTCCATCTTCAAGTGGGGGCACCCAAGCTTTTTCTTCCCACACTGGTTCATTTTCATTTGGGATGCCTTCTAGTGCAATTCCCTGGGTTCCTTTCACCATTTCATATGTTGTCTCCACACCTATGTCTTCTATGGCTAGTGGTTCAAAATATTTTCAGGGTTTTCCCTTTGGAAGTGGTTATATCCCTCATTTTAACCCTTCCTTAGGTTATTTTCCTTTCTCTGTGAAAGGTCAAGGTTTTAACACCTTTAAAGGAGGTTAAGGTTTCAATACTTTTCAAGGTTGGAACCCTGATTTTGGTGGTTTAGGAACTGGGAATCATTTTATGTCTGGTTAACAAGAGAACATGCATTTCTCCTCCATAGGAACCTCTTAGGGTTTTTCTCCATTCGCTAATGCATGGAACCCTTAAGAAGGGCTCTCATCACCTTTTAATACTTCGATTGGGGGAAACATTCATGTTTATCGTAACCCTTTGGTAGGAGGAGGTCCTACTCGAAATTTCTCTAGGCCACAAGGTTTTCCTTATGGTCCAGTGTCTTCTAAGAACAATCCTTGGCAGACTGGTGCCTTAGCAAATCCAGGTTATTATTTTCAAAATGTTGGTAATCCCTATCTTGGTGGATATAATTATGAAGGTCCTTCACGCTTACCATTCCAGGAAACCCTAAATTTTCTAGATATTTTGAAATTGACTAACAATCCAATTCAATATAGCCCGACTTAGCCTCAAGTTCCTACCAATATTTCATTTGACATCCAAAAATTCGAAGGGAAGACTGGTGAGAATACAGCTGACCATATAACAACTTCCACTTATGGTGCTCATCTAACTCCCTTATTGATAATTCAATTATGTTGAGCTTGTTTCAACGCACCTTGACCAGAAATGCTACTAAATGGTACATAGAGCTTACTAGGAACAAATTTTCTTCATTTCGCGAATTGGCTACTATGTTATTGTTGTGCTATACAACAACCCCCATTTATTTTTCATAAATAGGGACCCTTTAGAAATAAATAGGAAAATATGTTTTAAAATTTCTTTTAAAAACACTTAGAAAATAAATTTTCTGCCTAAAGCGCACTGCTTATCACATATTTTATCCTTCAAAAAGAATCCTAAATCATAAAATCTGCGAATTGAGAAATGTGCTCTTTAAAAATCCTTTCCAAAGAAATCAAAATATTTACTTTCATTTTTTCGCATCGAACTTGATTTAGTTAAAACTTAAAGAAACAAAGTAATATAAGTTGCGACAACCATGGACCCGACGAAGCGAACAAACTCAAAAATATAAATCCTTTTTCGCTATCGCATCCACTTTAAGCTTTTGAAAATCGCATCGCACGTGAATTATAATATAGACTTAAATGTATCTTTTAAATCTTGCGATCTGTGATTTACGTAGATCGCATTTTGCAACATTTATGGGACAAACACCAAATATTATAAGGAATCATTGTGATTTGCACATTTAATGATATCAGTGTGTGAAAAGAAACTTATGTCATATCAAATTGAATTTCAGATCTTAACAGCTTTAAACGATTGATAATTATTGTGTGTGAAGTCATGTGAAACCATGTCAAGCATTAAATTTTGAAATCATAAGGAATTATGAAGAGATGATTGATAATATTGACAGGTTTTCACGTGAGTTTGAAATAAATCCCTGATATATCTTTGTAATGCTCATTATGTGATATATTTCACTTTACTCTCAGGAAATCAATTATCGAGTTAAGAAAGTCAGAGATGAGTAAAAAGGGTAAAGAGGTGTCTCAAGCATCATCTTTAGAGGATATAGATATGCCTTCGTTATTTTCAAACACTGTCTGTAACAAGGATTGTGGAATTTATTCATGGGAAGCTATGTACAAAATTTTTGAGGATGAAGGACCAAAGGTGATAACAAAAACATCTGCGATAGGTACTGATTCCACCTCTATGCAACCCTTTTCGACATTGCATGCTCTTTTATTCATAGAATAGCTGCGAGACCAAAGATTATGCCTTACACAGATATGATTAAGTGGGCATTTGAGAACTTAAATATTGAAGACAGAGTTTTCAATAATTCCCGAGGAGAGATTATGGGCTCTTTCAAAGCCGAAGATTTGACAACCATGTATCATCTACCACTTCCACAACAGAAGTATTATAATAGATATGTGCAAATGTTCAGAGCTAAAGATCCAGATCTTATCAAAGTCATCCATGAATGGAAAGACAATGAAGGGAAATTGAAGCAGGACAAATTTGGTACGTACCCCATTACAAAAATCCCTTATCCTTATTGCTATGCTACTGGTACGTTGTGTAGGCTATTTTCCAAACCTGATAGTACTAGGATCGCTAGAGATTGGGTTCCCTTAATTGACGCAATCGTCAATTCATCCATTTTTAATTAGGCAAACTTTTTATTCAATTATTTAGCCAAACATATTTCCGAATATAGGAATAAAAGGAGTGATTCATCCCAAGAAAATTCACCCTTTTACATGTCTTCTTATGTTATGGATTCCATCTGTTTCACTTCTACATTTCCAATCATGGGTTGGAATTGGACCATTAAAAACCCTACCCCAATTCACATATACCATGAAGAACTCTGGGACTCTAAATTCCACCTACATTTCTACAAAGTCTGTTATGGAGTCATGTTGCCTATGTATCAAATGATTTTCAATGAAAATATCCCTAGGGTTTCCAAAGAAGTTAGTAAAGATATTCTTCTACAGCTAGATGGATTGCTGAAGAGAAATTCATATATGTTCGAGTATTTGGAAATTCTGCTCTTCCACATGTTTTTCCATAATATGTTCTAGATAGATTTTTTGGGAGAGAGATATCTTATCAGCTCATCAATGGTGTCACAAAACAGTTAAAAGATGATAAAAAGGCTATTTGGCCTTATTTACCTCTATAGTGTGGCACCTTCGCTTTGGCTAATATCAGCCATACATACAAAGAGGTTCCTAATATTCAGAGGTTAAATCTAGCATTCATGCCCAGGAGACTATATGACCCCAACAATGTAATTAAAAATTACATGATAAAGCTCAAAACAAAGCCTTTCATAAAGGAAGAAGATAAATTTGATGACTTCTTCCAAGGAGTCGAAGGTTTTTCTAATATTGTTAAAATGATTTCTAGTCAATCAAGTCAAGAAGAGGCTGAAGCCTTTCAGGTATATAGAAATGAGAGATTGAAAAATGTCCCTTTGAATTTGTTAGTTATTGATGAAGAAAAACATACTCCAAGTGTTAGTCTCGATGAAGAAATGAAAGATGCCTCTGAAAATGAATCTGGTCAGTCTCAAGAGCACTCTGATAAGTCAGATTAATCTGAGCATGAATCCGAATATATAAAAGAAAATTTGGAAATCGACCAAATTCTTCAAGAAATAGAGTTGCAAGAGAAAACAAAGAACAATGGCACAAAATTAAATTTAGAGGCAGTTCAAAAGGATCAGAGCACGGTAGCCCAGTCTAAGTCATCTCAAGGTAAAGACCTCGTGAATGAATGGGAACAATTTTCCCAAGCAATAAAGAATCCTAAAGAAAAGGTCAATACTGACCAAGCAACAAGTTTTCAAACGCCAGAGCCTTCTCAAAAAATAGTTGAAACTATCAACCCTCTACAGAGAATCCCAACAACACAGAGCAAATAAATCATTTCGGCTTACTCTATAGATCAAATCATCCTACAGATTGAAGACATTCCATCATTGGATATTTTCTACAGTCCCAGCCACAGAGCTGTGGTTAAAAGGAATAAGAGAAAAAGAACCGATGAGACAACTCCTAAAATGACAGATGAATTAGTTGATGTCCTTTTGAAGGATTAATTAAAGGATCCCACTGATCATCTGACTAAATTGTCACAATATGCAGGAGCTTATGCCACAACCACTGTACATAAGGCAACTGAAGTTAGAACCTTGTTGAAATAGAAAGAATCCAGAATGTTACACCATTTTTTGGTCATCTAACCTACTATCATTAAATGGACCCAAGTACACCATGTAAGACCAATTTTACCCTAAGTAAAATTGCTTTCACTATGTAAAAAAACTTAATAAAACACATTTATTAGGTTGTTTATGGTCTAAACAGGAAACCCCAAAAGGAAATATTAAACAAACCTATATTTGTTTGATTTTCCTCAAGGAATAATTAATTAAACAATAATTCAATTATTATTCCTGGTCATGTTTAACCCAAAATAAAGAAATTAATTAGATAAATCTTTACTTATCTTATTATTTTCTAGGAATAATTATTTAAATCTTATTTAAATAATATTCCTTGTTAAATATGACTAAATCACCCATAAATAATTAAATAAATCATTATTTATTTGATTATCTTTCAACCACTTCCTTTAAATGATAAATAAATCATTTATTTATTTATTATTCACAAATAAAGGGATTTGACCCAAGTCAAATACTTTTTCCCTCCAACAAATATAATAAAATATTCCATAAAAGGTGGATCTAGATTTGGTTAATGTTATTTTAATCATGCACCAAGATCTATAATGACCCAATATATTGTTATAAATAGGAAGGTTTTTCCTACCATTCTTCACATTTTGTTGCCTATTAGATCACTCCGGATCTACACACTTGGTTTGACTTTGAGCCATTATCATTGTCATATTTTCCATTATTTGCTGTGTGAGCTCCCTTTGAGTTCTATCTTTGTCTGGGTTTTCTACACCAACAAGAGAGAGAAATGCTAGATCTGAAGTGCCGAGGACTTCCAAGAACCCATCCCATTGAGGAGAATTGGAAACACCTTCTTGTTTTCCTCCCAGGTGCCCTTAATACAAAAATTCTTTCAAAAAATATTGTTCTTGCCTTGTCTATTGGATGTATGGAGCAAAACCTTATTTTTACTGCTTAATGTCTCTTTATGCATAGATCTGGTTTTTTGCAGCACTTGTCTTGATCAACTAACTGCAGATCTGAAGATATTGGTAGTCATATTTGATGTTAGGGCTATAAGTTATGCATAGCTAAAGTGGTCTTTTTTCGTACACTTCGACAAAAGATTCATACTAACAACTGGCGACTCCACACGGGTTTTCAATTACGACTGCTGTCGTTTTTCATATTCCTGCATATCCAGCTACTTCAGACCCTAGGGTTTCTTTTCAGCTTTTTGTTTTTCCTATTTTTCATGTTGTTTTTAACCTATAAAACCCTAAAACATTAAAATTTCTAACTTCCGCGTGTTTCTGGCCCTATTGCGCAGGTGACAGACATCAGCCGCAACTGAGACAGCAACTTTTCCGAAAATCTGCCGCCGGGACACACGGAGCTTCAGGTCGCACTTTTCAGCCCATTATCTGTGACCTGCAAAGAAAACAGGTCAGAACCTGCGACCTGCCAATTTTTCTGCCATTTTTCTGCAATTTTTCTGGGTTTTTCTGAAGCTTCTGTCAGGGTTTTCCAGCCTCTGTCTCAGCCCGTTTCGACCTGTTTCTGATCTGATTTTCTCATCTAAGTGGGAACATAGCCCCCTAGGGCTTCAGTACCCTCCACTTTTGGTGGAAGAGTTTTTATTTGTTTCATGTGTCTGTTTTTTCAGAGGTTCAGCTCCCCCTTTTCCAGATCTGATACCTCCTTTTTAGATCTCTTTTAATCAGCTCTTCTCCCTTTCAAATCACCTCCTAAATATTTGTTTGGATCTACCTTTAGGGCCTCTTCCTTTCCCCATTTAATTTTTGCTGATTTCCTCCTTTTTTCCAGCCACCTTGCCTCTGCCTCTTGGTTGTGTTCTGCCCCTCTTTTCAGCAGATTTCTCCTTTAGATCCCTATCCCTTTCGACCCTAGATCTATTGGCCTCTTTTTAGTGTGTTTTGACTAGATTTTTTTCCCTCTATTAGACTAGTTTTGAGAGCCCTGCCTTTTTGGGTTAGATCAATGCATTGATTAGCTGTTAATTTTCTGTTATTTCATCATTATATATTGTTCTTTGCAGCATTATTTTCAGTTACGCTGCACACTTTTTCTCTTGCTCTCAAAACGAAAAGGGTTTAAAAATTAAAATTAACACACGCCACACACTCACCCTAAGCGAAGAAGAGCCTGGTTAACACCGCCAGGCAAAGACTTTAAAACATTGTAAAATCAATTGACACTGCACCTTTCTGCCCTTTGTTCGACATTGTAATCACTTGATTCTGCCCCTCCCTAACTTTTTTGGTCATTCTTCTTCCCCTTGTGCCATGTTTGTGTTGTCACCATAGCGCCCCCAACTCGCACATCCCGGAGACTTCTTGGCCTCACCCTCAGTTTCTGGACGGTCGACCTACTCCTTCCTGTCGTCGTCGAGTTAGTCCTCCTCCGAGTCCACACTTCGACTCCTCTTCTAATTCATTGGGTTCTCCTTTTACTTCTGGTTCTCCCCCTGTCACCTTCACTATGTCTAGTACAGGGCCTAACGCTAGTGGTAATCTCGGCCCTAATGTTGGGACTACTACTAGCGGAACCGCCACAGGAACTACCTCGGCTTCACCCTTGCTCCCCTTCATGGCAGGCCTCAGCATCCCTGATTTGGATCGGTTGATAAATAACCCTATACACCATGATGCTAGTTGGCCTGCTATGCCGACAAAGCTCCCTTCTGACATCCCAAAGTTTGAAGGCCTTGCTGGGGAGGATCCTTCAAATCATGTTCGATCTTTCCACATGTGGTGTTCGTCTACCTCCATTACCGATGACTCTGTCCATCTTCGGTTGTTCCAACGAATGCTTACAGGTGCGGCTTCTAAGTGGTATGTTGATCAGGCCCCTTCCTCTCATACCACCTTTGCGACTCTTGCCCGAGCTTTTTTATCTTACCTCCAGCTTCCCCTTCGTTATGACACTGGTATCGAAATTTTGACTTCTTTCCGTCAATCGTCTGCGACCCACCTATCCGATCATGTCCGGGAATGGCGGAGAAGAAAGAGCCTATGTTAATCCCCTACCTTCGAAGACCATGTCTACATGGACTGGTTCCTTAGATCTCTCTTGTCTCCTATCGGGAAAGATGTCGCATCGCATTTCCCCCAAACCGAAGAAGCCGCCCTCCAACTGGCGTTAAAATATGACTTGATCTACACTCAGACATGTTATGTTTATACCGTCCTGCCTGACCTCCCCAGGCCCGGTGGCGCTAACGCCCCGGGGGCATCTCATTCCGCCGACGGTATCGTTGGAGCCCTTTCTCATCCGTATGCTCAACCTCCTATGGGCTATGGTCTCCCTCCAGGAGGGGCCAGCACCTCTAGCACTTTTCCCCCTCCAGGTAGCATGTATCTAGGATACGGCATGCCTCATCCTTTTTCCCAACCTCCTACTTACCTCAATTTTGCCCAACCTAGCCATTATCCTTATCCACAGTTTAGTGCTCCAGCTCCTCCAGCATTAGCACCTCTGCCTCCCTGGCCACCTCAACCCCTGCAACAACAGTCCCCGCCCCCTCAAGAGCAGGTGGATGCACAACATGGATTCATGGCTACCCAACCACCTGACAGACAGGTGGCCACTCAACCTCGCCCGTCTGGTTCCTCCAATTACCAGATCCTCATGATGAACTCTGATCCACCTCTAACCGTCGACCTTAACCTTCAAACTCGGTCTCACCAGTACCCCAAGCCTCCCGCTCCGTCTGTCCCCGAGTCCCCTTCGTCAGGTTCTACAGAGCCTCTTTCGACATCCAATGGTCCCTTACATATCCCTCAATCCAAATTTGAGGTTCATACCAAGATTCCTAAGGGACCATTATGCCGAAATTCTGCTCCTGGTCGAGCTGCTCATTCGTATAGCATAGTATATTATTTGGCGCAATCTCCTACTGCCATTTCCACATTGGAACTCCTCCAGTCGTGCCCTTCCCAAAAGAAGGCTCTAATATCTTCCATGGGCGCTGTAGATCCTGTTGATGACCAAATGATTGTTTTCAATGCCCATCAATCAAAACATCCTCCTCTTCCTGCTTCCGTAGCCTTCCAAATCCCAGTCAAAATATGGAACGCTAATGTTTCTCGGTGTATAATTGATGAGGGGGAATCCACCTGTGTGATGTCTGCTTCGGTTTGGAAGCAACTCGGATCTCCTGAGTTGGCCCCTTCCATGATCACCCTTCGAGCGTGGGATGGCCATGCCTCCCAACCCATTGGCCTCTTCTGTAATTGTCCTATCACTCTTGCGGGCAAAACTGTTTGCGTTGATGTCGAAGTCATCGACGCCCCTCTAGATTACAACATTCTCCTGGGGCGGAGCTACACCTATGCCATGTCTGCTATCCCATCCGCGGTTTTCTGCAAGATGTCTTTCCCTCATAATGGAAAGATAGTCACCATTGAATAGTTGACATATCATGAGCCAAAATCTCAGACCTCCCCTGAGACGACCATCTCTTCTGTAGCCAATAAGAAAACTGTCGATTCTTTGATCAGTGTCTCTCCCGGCGTCTACAAAGACTCCTCTTTGCTTGGAACCTTCCTTGGTCTTCCTCCTCCTCCTTTTTATGACCCCAGCTCATCGAATGTTTGCATGATGCAATCATCTCGAGCTGCTCTCAAGCAACCTGCTTCGGCTAGTCAGCAACCGTGCTCTCCGCAACCTGCTCCTAGCCCTTCACCTGCAGCTGGTAGTCCTGAGCCTCTTTATCCTCCTGGAACGGTTCCTCCAAGCATTAGCCATTTAGGAGTGGTCCCACCTGGCCACTACCCCTCTGGTCAGATACCATTCCTAGCTCCCCCACCAGGAGTGTACGCGGTACCTGTCATGGCCACCCTCTCTCTTCCTAACCTAACCCTTGGGATTCCCGTTTGGTACCTTGATCCTCCAGCCCCAATCTTGCCTGGTCAACCCAAACCTTATCTTGCTTTGACCCAGGTTCAACTGGTCCCCAGGACTTCTCCCGCTGCAACGGTGCCTCAGTCACCTCAACAGGAACCACCTCCTGTTGCGACCGCTTCGGGTAAGAAGGGCAAAGCTCGCAAGGGGGCATCAAAGGACAAGGCTGCCCCAACAAACCCTGCCCCTCCTCGGCCTCCAAAGCATACCATCCAGTGTGCTTTTTGTGATGATTTCGGTCACACCACCCATTCCTATCATGACTTGCCTCATCTCAAGCCCATGGCTAATGTCACGTTGCCTAAGTCCAAGGTCCCGAAAGCCTCTATTCCTTCCGCGACTGCAATCAAGAACCCCAAGACTATTCACAACAACCACCCCTATGCTTTGTGTGATCTCCATGGCCATTACACCCATCTTTGTCCCCGCCTCGAGGAATTCCGCACCTCTCTAGCCGAGGTCCACCAATTCGAGGCCAAGCGCAATGATTCCACCTCTCCCCTATTTGCGTGTTTTTCTTCGGCAGAACTACCAAACATGACTACTCCCATTGACATTCCCCCTCCTGATGTCGAGATGATGGAGCCTTCATCCACCATTTTCTACCTATCATCATCCATGAGACCCTCGGGGAACATTCCCTCTGAATCCTCCCCTGTTGTTTCGCTTGACCTTCCTTCAGTGATCACCCTGGGCTCAACATCGGTAGATCCTTTATCTGCTTACTTTTCCGTCACTCCTTGTGATGATGCGCATGTGAACCTCTCTTCTCATGATGATGAGTCAGGTAGCTTCGCCACGTTAGGTGGTCTTTCTTCCACCAGTCACCCCATCTTCTATCACGATGACGACATTATGGATGAAATCCCCACCCTTGACTTTATCTATTCCCCCTTACATCGAACCCATGCGTTCGAACCACATGCACCTTGTGGCCATTACATTGAAACCCAATATTTGGGTAAGGGGGCACCCATATTCGAGAGACCAGGAGAAGAAATTCTCCAAAACTCTCCTAGTGTATCTGGTCGTGTTGACTTTAGTACCATTATTCTTCCACATTTCGAAGAACCTCTAGAGTCCCATATCACTTCAGATCACTCTAGAGATGATACCCCTTATCGTTCCCTCATCTTCCATCAGCAACCCAATCTCTTAGACATTGTTGTTGACCAACCTATGGGTTTTCTAGGAGAGCATCAGTTCATTATCTCCAAATCCTCTCTTTGGGATAGTGACACCAGGTATACCAACCCAAAAACTTAAAGTCCATTTGCTTCATATATGCAGTACTAAAAGAGATTGGTAATCCTCCATTTCCTTTCTCAAACTGCATAACCATAATGAAAACAAATGGCACACCACATCATTAAAATGTGTTTAGATTCCACTTTTTCTAAATACATTTTGGCATGATCACACCATGCTTGGGGGCACCTATGCCCCTCAACCATAACCCTCCTCAAAATCGAATTTCTTCACTTGCAACACTCATACAAGGGGCACCATTTGGCCTCCATACTTATCCATGCTTGTGTTGATGTTATGCAGTAGTCACTATCTTGCCTTTCAATGTTTTATGGTTCCCCATTGGACCTTTACTATATGGAAGCACCATCAAGTCGCCCTTGTTTAGAGCATCCGAGTTGAGTCATCATCAGTCCCGGAGTCTATCTTGCGTCCCTTTGTATCCCACTATAGTTCTCCACCCTTCCTTACTTGGTCCACCTCTCGTGTTGCACAGTTTGACCCTCAGTCCCATTGTCCCCTATCCCTTATGATGTTGTAAATGATTATTTGCCAATGAATCTATGCCTTTATGCTCATGGGAAGTGAGGTGTTAGCTATAGTCCTCATTCCATCATGTCATTGGTATTAGTACGTAGTCCTCCACTATTTTCCTCTGTTAGCAAGTTGAGGATCTCCTGTTACCTCACTATCTGGATATAGTGACATGAACCATCATTCCCAGAGAAATGAGTCCCAAGGCGGTGTACCTTAGTTCAGCTTCCCTCTTGTTGGGTGCTGGGATGGGCAAAGGGATCTCTGTTCCCTTTGACAGTTGTTTCTCTCCACTCCCGACTCCTTTGACATGATGGGGTGTTATGGCATTGGTTGGTGTCTGACATGGCTTTAGTCAGTTACGTTATTGTGTGAGATGTCTCAGCCCCCATGAGGGGAAGGGGAGTGGCCACAGGTAGGACCACACTCGGTGACCTCTTCCCCAGCTAGTCACCCAATATATATTAGGTATTCCAGAACATTAACCCTTAGAGCCTCTTTGGTGCATGTATCAGTCAGATTTTGTGATCCCTTCCCCATTTACAGGGGGCATTTGGGTTGTATTTATCTCATGTACTCAGATATTATTGTACTAGTCCTGGCTGTTATCCCAGGCACAGCATGTATGTGAGACTCTTCATTTTATTTTTATCTGGCTCTTGATTATGCCAGCTGTACTCTATGGTTCGGTCCCTTGTTTACTGGACACACTATTCTTTTGTACTTTGTCTTGGCGGGCATAGGTATGCCTCCCCCGCCGCCTTCAGCACAGGTACCCTCTCATAAAAAGAGACTTGTTGCACCTGCAAGTCTCGTCTCCTCAGGGTCTAGTTCTTCAGCACATTAGTCTACCTTACATTTCTCTCTTTGACTTCCCTTTTGATGTCTGGTGATTGAGTTCTTACAACGTACTTCGGTCATACGATTTTCTCCTAACACTCGCACGCTGGGGGGCAATCTGTTACACCATTTTTTGGTCATCTAACCTACTATCATTAGATGGACCAAAGTACACCACGTAAGACCAATTTTACCCTAAGTAAAATTGCTTTCACTATGTAAAATAACTTAATAAAACACATTTATTAGGTTGTTTATGGTCTAAACAGGAAACCCCAAAAGGAAATATTAAACAAACTTATATTTGTTTGATTTTCCTCAAGGAATAATTAATTAAACAATAATTTAATTATTATTCCTGGTCATGTTTAACCCAAAACAAAGAAATTAATTAGATAAATCTTTATTTATCTTATTATTTTCTAGGAATAATTATTTAAATATTATTTAAATAATATTCCTTGTTAAATATGACTAAATCACCCATAAATAATTAAATAAATCATTATTTATTTGATTATCTTTCAACCACTTCCTTAAAATGATAAATAAATCATTTATTTATTTATTATTCACAAATAAAAGGATTTGACCCAAGTCAAATACTCTTTCCCTCCAACAAATATAATAAAATATTCCATAAAAGGTGGATCTAGATTTGGCTAATGTTATTTTAATCATGCACCAAGATCTAGAATGACCCAATATTTTGTTATAAATAGGAGGGTTTTTCCTACCATTCTTCACATTTTGTTGCCTATTAGATCACTCTGGATCTAAACTCTTCGTCTGACTTTGAGCCATTATCATTGTCATATTTTCCATTATTTGCTGTGTGAGCTCCCTTTGAGTTCTATCTTTGTCTAGGTTTTCTACACCAACAAAAGAGAGAGATTCTAGATCTGAAGTGCTGAGGACTTCCAAGAACCCATCCCATTGAGGAGAATTGGAAACATCTTCTTGTTTTCCTCCCAGGTGCCCTTAATACAAAAAATTCTTTCAAAAATTGTTCTTGTCTTGTCTATTGGATGTATGGAGCAAAACCTTATTTTTACTGCTTAATGTCTCTATATGCATAGATCTGGTTTTTTGCAGCACTTGTCTTGATCAACTAACTGCAGATTTGAAGATATTGGCAGCCATATTTGATGTTAGGGCTATAAGTTATGCGTAGCTAAAGTGGTATTTTTTCGTACACTTCGACAAAAGATTCATACTAACACAAAATATAGGAATTTGAACAGTTGTTAGATGCAGAGAAAGTCAAGACTACTGAACAAATCAGAGAAATTTTAGCACAGTTCCATAAAGATATTGAAAATCTTAAGTTAGAACATCACGCAGAACTTAAAGAGAAATAGACACAGCTGGAAAAAGCCATGGTAGAGTTACAGAATCAATCATAATAAAAATTTTTCATTAAAGAAGCACTTGAGATAAATGCTTTGATAAATAAAAAACAAAAAATATTTTGTCATAAAGCTGCTACGATTGATTCCTATTTTGATTCCAATAAAATAATGTTTTAGCAAATTGCAATCCAAAAACTAGAATGTGAGAAACTTCAAAAGAAAATTGAAGAACACATTCAGTGGCAAGAATTAGATATGGGAAAGCAAGATAATCTACCAAAAATAGACAAGCTTCACAAAGAATCATTATTTACAGAATGGGAAGCACAGATCATCCAAACAGAAAGAGCAGCGACCAAGACATCCAGCAAATCAAGTGAGGTTATACAACTCTTATGTGACCAATTGTTTAAAACGGGATTTCTTGAAGAAAGCACGCCCGATGTGTGTTAAATAAAAAAAGAAGTAGAATTAAAATGGACACAGAGAGCAGAACAATAGGAATAAATAATCAAGAAAGTCAATAAGTTTGATCAAGAAAATTATTGGAATTTTCTGATCAAACCTTATCATCAGCAGCAAACTCTTCTATTTCTCACAGAATTAGCCAAAAAGTCTCAGTCGATAATCTCAAATTTTATCTTCAAGGACCAAATTCGATCACAAATATCTCAGCCAGCTCAGCTCAAGGCAATGCTAGATATCTGCCAACTTCGTGATCACACAGAAATGCATGATCCATAAAGTCAGGATTATCAGTTCTAAATTCCTAGATTATTGTTCAAGTTAAGTTTTAGAGAAAGGTTGTTTGAAACCTCCTTTACATTTTTGTAAATCATTTAATTAGTTTGTAGTTAGTTTTAGTATTTAAACCCTTCTCATGCATTTAGAGAAAGGTCCAAGATTTTTTTAAGAACATTTGCAAAGAATTCTTAATTGTAAGTAAGTTTGTGAATGCCTTGATGAAATAATGGAACACGACCTTATTCAGTTATAAAAATCATTTTGTTGATCAATGTTGGTGCACTTTTGTATTATTTGGATGACTCTTTGTTTGAAGGATTGAATACGACCTATTATCACTGATCCGATAAACAGAGTAATACACATCTGGTACTATTATCATGTATGTTATTTTTGTTTCTGAATGTTATTGATGAACTCATCTTTCATGAATCATATATGGAATTAATTATCTATGTCTGAAATATCCGTTGAACTATTGTATGGTATAAAGATACAAATTAGTTATTTCACATATGGTCATCAGATAAATGCGATATATCTTTCATTTTCTTTTGATTATATATTTTTTCAATAGAATCATCTTATACAATAATAATTATATTAAATCTTTGATGATTTCATCATCACATATCGACTAGATATCTCTTTAGATTGCATTAAATTATTATCGCCAGGTTAGATTAAATTGAATTCAAAGTTTTTCATTTAGAAATAAATTTATCTTAGTTTGTAGTAATTCATCATTGCAAAATGTTTTGAAAATAAATCCCACAAATTATCTTAAAAAACCCAAATCTGGGAAACTAGTTCCATCACACCCAGTCAGAGCCACTACCCCAAACGGAAAAGGAACTGCTTTAAGGTTCGAACCAAGTGGTTATCCCCCTTTGTTGGTGCCACAGATTTCTGAGGCCTCAACATTTTTGGCGCTAGAAGGAGGACTTGGCTATGAATGGCATATAAGTCTAAAATTCAAAACCTTCATAAGAGTCGATCTCCTCAAAAGCATTCTACCATTTCCCGATCACAATCTAGATCACCATCTCAGAAATCGGAAGTAGTAGAAACCTTTCCATCATATCCTGAAGTATCACGTTATCCACCTACTTCAGAATTCATTCCGGAATCTCCCGAAGTTCAGTCTTTAATTCAGCAATTAGAAGGAATATATATTTCTGCTGAAAATCCTATTAACCGAGAAACTTCGGAGGAAAGTGTTACTTCTTTATTTAGAGAAACTAGTATTTTAACTCGATCTAAAAGTGAGAAGCTTTGAATTTCCCCTTTTGAGTTTCCATTAGAATCTCATCGCAAAAAAGTTTCTATATCCATATCTAAGTTAGAAACAAGTGAATTCACATCAAATTTTCCTTCAGTCATTCCTCCACATTTTTCTAATCAATCCACATCTTCTCTATCTTCCATTTCTTCTACGCAAACAATCAGTGTTGTCACAAGTAGTAATGTTCCAGTTGTAAGTTCTTCATTCATTACCCCTACTTCTGGATCTACTTCTACATCTTCACAAAATCCAAATCCAGTTATGGCTAATCGACCTTGGATGAATCCTGGTGTTTTATTAATAGCAAATCCTAATCCTCTTCTAGATTATCCAGAAAAACGGTTACCTAAATGTAATCCAGATGACAGTCTTCCTTACGAAGAACACATCAATAATTTATGTTAGCCATGAATTTAAAAGGAATCGCTCATGAAGATGTTGCAGTCAGATTGTTTCCATACAATTTACAAGGATCTGTGGGATCCTGGTACTTCTCTCTTCCAGCAGGATCTATTGCCGATTGGGCAACCTTTGAACAAGTTTTCCTTGCAAAATTTGGAGATGATAGGACTGTTGCATCCTTAATCAATGCTCTTTCCAATCTTAAAATGAATTCAGGTGAAAATATCAAAGATTTCAACTCCAGATTTAATAGGTTATTAAATAAAATCCCAAATGCTTCTAAACCTTTTGTTGATGTACAGATAGAATGGTATATTTCTTCTTTACCTTCTAATATAGTTATTTTTGTAGATAGAGATAATAAATCTACTCTTTTAGAAAACTTGAAAGAAGCTCTCGTAGTAGAGAAAATAATCTTATCATTAGAAAAATGATCAGAGACAGAATAAAGGAAAACAAAGAAAGTGACATTTAGTCAAGATTTTAAAAAGAAAGTTTCAAAATATCCATTTGATCTTGAAGGTCTTCAAAAAGTACTAAAGACTATGTAAAATGATATGATTGATATAAAGAAACAAGTTGCTGAAACTTCAGCCACTAAAAAATCATTTCGTCCATTTAAGAAAAGTCCTCCTTCAACATCTCAACCTCCAAATGAGATTTAAAATGCTGAATATAATCAAGATACTAAAGATCTCTCACCTTCTGAAAATGAATTAGAGTCTGAAGAAGAAGTCGAATTAAATGGTTTATAAGATTTTATTCTTCCCACAAAAGAAGAAAATGAAGCTATGCCTGTATCTGCAAGAAGTAAATCTTCTTCAGATCCAATTATGTCAAATCCCAAACAAAATTCTGTTCCCACGAAAGAAAAAATCAAAAAATCTAAAACTGTACAGACAGATTCGATTTTATCAGATCCTTCTACAACTTCCAAAACTTTGATTGTTTCATATACTATTGAATATAACATAGTTGAATACATGAAAAATATTAAAGCAAATATTTCATTACATGAAATGACCAAACTCAAACAACAACAAAAAATCTTGCTTAGAGAACTCAAAGCAATTCCTGTAGAACCTATACAACCGCCAGTTATACCACAAGCTTCAAAAGATATGGGAAAACCTCCATCATCTACCAATAAAGTAAATTCCAATGATCTTGTTTTAATTGGTGATAGATCTATCTCCCAAACTCCTCCTTTTCTTTTGACTTATGAAATTTTCAAAAAAAATGTTCATAATTGTCTTATTGATTCAGGGGCTTCTTCAAACATTATGCCAAGAACAGTATGTACAAAATTAAATATCACTCCTCCAAAAACATCTGTACATAGTTCAATTGGATAGAACAAAAGTTGAAGTTATTGGAGAAATGTTGTCAATATCTATCATGTTGTCATCTAATGCAAAGGTATTACAAATGATTGATATTTTGGTCACAGAGATCCTGAATTCTATGGTCCTATTCTAAGCAGAGATTGGTCTGAAAATTTACATGGATATTTTGCAACTGATTGGTCACATATGTGGTTACCATATAATGGAAAACCAAATCAAATCGGAATTGAACGTGAGAAAAATGAAACATACAGTCACTGAATTGGAAGGACCAAATGAAACTGTAGCTTTTACTAATAATATCACAGGAAATTATTCAGATGAGTCATTTCTTGGATCATTCAATGCTCAGGTCTCACCTTTTCAACAAATATGGTTATTTCTCAAGTTGAAAACTTTTCTCAAACAGATTCTTCTAGATGTGTTAATTTTAGCAATCAGATTCCAAAACAATCTTTATTTTGGACTCTATTTTTTGATGGTTCGAAATCAGAAGATGGTGCAGGAGCAGGTTGCATTTTAATCAATCCACAAGGAGAGAAAACGATGCTAGCTTGTAGACTTGAGTTTCAGTGCACGAATAATACTGCTGAATATGAAGCATTGATACAAGGTATGTATAAAGCTATAGGATTGTATGTTAAATATTTGCAAGTATATGGAGATTCTGAAATAATAGTTAAACAAGTTAGAAATATGATTCATTGTATTTCTGAACACTTGAAACATTATCAAAATTTAGCTCAGAATCTTATTTCTCATTTTATAGCATTCAATATCTCTACAATTCCTAGATTACAAAATGCAAGCGTTGATTTACTTGCTAATGTAGCATCTAGACTTATACCACCCGAAGAATTTAGTCCAGATATGTTTTCAATTGAATTACTTTTTAGACCATACATTCCTAACAATATAACAAATTGGAGAGTATTTAATTATGATGCAGATATAGTAGACTTTCTTACATCAGATAGAGCTTATGAAGGTCAAATCTTAGATGAACATGAACATGATTTACAGATAGAGGATAAAAAAAACAATAATCCAATTCCCAAATCTGTAGTTTGAATTGATTAATTGATTAACTCAAAGTTCTACTACAAAGTTTGAATTGATTAATGTTGGTACTCCATAAAATCCTTAAAACATCAACTTAGGTCTTGGCCTAAAATATGAAGAAAGGATATCATTTATTAAATTGTTGAAAAATATTAAAGAGGTATTTGCATGGGATTATTCAGATCTTAAAACATATGATACTTCCATAATTCAACATACCATTCCTATGATCTCAAATGAAAAACATGTCCAACAAAAACTTAGAAAAATTCATCAAAATTTAGAAAGTCAAATTAATTCTGAACTGAATAAAATGCTCAAAGCTAAAGTCATCTTTCCTGTTATACATTCGAAATGGGTGTCAAACATGGTTCCAGTTAGAAAAAAGAATGGAGACTTTAGAATTTGTATAGACTTTAGAAACTTGAATAAAGCCTGTCAGAAAGATAATTTTTCCTTACCCACCATGGAACAGATATTGCAATCAGTTGCAGGGTCTGAATTGATGTCTTTTCTAGACAATTTTTAGGGTATAATCAGATCATGGTACATCCTGACGATAGATTAAAAACAACATTTAGAAAAAAATGGGGAACATACGCATATCAAAAAATGCCTTTTGGACTGATTAATGTTGGTGCCACATTTCAGCGTGCTATGGATATAGCTTTCAGAGGACTAATCAATAGCTCGGTTGTTATATACTTAGATGACATTACTGTTTATTCTAAGCATAGGAACAATCATATTAATCATTTAAAAAACATTTTCGAAAGATGCAGAAATATGGCATTTCCCTTAATCCTAAAAAGTTTTATTTTGCCTTATCAAAAGGTAAATTATTGGGATTCATTGTTTTTAAAAAAGGAATTCATATAGACCCTGATAGGATTCAAGAGATTGAAAATATTCCTCTACCACATAACAAAAGAATAATGCAATCATTTTTAGGACAAATTAATTTTGTGAAAGGATTTTTTCTAGATTTCTCCCAAATTGTCCTACCCCTATAGTCAATGATTAAGAAAAATTCAATCTTTAGATGGGGAAAAGAAGAAAGAAATTATTTTGAGTTAATTAAAAAAGCTATTATTGAAGCTCCCTCTTTAACAACTCCTGATTTTCTCAAATCTTTTCTGTCGTACATATTTTCTTCGGATACATCATATGCAGCTATTTTAACACAGTTGAATGATCAAAACATTGAAGCACCAATTGCGTTTTTTAGCTCTAATCTTCAAGGTGCTGAGTTAAATTATTCAGTTGTAGAAAAACAAGCCTATTCTGCATGGAAATTTTTAGGGGCTAATATTCGCAGATGGGCTAATTTTCCATGGTTTTTCCAAAAAAAAGATTCGCAAATTTCCATTTTTTATAAAAAATATTCGCCCAAATTTTACAATATAAAATTATTTTACGTTAAAAATTGCCAACATTATATAGAAAATATCTATAATATCATTATAAATTTGAGTAATTTTACAAATACATCAATAAAATTTTATAGTTTGCATATTAGGGACTAGTGAGATTCGCCATTTTTTTAAAAATTAAGATAATTTTCCATCCTTAAAATTATCCCTGCTATTCTGTATTTAAATCTTTGAAACATTTTAGACCTTTTCTCTTAAAAACACATACCAAGATAATAGTACCTTACTCAGCAGTAAGGCAATTATTAATTCAATGAGAAGTAGGAGAAAAAAGAGTAAATTGGGTTACTGCACTCCAAGAATATGATGTAGAAATACATCCAGGTAAAATTGTTAAAGTACAAGGTCTTTGCAAAATATTAATTGGAGCTTCTCATTTGTCAAAAGAGGAAGATCAATCAAATGAAGTACAACTATCTGAGGTAAGCCTAAACGATTCTCAATCACAATATGTTGATCTAAAATTAATTCTAAAAATGGACATGCTCCATCATATCTCAATTATACAGTAAAGCGTGCTTTGAGACTTAAAGCAAATCAATATCAACTTGTAAATATTGTCTTATTTAGGAGGAATTATGATTCTGTATTATTAAGATGCTTAGAGAAAACTGAAGATGAAAAAGTATTGCAGGAACTACATGATGGACCAGCTAGAGGTCATTTTGGAGGAAATACCACAACTCATAAAATATTGCATGCCGGTTATTATTGGCCAACGCTGTTTAAAGATGCACATGAATATGAAAGAAAATGTAAAACATGTCAAACCACAGCAGAAAGAGAAAGGGAAGCAATATTTCCATTACAACCATTAAATATCCAACAACCATTTGAACAATGGGGGTTAGATATTGTAGGTGAAATAACTCCTAACCCTTCAAAGCAATACATGTATATTCTAACCGCAACTGATTATTTCACAAAATGGGTAGAAGCTATCCCATTAAAGGTGGTCAATACACAGAATATTACTGATTTTATTGATCAATTCTTAATTATCAGGTTTGGACTTCCATTAGATTTAATATTTGATAATGCATCTTACTTTTCTGGAAATTCCATGATTGAATTTGCTTTGAAAAGAGGTTTTAAGTTAAAATAATTAGCTAATTATTACCCACAAGGAAATGGATTAGCTGAATCTACAAATAAAAACCTTATCAGAATCATCAAAAGAACTATAGAGCAAAATCATAAGAATTGGCACAAAGCCTTATTGTTTGCTCCCTGGGTAGATAGAATCACCCAAAAAGCTTCAAGAGGTACTTCACCATTTGTATTAGTTTATGGTAAAGAAGCAATTCTACCCTCAAACGTAACAATACCATCATTTGATTTAGTACAATTCATTGATGAAAATCCTTCTTCCTCTCTTCAATTTAGACAATATCAAATCCTTAAGTTAGAATAAGAAAGAGAAAAATCTAAACAAACTCATATCCATCATCAACAAATAATAAAGACCTCAATTGATTAACATCTGTTAGTTCAAGATATTTTCAAATTGGTGATTTGGTATTAAAATGGGACAAAGCTCATGAAGAAAAGGGTAAACTCACAAAGTTTCAAAAACTCTGGCTAGGACCATTTCAAATAATTGAAAAAATTGGCTCATCAACATTTCTGTTACAGGATTTATCAGGTAAGAAATATTCTTTACCTATTAATGGGCAAGTTTTGAAAAAATATTTCTCATAGAAGGTAACCCTTCTATCTTTGTACATTAATTTTTTTGTTTTTTTCTTTCATATAGAAATAAAAATTTGTTTAGAACTGACAGTTTACCTTTCAAAATAAGTCTTAGATAATTCCTTTTTGCACTTGTTAAAAAATATAACTGTTAAAGAAAGAAAATCGAAAGATTTAGGAAAAAACATATTAATTTCATCTTTCTAGAAAAGTGAAATTCCAATAAAACACTTATTTTGTTTGAAGAACTCTCATTTTTGTCTAGTATGAAGATTCTTTTTTCAGTCATGAAAAGAAAATTATATTATAGTAAGAAATATTTTTCAGAAAAATCAATTTAATAACTCGACATTATCATCTAGCATCTTAAAAATAATTATGATTCATCCCATCCGGTAAATCTTATAATTTTCAAAAGTAGATAAAAGAAAATAAAAGTAAAAAGTTTGGAGAAAACTTAAAATATAATAAGTCTCATCACGAGCTTGTTTACCATGTTCATAAAGAAATAGTTGAACTAACATTACTAATATTGTCTACCAAAACAGTGTAATGACTTGAGATTATATCATAAAGACAAGGGGTCTCATCAAGAGCCAGCATGATCAATTTAATTACTCTTTGTGAATGGCATTGTCACTATTTGGTTACCTAGCCAAGACAATGGCTTTTAAGTAGATAAAAGATATAAAAAAGAAAAATATATAATTTACTGGATGGAAAAATGGATCATAGCTGGTTAAAAGGTAACCCTACCAAAAGCTTAAAACTGCCTATTGGAACAGAGGCTCTATCTATGATAAAAGAGTGAAATTATAAAAAGTTTTATCTGTAAAGATTATTTGCTATTTATTTTTAACTAAGTAAAGACTGACATTGATTTTTATTTGAAAAAAGATATTATTTATTTGAAATTTCATTTCTTTAACTATTTTATTTGTATATAAAAGGATTTAAGATTTTCAAAAAAAAATTATCAGAGACATCTGGTTCGTTTAAGTGAATCGCCAATTGTTGTGCTATACAACAACCCCCATTTATTTTTCATAAATAGGGACCCTTTAGAAATAAATAGAAAAATCCTTTTTAAAATTTCTTTTAAAAACACTTAGAAAATAAATTTTCTACCTAAATCACACCGCTTATCACATATTTTATCCTTCAAAAAGAATCCTAAATCATAAAATCTGAGAATTTCGAAATGTGCTCTTTAAAAAGCCTTTCCAAAGAAATAAAAATATTATTTTCCTTTTTTTGCATCACACTTGATTTAGTTAAAACTTAAAGAAACAAAGTAATATAAGTTGTGACAGCCACGGACCCGACGAAGCCAATAAACTCAAAAATATAAATCCTTTTTCACTATCGCATTCACTTTAAGCTTTCGCAAATCGCATCGCACGCAAATTATAATATAGACTTAAACATATCGTTTAAATCTTGTGATCTACGATTTGCGCAGATCGCATTTTGTAACATTTATGAGACAATCAGGAAATATTGTAAGGAATCATTGCGATTTGCGCATTTAATGATATCAGCATGTGAAAAGCAACTTATGCCATATCAAATTGAATTTCAGATCTTAATAGTTTTAAACGATTGATAAGTATTGTGTGCGAAGTCACGTGAAGCCATGTCAAGCATTAAATTTTGAAATCATAAGGAATTATGAAGAGATGATTGATAAGATTGACAGTTTTTCACATGAGTTTGAAATAAATCCCTGATATCTCTTTATAATTCTCGTTATATGATATATTTCACTTTTCTCTCAGGAAATCAACTATCGAGTAAAGAAAGTTAGATATGAGTAAAAAGGGTAAAGAGGTGTCTCAAGCATCATCTTCAGAGGATACAAATATGCCTTCATTATTTTCAGACAGTCCGTAACAAGGATTTTCGCATTTATTCATGGCAAGCTATGCACAAACTTTTTGAGGATGAAGGACCAAAGGTGATAACAAAAACATCTGCGATAGGTACTAATTCCACCTATGATGTAACCCTTTTCAACATTGCATGCTTGTTTATTCAGAAAATAGCTTCGAGACCGAAGATTATGCCTTACATGGATATGATTAAGTGGGCAGTTGAGAACTTAAATATTTAAGACAGAGTTTTCAAGAATTCCTGAGGAGAGATTATGGGCTCTTTCAAAGCCGAAGATTTGACAACCATGTATCATCTACCAGTTCCGCAACAGAAGTATTATAATAGATATGTGCAAATGTTCAGAGCTAAAGATCTAGATATTATCAAAGTCATCCACGAATGGAAAGACAATGAAGGGAAATTGAAGCAGGAAAAATCTGGTACATACCCCATTACAAAAATCCCTTATCCTTATTGCTATGCTGCTGGTATGTTGTGTAGGCTATTTTCCTAACCTGATAGTACTAGGTTCGCTAGAGATTGGGTTCCCTTAATTGACGTAATTGTCAATTCATCCATTTTGAATTAGGAAGACCTTTTATCCAATTATTTAGCCAAACATATTTCTGAATATAGGAATAAAAGGAGTGCTTCATCCCAAGAAAATTCACCCTTTTACATGTCTTCTTATGTTATGGATTCCATCTATTCCACTTCTACATTTCCAATCATGGATTGGAAATGGACCATTAAAAACCCTACCCCAATTCACATATACCATGAAGAACTCTGGGACTCTAAATTCCACCTACATTTCTATAAAGTTTGTTATGGAGTCATGTTGCCTATGTATCAAATGATTTTCAATGAAAAGATACCTAGGTTTTCCAAAGAAGTCAGTAAAGATATTCTTCCTACAGCTAGATGGTTTGCTGAAGAGAAATTCACATATGTTCTAATATTTGGAAGTTCTGCTCTTCCACATGTTTTTCCATACTATGTTCCAGATGGATTTTTTGGGAGAGAGATAGCTTATCAGCTCATCAATGGTGTCACAAAACAGTTAAAAGATGATAAAAAGGCTATTTGGCCTTCTTTCCCTCTACAGTGCGGCACCTTCGCTTTAGCTAATATCGGCCATACATACAAAGAGGTTCCTAATATTCAGATGTTAAATCTAGAATTCATGCCCAGGAGACTATATGACCCCAATGATGTAATTAAAAATTACATGATAAAGCTCAAAACAAAGCCTTTCATAAAGGAAGAAGATAAATTTGATGACTTCTTCCAAGTATTCGAAGATTTTTTTGATATTGTTAAAAGGATTTCTAGTTAATCAAGTCAAGAAGAGGCTGAAGCCTTTCAGGTATATAGAAATGAGAGATTGAAAAATTTCCCTTTGAATTTGTTAGTTATTGAAGAAGAAAAACATACTCCAAGTGTTAGTCTCGATGAAGAAATGAAAGATGGCTCTAAAAATGAATCTGGTCAGTCTCAAGAGCACTCTGATAAGTTAGATTAATCTGAGGATGAATCCGAATCTACAAAAGAAAATTTGGAAATCGACCAAATTCTTCAAGAAATAGAGTTGCAAGAGAAAAAAAAGAAAAATGGCACAAAATCAAATTTAGAGGCAGTTCAAAAGGATCAGAGCATGGTAGACCAGTCTAAATCATCTCAAGGTAAAGACCTCGTGAATGAATGGGAACAATTTTCCCAAGCAATAAAGACTGTTAAAGAAAAGGTCAATACTGACCAAGCAGCAAGTTTTCAAATGCCAGATCCTTCTCAAAAAATAGTTGAAACTGTCAACCCTCTACAGAGAATCCTAGCAACACAGAGAAAAGAAATCATTTCGGCTTACTCTATAGATCAAATCATCCTACAGATTGAATACATTCCATCATTGGATATTTTCTACAATCCCAGCCACAGAGCTGTGGTTAAAAGGAATAAGAGAAAAAGAACTGATGAGACAACTCCTGAAACGACAAATGAATCAGTTGATGTCCTTTGGAAGGATTAATTAGAGGATCCCATTGATCATCTAACTAAATTTTCACAATATGCAGGAGCTTATGCCACAACCACTGTACATAAGGCAACTGAAGTTAGAACCTTGTTGAAACAGAAAGAATCCAGAATATAGGAATTTGAACAACTGTTAGATGCAGAGAAAGTCAAGACTACTGAACAAATCCGAGAAATTTCAACACAGTTCCATAAAGATATTGAAAATCTTAAGTTAGAACACCACGCAGAGCTTAAAGAGAAAAAGACACAGCTGGAAAAAGCCATGGTAGAGTTACAGAATCAATCACAATCAGAAAAGTTTATTAAAGAAGCACTTGAGATAAATTCTTTGATAAAAAAACAACAACAATTATTTTGTCATAAAGCTGCTACGATTGATTCCTATTGTGATTCCAATAAAATAATGATTCAGCAAATTGCAATCCAAAAACTATAATGTGAGAAACTTCAAAAGAAAATTGAAGAACACATTTAGTGGCAAGACTCAGATATTGGAAAGCAAGCTAATCTGCCACAAATAGACAAGCTTCACAAAGAATTATTATTTAAAGAATGGGAAGCACAGATCATCCGAACAGAAAGAGCAGCGACCAAGACATCCAGAAAATCAAGTGAGGTTATACAACTCTTATGTGACCAATTGTTTAAAACAAGACTTCTTGAAGAAAGCACATCTGATGTGTTTTCAATAACAAAAGAAGTAGAATTAAAATGGAAACAGAGAGCAGAAAAATAGGAAGAAATAATCAAGAAAGTCAATAAGTGTGATCAAGAAAATTATTGGAATTTTCTGATCAAACCTTATCATCAACAACAAACTCTTCTATTTCTCACAGAATTAGCCAAAAAGTCTCAGTCGACAATATCAAATGCTATCTTCAAGGACTAAATTCAATCACGAATATCTCAGCCAGCTCAGCTCAAGACAATGCTAGATATCTTCCAACTTCATGATCACACAAAAATGCATGATCCATAAAGTCAGGATTATAAGTTCTAAATTCCTAGATTATTGTTCAAGTTAAGTTTTAGAGAAAGGTTGTTTGAAACCTCCTCTACATTTTTGTAAATCATTTAATTAGTTTGTAGTTAATTTTAGTATTTAAACCCTTCTCATGCATTTAGAGAAAGGTCCAAGATTTTGCTAAGAACATTTGCAAAGAATGCTTAATTGTAAGTAAGTTTGTGAATGCCTTGATGAAATAATGGAACACGGCCTTATTCAGTTATAAAAATCATTTTGTTGATCAATGTTGGTGCACTTCTGTATTCTTTGGATGACTCTTTGATTGAAGGATTGAATACGACCTATTATCATTGATCCGATAAACAGAGTAATACACATTTGATACTATTATCATGTATGTTATTTTTGTTTCTGAATGTTAGTGATGAACTTAGCTTTCATGAATCATATATGGAATTAATTATTTATGTCTGAAATATCTGTTGCACTATTGTATGGTATAAAGATACAAATTATTTATTTCATATATGGTCATCAGATAAATGCGATATATCTTTCATTTTCTTTTGATTAACTATTTTTTCAAGAGAATCATCTTACACAGTAATAATTATATTAAATTTGCGATGATTTCATCATCACAGATTGACTAGATATCTCTTTAGATTGCATTAAATTATTATCCTTGAGTTAGATTAAATTGAATTCAAAGTTTTTCATTTAGAAATAAATTTATCTTAGTTTGTAGTAATTCATCATTGCAAAATGTTTTGAAAAGAAATCCCACAAACTATCTTGAAAAACCCAAATCTGGGAAACTGGTCCCATCACACCCAGTCAGAGCCACTACCCCAAACGGAAAAGGAACTACTTTAAGGTCCGAACCGGGTGGTTATCCCCCTTTGTTGTTGCCACGGATTTCTGAGGCCTCAACAGTTCTTTAATCATTTTCAGTTTCCCATTCGGTATGATGCCAGAACTAAGCTATTGGCCAACTTCCAGCAAGATAAGGAAACTCACATTTTTTATCATATTCAGTAATGGAGAAGAAGGAAGAGGCTCATTAAAGCCTATATGCCCAATGAATTCCTTCTGGAGTGGTTCTTTAAATCTTTATTGCCAAACATCTCAAAGGATATATCACTTTCTAAGGTATTTACCGAAAAGCAGGCTATCTTTAGAGCCCAAAAATTAGAACTTATCTATTCTCAGTTTGGATTCGTAATAAGATTTTTTCAAATGCTCCTCCATCCAAGATAAATTTAGCCAAGCCGAATTCAGGTCCCCATGCCGACTGGCTAGTCGGTTCAATCGCTAAAAATATGGCTAACCTCTTAAATCAATTGCAACAATTTTCTTTACAAACTGCTTCTTCTATTCAGGAATCACCGTTAGTGAATATGCCTTCCCTACCATTAATGAAAATGTGAAGCTGGGTTACACTTTTTGCCCTTTTTTGAGAAAAAGAATTCATTTTTTTCGGTTCTTCAACTTTCTGCAAACTATAACAATTTTTCTATTTAGAATTTAATTTTGCAATAAAAATAAAAGTTGTCAGAAATTTTGTTAGCTTTCTATTACTTATTTTTTGAAATTTTTTTATGCAGATTTGATATGTCAACTTAGCATTTCTTTGAGTGTGTATTTCTTAAAAATCAAAGGATTCATAAGAAGTCATGTTATGACACAATGTTGTATTCATTGAAAATTTGTGTTTTTGAGAAAACAAAATGTGTTACAACAATCTAGACAGAGTCTACTTTGGTTTCGTCATATTTACAAAGCCAATGGATGCATATCATAAATACTAGAATTTTTTGAACTGGTACAATACGAAAAACTGCATATTTTGGATATGTTTCGCGACGCAACAAATTGTTTAACATATAAGTTATAAAATAAAAATCTAAAAGCTACCCATTAGAGACGACGGAACATTGTAATGCCACATAATTTTTTCAATTTTTTTTACAATGTATTTTGAGAGATACAAAATTTTGATTTCACTGAATCACAATGACTCACAGAAATTGTTTGCACCCATTTTATTAGAAAATTAATTAAAATTAGTAAACGCTTATGAAATTCCATAAAAGTTATATTTCCTGAAAGTAGATTCAATTCTGAAAATGCTTGTCTTGGTTTCGACAGTTAATTAAAAATCTTTCATGGAGTTTAATCAGTCCAAATTTGCAGAAACGTATTTAAAGCCTGGTTCTGCGTAACCGGTGACGCGTTAGTTCGGCCGAACTTTTATTAAAAGTTCGGTCGAACTATTTTTGTGCCGACGGCTCGTTAAGTCTAATGACTTAATAGTTCGGCTGAATTTTTAATCAAAGTTCAGCCGTACTTTTGTATAATTTTCCGTCGACCGGAAAATTACGCGAAGCCCCTCCTAAAACACATTTCGCGGCAATATAAATTGTCGCGAAATCATTCATAATGTTCACACATTTCGCACATTTCATCTGATTTTACAAAGGTCTTGGTTTGGGTTTAAAGACTTTTCTTGGAGGTTTGGTTTTAAGAGCATTTTTTGGAAGCGGACTGATTTTGCAAAAAAATTGTTTTGGGTTTAAAGAATTTTCTTGGAGGACATTTCTTGGAGGCGGCCTGATTTTGCAAAAAATTGTTTTGGACTTAAGGAATTTTCTTAGACGTACATTCAAAGGACATTTCTTGGAGGTATGTGATACATTTTTTTGGATGTTTTTTGTGCTTCATTTTTTTTAAAGTATGGAGTTGGGCTTAATTTCGAAAAGACATTTTCTAGAAGTATTTTTTAAAGTGACTTTTTTTTTTAAGTTGGAGGCATTTTTTGAAGTGACATTTTTTTAGAGTACGTGTTTTGAGTTAAAGTAAATCTTTTGAGTTTCGTTTCATTTTTATAAGACATTTTTTTCTCGAATTTTTTAAAGTAAGTGTTTTGGATTGGAATATGTATTTTTTGCAAAAAATTTAAAATGAATTTTTTTTAAATTAGATCTTTTGTGATGTTTTTTCTAATTGAGTTATTGTCTAATTTTTTGAAAGAATTTTTTTTAACTTCAAACCCTATTACCATGGAAAATCGAAGGGCTTGTGCGAGAAAATATGATTGAAAAAGAGACCCCGAGGAACGTAGAGAAGAGACGAGACAATCTTGCAAAAGGAAGTTAGAAGCCCTCTCAAATATTGAAGAGGAAAATCAACCTCAAGCAGAAATTGAAGCAGGTATATAAATGTAAATATTATGATCTATTGATATATTTAAAATTTTCCTAGTGTAAAATGTGAAGCTTAATTTGTTTTTGATAAACTAATTTGAAAAATATTTTGTTTAATGTAAACAGACATAGATATTCCTCAAAACATTGATGATGAGATACAAAATTTTGAAAAAAAAGTGAAAGAGATATTGAACCAATGATTGAAGATGGTGAAAATATTGAAAGAAATCCAAATAAATAAATTGAATCACAAGGTATGTACATATATATATATATATATATATATATATATATATATATATATATATATATATATATATAAAATATATTAAACACATGCACGTATTATTGAATATATAGATATATTTATTAATTTAGTTGGGAAACACTTTTTGCCCTTTTTTGATGTTGAAAATTGTAATTTTCTATGTTTTTCAACTTCAACTGCACTAAATTCATATTTTTATTGCAAATTATGCTTTGACATAAAAACAATAATTGTAGAGAATTGTCTTACCTCCATACCCATATTTAAAAAAAAAAAATTATTGACATATAGAGGGGTAAATTTCTTGTTTACTAACTGCATATACTAGAAATTTTCAGGCAAACATAAATAGTCACTTTATGATCCTTAACTTTTTCTAGGGAAGGTTATTCATTTCTTGGAAAAAAACCATAGCATAATAATTTGCATATATTGCACTAGTGCACAGACTATTTTTCGGTAATTTTCGGAGTAAATCACTATTTTTTATTATTTTTTGAAATGGACGAACAAAAAAAAGCATTGATGTTTGATACATTTCATCATCCTTTGATTTTTTTCTTTTTTTCAATGTGATGGAAATCAATAAGAAAAATGGAAGTACCCTTTTGAAGTAGACGGGGAGAGGAAGTGCAGTATGATTTTTTTGAATTTTTTGGTGTCCTCATTCGAAAGTTATTGAATTTTCATTCAGTGCAATTTTTCGAACAATGAAATTCCACAGTGACACAGTTTAGTAAAAAATTAATAAAAAAATTGAATTTTTTAATCAAACTCCACAAATCTCATATCATCAGAAACTAGATTCAGAGATGAATCTAATGGTGCTTTGTCCGACATATGACATTTTATTTTTGTAGGTGTTTCGCCCCTCCAAAGTTGCAGGTTCCTGAAAACTGCAGAATTTTCTGTGTTTTTTGTTGACCAAAAACTCTCGGCCGAGATAATGTCTCGGACGAGAAATTTATAAAACTCTCGACTGAGAGTTTAACCCGCCTAAAGTTACATTTAAACGCACGGCCAAAATCTCGGCCGAAAGTTTAAAAAACTCTCGGACGAGAGTTTGCGCCCGAGAGTTTACCCGATGAAACTCTCGGCTGAGAGTTTAGAAAACTCTCGTATGAGAGTTTTAAAAACTCTCGTATGAGAGTTTTAAAAACTCTCGTATGAGAGTTTTAAAAACTCTCATCCGAGAGTTTTATTCCTATAATAAAACACAAAAAAATTTAAGTTTTTAGAATTGGTACGTTATATAATTTAAATAGTACTTGATTAAAATTAAAAAATGATATAAAATAATAAAATTATAATTTTATTTTAAATTATTTTATTATTATTAATGATAAAAAATACATGAAGATTTAATTAAATAAAATTTGTTACAATATTTTGTAATATCAATGTTATATAAAAAAAATAAAAATATTTTATATAACACTAATTGATATATTAATATAAATAAAATAAAATTCTAAAACATAAATCAAAATAAAAACAACTATATATAATTTATATAATATTTTTTTTGAAATTAATGAATAAAATTAAATTTAAAAAACAATTGACTAAATGCAATGAGGTGATAAAGGAGACAATGCATAGCACCTTAATATCGTTATAAATTCTTGGAAATCTCGAGAAATTTTTGAAGCGAGATAAGCTTCTTGGAATGGGTCACTTTATCTTCCACTTCAGTTTCACACAATTAACTTGAAAGGAAGTCTATTTTCCTAGGTATGGATGTAAGGGAATGAACAATATTATTTGAACATTGAGTGAAATGCCCTTCTTGGAATGGGTCCTCCTATATTCCACTTTAATTTCACAAGATTAAATTGAAATGAAGTTTATTTTCCTAGGTATGGATGTAAGGGGATAAAGAATATTATCCGAAAAGGAAATGAATGTTAAGTGTGACATTCCAAGCATAAGTGTATGGGATTGGAGAATTATGTTATTGCAGAAAACTAACCCTTGACCCCTTAACCCTTGACCCCTTAAACCCTAATTCCTAACCCCTAAACCCTTAACCCCCTAAACCTTAAACCTCTAAACCCTTAACCCCCTAAACCTTAAACCTATAAACCCTTAACCCCTAACCCATTTACCCCCACTAAACCTCTAAATCCCTAACCCATTTAACCCCTAAACCCTTAACCCCTACCCCTAACACGTTAACCCCTAACCCATTTAAGCACCTAAACCCCAAAACCCCTAACTCTTAACCCCTAAAATACTTAACTGCTAAATCCCCTAACCCCTTAAACCTCTAAACCAACCCTAACCCATTTAACCCCCTAAACCTCAAAACCCCTAACCCCTTAAACCCTAATTCCCAACCCATAACCCTTGACCCCTTAAACCCTATTTCCTAACCCCTAAACCCTTAACCCCTAACCAATTCAACACCCAAACCCCTAAAAACCTAACCCATTTAAGTGTTTATTCCATTTAACCCCCAAAACCCTAACCCCTAACCCCTAAAATCCTTCACTGCTAAATCCCCTAAACCTCTAAACCTATAACCCATTTAACCCCCTAAACCCTAAACCTCTAAACCCTTAACCCCTAACCCCTAAAACCCTAATTCCCAACCCCTAACCAATTAGACATCCTAAACCCCTAAAAACCTAACCCATTTAACCCCATTAACCACTAACTTCTAACCCCTAAAATCCTTAACTGCTAAATCCCCTAACCCCCTAAACCTCTAAACAACCCTAACCCATTTAACCCCCTAAACCCAAAACCTATAACCCCTTAAACCCTAATTCCCAACCCATAACCCATTCAACCCCTTAAACACCTAAACCTCTAACCCCTTAACCCTTGACTCCTTAAACCCTAATTCCTAACCGAGCTAACCCATTTAACCCCCTAAACAAAACCCATTTCAGTGTGGATTCCATTTAACCCCCAAAACCCTAACCGCTAACCCCTAAAATCCTTCGCTGCTAAATCTTGTAACCCCCTAAAACTCTAAACCTATACCCCATTCAACCCCCTAAACCCTAAACTTCTAAACCCTTAACGCCTAACCCCTTAAACCATAATTCCCAACCCATAACCCTTGACCCCTTAAACCCTAATTCCTAACCCCTAAACCCTTAACCCCCTAAACCCTAAACATCTAAACCCTTAACCCCCAAACCATTTACCCCTACTAAACCTCTAAACCCCTAACACATTTAACCCATAAACCCTAAACCTCTAAAACCTTAACCCCTACCCCTAACTCGTTAACCCTTAACCCATTTAAGCCCCTAAACCCCCAAACCCCTAACCCCTTAAACCCTAATTCCCAACCCATAACCCTTGACCCCTTAAACCCTAATTCCTAACCCCTCAACCCTTAACCCCTAATCCCTTAAACCCTAATTCCCAACCCCTAACCAATTCAACACCCTAAACCCCTAAAAACCTAACCCATTTAAGTGTGGATTCAATTTAACCCCCAAACCCTAACCCCTAACCCCTAAAATCCTTCACTGCTAAATCCCCTAAACCCCTAAACCTCTAAACCTGTAACCCATTTAACCCCCTAAACCCTAAACCTCTAAACCCTTAACCCCTAACCCTTAAAACCCTAATTCCGAACCCCTAACCAATTCAACACCCTAAACCCCTAAAAACCTAACCCATTTAACTCCATTAACCCCTAACTTCTAACCTCTAAAATCCTTAACTGCTAAATCCCCTAACCCCCTAAACCTATAACCCCTTAAACCCTAATTCTCAACCCATAACCCATTCAACCCCTTAAACACCTAAACCTCTAACCCCTTAACCCTTGACCCCTTAAACCCTAATTCCTAACCCCTAACCCATTTAACGCCCTAAACCTTAAACCTCTAAACCCTTAACCCCTACCCCTAACCCGTTAACCCCTAACCTCTAACCCCTAAAATCCTTAACTGCTAAATCCCCTAACCCCCTAAACCTATAAACCAACCCTAACCAATTTAACCCCCTAAACCCTAAACCTATAACCCCTTAAACCCTAATTCTCAACCCATAGCCCATTCAACCCCTTAAACACCTAAACCTCTAACCCCTTAACCCTTGACCCCTTAAACCCTAATTCCTAACCCCTAACCCATTTAACCTCCTAAACCCTAAACCTCTAAACCTTTAATCCCTAACCCATTTACCCCCACTAAACCTCTAAACCCCTAACCCATTTAATCCCTAAACCCTAAACCTCTGAACCCTTCACCCCTACCCCTAACCCGTTAACCCCTAACCTATTTAAGCCCCTAAATTCCAAAACCCCTAATCAATTCAACACCCTAAACCCTTAGAAACCTAACCCATTTAAGTGTGGATTCCATTTAACCCCAAAAACCCTAACCCCCAACCCCTAAAATCCTTCACTGCTAAATCCCCTAACCCCCTAAACCTCTAAACCTGTAACCCATATAACCCCCTAAACCCTAAACCTCTAAACCCTAAACCCCTAACTCTTTAAACCCTAATTCCAAACCCATAACCCTTGACACCTTAAACCATAATTCCTAACCCCTAAACCCTTAACCCCCTAAACCCTAAACCTCTAAACCCTTAACCCCTAACCCATTTACCCCCACAAAACCTCTAAACCCCTAACCCATTTAACCCTTAAAACCTAAACCTCTAAACCCTTAACCCCTACCCCTAACACATTTAAGCCCCTAATTCCCAACCCCTAACCAATTCAACACCGTAAACCCCTAAAAACCTAACCCATTTAAGTGTGGATTCCATTTAACCCCCAAAACCCTAACCCCTAACCCCTAAAAGCCTTCACTGCTAAATCCCCTAACCCCCTAAACCTCTAAACCTGTAACCCATTTAACCCCCTAAACCCTAAACCTCTAAACCCTTAACCCCTAACCCCTAACCCCTAAAACCCTAATTCCCAACCCCTAACCATTTAGACACCCTAAACCCTTAAAAACCTAACCCATTTAACCCCATTAACCATTAACTTCTAACCCCTAAAATCCTTAACTGCTAAATCCCCTAACCCCCTAAACCTCTAAACCAACCCTAACCCATTTAACCCCCTAAACCCAAAACCTATAACCCCTTAAACCCTAATTCCCAACCCATAACCCATTCAACTCATTAAACACTGAAACCTCTAACCCATTAACCCTTGACCCCTTAAACACTAATTCCTAACCCTTAACCCATTTAACCCCCTAAACCCTAAACCTCTAAACCCTTAACCCCTAACCCATTTACCCCATAAATGGGGTAAATGTGTTAGGGGTTAAGGGGGTAAATGGGTTAGGGGTTAAGGGTTTAGAGGTTTAGGGTTTCAGGAGTTAAATGGGTTAAGGGTTAGGAATTAGTGTTTAAGGGGTCAAGGGTTAATGGGTTAGAGCTTTAGGTGTTTAAGGGGTTGAATGGGTTATCGGTTGGGAATTAGGGTTTAAGGGGTTATAGGTTTTGAGTTTAGGGGGTTAAATGGGTTAGGGTTGGTTTAGAGGTTTAGGGGGTTAGGGGATTTAGTAGTTAAGGATTTTAGGGGTTAGAAGTTAGTGGTTAATGGGGTTAAATGCGTTAGGTTTTTAGGGGTTTAGGGTGTCTAATTGGTTAGGGGTTGGGAATTAGGGTTTTAGGGGTTAGGGGTTAAGGTTTTAGAGGTTTAGGGTTTAGGGGGTTAAATGGGTTACAGGTTTAGAGGTTTAGGGGGAAGGGGATTTAGCAGTGAAGGATTTTAGGGGTTAGGGGTTAGGGTTTTGGGGGTTAAATGGAAACCACACTTAAATGGGTTAGGTTTTTAGGGGTTTATGATGTTGAATTGGTTAGGGGTTGGGAATTAGGGCTTAAGGGTTTAGGGGTTATGAATTAGGGTTTAAGGGGTCAAGGGTTATGGGTTGGGAATTAGGGTTTAAGGGGTTAGGGGTTTTGGGGTTTAAGGGCTTAAATGGTTTAGGGGTTAACGAGTTAGGGGTAGGGGTTAAGGGTTTAGAGGTTTAGCGTTTAGGGGTTAAATGGGTTAGGGGTTTAGAGGTTTAGTTGGGGTAAATGGGTTAGGGGTTAAGGGTTTAGAGGTTTAGGGTTTAGGGGGTTAAATGGGTTAAGGGTTAGGAATTAGTGTTTAAGGGGTCAAGGGTTAATGGGTTAGAGGTTTAGGTGTTTAAGGGTTGAATGGGTTATGGGTTGGGAATTAGGGTTTAAGGGGTTATAGGTTTAGGGTTTAGGGTGTTAAATGGGTTAGGGTTGGTTTAGAGTTTTAGGGGGTTAGGGGATTTAGCAGTTAAGGATTTTAGGGGTTAGAAGTTAGGGGTTAATGGGGTTAAATGGGTTAGGTTTTTAGGGGTTTAGGGTGTTGAATTGGTTAGGGGTTGGGAATTAGGGTTTAAGGGGTTAAGGGTTTAGAGGTTTAAGGTTTAGGGGGTTAAATGGGTTATAGGTTTAGAGGTTTAGGGGATTTAGCAGTGAAGGATTTTAGGGGTTAGGGGTTAGGTTTTTGGGGGTTAAATGGAATAAACACTTAAATGGGTTAGGTTTTTAGGGGTTTAGGGTATTGAATTGGTTAGGGGTTGGGAATTAGGGTTTAAGGGGTTAAGGGTTAAGGGTTTAGGGGTTAGGAAATAGGGTTTAAGGGGTCAAGGTTTATGGGTTGGGAATTAGGGTTTAAGGGGTTAGGGGTTTTGAGGTTTAGGGGGTTAAATGGGTTAGGATTGGTTTAGAGGTTTAGGGGGTTAGGGGATTTAGAAGTTAAGTATTTTAGGGGTTAGGAGTTAGGGGTTTTTGGGTTTAGGTGCTTAAATGGGTTAGGGGTTAACGTGTTACGGGTAGGGGTTAAATGGGTTAGGGATTTAGAGGTTTAGTGGGGGTAAATGGGTTAGGGGTTAAGGGTTTAGAGGTTTAAGGTTTAGGGGGTTAAGGGTTTAGGGGTTAGGAATTAGGGTTTAAGGGGTCAATGGTTATGGGTCAAGGATTAAGGGGTCAAGGGTTAGTTTTCTGCAATAACGTAATTCTCCAATCCCATACACTTCTGCTTGGAATGTCACACTTAACATTCATTTCCTTTTCGGATAATATTATTTATCCCCTTACATCCATACCTAGGAAAATAAACTTCATTTCAATTTAATCTTGTAAAATTAAAGTGGAATATAGGAGGACCCATTCCAAGAAGGGCATCTCACTCAATGTTCAAATAATATTGTTCATTCCCTTACATCCATACCTAGGAAAATAGACTTCCTTTCAAGTTAATTGTGTGAAACTGAAGTGGAAGATAAAGTGACCCATTCCAAGAAGCTCATCTCACTTCAAAAATTTCTCAAGATTTCCAAGAATTTATAACGATATTAATGTGCTATGCATTGTCTCCTTTATCACCTCATTGCATTTAGTCAATTGTTTTTTAAATTTAAATTTATTCATTAATTTCAAAAAAAATATTATATAAATTATATATAGTTGTTTTTATTTTGATTTATGTTTTAGAATTTTAATTTATTTATATTAATATATCAATTAGTTTTATATAAAAATATTTTTAGTTTTTTATATAACATTGATATTACAAAATATTGTAACAAATTTTATTCAATTAAATCTTCATGTATTTTTTATCATTAATAATAATAAAATAATTTAAAATAAAATTATTATTTTATTATTTTATATCATTTTTTAATTTTAATCAAATACTATTTAAATTATATAACGTACCAATTCTAAAAACTTAAAATTTTTTGTGTTTTATTATAGGAATAAAACTCTCGGATGAGAGTTTTTAAAACTCTCGTCCGAGAGTTTTTAAAACTCTCGTCCGAAAGTCTTCCCGAGAGTTTTCGTCAATAAAACTCTCGGACGAGAAAATGCATAACTCTCGTCCGAGAGATTTTTAACTCCGGTTAAACCCAATAAAACTCTCGGACGAGAGTTTTTAAAACTCTCGGTCGAGAAATAGAGTTGACTATTTTCTCGGACGAGAAATTAAAAATTTCTCCCATATTCTAGCCGTCCGCCAAAAAGTGTTTCCCAACTTCGCGATTTCATCCTTATTGAATATGTACTATTTTTTCGAATATGTACAGATGAAATCACTGTCGATGATGAGATGTTAGAAAATGTTGACACTCACACATATGGAGATAAAAAACCTGACCATGCTATACAATATCGTGTTAACTGCATTTTTGAAAAGTATTTCTTAAATGAGTGGGTGACAGTTCAGGCTCAAATGTTGAAAGGTCTTCTATCATTAAGGAAATTAAAAGAAGCTACGATACTACTGGGTATTCGAAAATCAACCAAAGATAAAAAAATGAAGGAAGATGTGATAAAAAAATATTAGTGCTATAAAGTCAATTAAGAGATCTAGAGAGAAAGATGTTTCAATTGTATGTAGAGGAATATAGATGGCAATGATTTCATCAAGTACTAAAGAGAATCGTTTAGTAACATCTATGGCATGAGCACTGGGAACCTCGCGAAAAAGTTTGCACAAACATCGGAAATTTCGGCTGCAAATAGATGTAAATGATGAACTCGCTTGTTGGAGAGCTATTTGTAGGCAACCATACAAAGATAAACTTGGAGAAAATGTTAAAAAAATAATATATGAATATTGGAAGAACAATTCGCGTGTTTCGCCAACTACAAGGCATGTGATGCGAAGAAGAATAGCACGAAATTAGTACGAAGAACATGAAAAATATTTCTTGGAAACCACTCAGATAGAGTTATTCAACAAGTTCAAAGAAGAGAATCGTCAAATTCATGTTTCACTCAGTGCTTTTGTTCAACAAAAACCATGGTATGTAAAACCTATCACTGTACGCGACACTTGTTGTTGCTGTTATCATGTGGAATTTGAGTTATATTATGACACATTCCATGATTGCGGTAGAAAATTATGGAAGGATTCACCTCTTCCTTCCACTATCCGTAATTTCATATCTCAAATTCTATGTGAAAGAGAAAGCGATGAACTATTTTACGAAAAGAAATGTGTTGGTGGTAAAAAATGCGATGATTGTGGAAATTTGGCTAAATTTCAAAAAAAATATCGTATTGATATAAATGATCAATCATTGTCCAACATGAAAGTGAAATGGAAGAGATATGAATATATCGATACATCGGTTCAAGGTGCAAATAGTGTTAAAAGAATTGAATTACTATAAGACAGAATTTTTCTGATAGACTTTTCGAGAAAATTTGAGGTAGAAATTTACAAATACACCAAGCATTCCCATAGAGCTCGATGGCAAGACTTGAAATTCAAAAAATCTCGTGAAGTTTTTCCACCAGGGACCATTTTGTCAGTGATTGATTTTGCAGAAAACTACACATTTGTTCCACACAAAGAAATTCAGAGTGAATACTATCATTCTGACCAAGTCTCCATACTCGTCCATATTCTATATAGACATGCTGAAAAAAATGTCGATCATATAGAAAGCACGAGTGAAAATCAACATATCATTAAAGAATATCACTTTTATATCAATGACGATTGTACACATGATACATGTTTTGTACAACATTGTTTTGGAAAAATTTATGATTCCTTGAAAAATTGTGGAATAACATTCAATGAACATTGGATATGGTCAGACAGATGCACAGGTCAATTAAAATCTACACAATCATTATTTTGGTTGTGTTGTCTTCATAAGAAAACCTGCATTAAACATTTTTGGAATTTCTTTGAGACTAACCATGGAAAATGAGAACATGACGGTGCAAGAGCATGCATAAAAAGAGAACTTCGAAGATATCAAATGAACCACTGCAAGCCAACTTGTGAACGCTAAAGAAGTTGTTCAATGGTGCATCGCTGCTCTAAGCCATGAGACTAACCCATCAAGGGAAGTGCGAAGGTACATTCAATTTAATTTATATTGGAAATCTAATTTTAAACAATTTACATTTATCGTGCAATGATTATCTTTGATTGTATTTTGATATTGATATTTGCAAATTCTTCTTTTAATTTTCAATATAAAGGTTTTTCTGGCATATTGGGATTGAAGACGTAGATAGATCAATTGGAAGTGACGTTGAAACAATAAAAGGGACTCGAAAATTGCATTCAATTCAAACAAAGTCATCCAGAAATGTGTTTGCATTGGATAAAAGAAAATATTCTTGTTTTTGTGATGTTTGCATAGACAACACAAAATCCAATGACGTTTGTGAAAACAAAATGTATGTGAACGATTGGAAACATACGGAGCTAAATACAAAGGGAAAAATGTCTGTTGCAATGTTTGAAGAAATGCAATTAGAGGAAACTACAATATCATCCGATGGTGATCGAGTTTCTGATCTTGTTAGAGAAGGTAACATTTGAATTACTTTCTAATGATTTAAAGATCTAAAAATAAATTTAAATATGCATAATTTTGTTAAATTCATTTTATTGTGCAGGAGATTTTTTCGCTGTAATTGCACCTATTGACAACGATGAAAATGTGAAGTATTATTTGATGCGTTGCGCTGAACGAAAAATGAAATTATTACAGAACTATGATGATCACGGATTTCAATATGACAGAGGGTCTATTATACTGAAAGGTTATTTTTTCAAACAAACTCATCAAAGTGGAGACTTTGTTTACTTTGAAGACTATGAACCTGATTCCATAAGTTGTCAATATAGTCACTTGGTGTGTGCAACACACATAAAGTTGATAGAAGTTCAATCAAAGAAAAAATCAAAAATTAAGAGATGGAAAATGTCAAAATCCGATCATGAACGGATTATTGAAGATGGAATTCCATTAGAATTTTTTTGAGTGAATTGTCCAACAATTTATTCTCTTTGGATTAAATATGTTTTAGAACTTCCAATACTCAACTAAAAATTGAGCTGCTTATGTTATTTGTGCAAGTGTTTGCACATGTACAAATTGTTTTGGTACATGCACGTGCTCTAGTATCAACTGAAAGTAGCTTTTCTATACATGTGCATTGATAAAAAATGTTACATGTATTGGATATGTGTGTGTGTGTGTTCTAGAATGAAATTAATTGTTCAAGTAGTTTTACCACATGAGCATTGATGAAAAACTAGTTGGATTTTCTGGTAAAAAGTATCCACAATGTAAATAAATCATCCGCAGTACAGTTTTGTATGAAGATTCCTTTCAGACAAGAGACTCAGAGCACTTTTCCGACTTTTGGTGGGATTTGACCCACATCTCTATTCCTGATTGAAAATCTAGTACAAATTTGTTTGTCCAATGGTCAGATATGTTCAATGTGCATTGATGAAAAATGTTACTTGTATTGGATAGATATGTTCTAGAATGCAATTAATTGTTCCAAGTAGTTTTTCTATGTGCATTGATGAAAAACTAGTTGGATTTTCTGGTAAAAAGTATCCACAACGTAAATAAATCATCCGCAGTATAGTTCTGTACGAAGATTCCTTTCAGACAAGAGACTCGAAGCATTTCTCCGAATTTTGGTGGGATTTGACCCACATCTCTATTCCTGATTGAAAATCTAGTACAAAATTTGTTTGTCCAATGGTCGGATATGTTCAATGTGCATTGATGAAAAATGTTACTTGTATTGGATAGATATGTTCTAGAATGCAATTAATTGTTCCAAGTAGTTTTTCTATGTGCATTGATGAAAAACTAGTTGGATTTTCTAGTAAAAAGTATCCACAATGTAAATAAATCATCCGTAGTATAGTTTTGTACGAAGATTCCTTTCAGACAAGAGACTCGGAGCACTTCTCTGAATTTTGGTGGGATTTGACCCACATCTCTATTCCTGATTGAAAATCTAGTACAAAATTTGTTTGTCCAATGGTCGGATATGTTCAATGTGCATTGATGAACAATGTTACTTGTATTGGATAGATATGTTCTAGAATGCAATTAATTGTTCCAAGTAGTTTTTCTATGTGCATTGATGAAAAACTAGTTAGATTTTCTGGTAAAAAGTATCCACATCGCAAATAAATCATCCGCAGTATAGTTTTGTACGAAGATTCCTTTCAGACAAGAGACTCTGAGCACTTCTTCGACTTTTGGTGGGATTTGACCCCAATCTCTATTCCTGATTGAAAATCTAACTTACAAAATTTGTTTGTCCAATGGTCGGATATGTTCAATGTGCATTGATGAAAAATGTTACTTGTATTGGATATATATGTTCTAGAATGCAATTAATTGTTCCAAGTAGTTTTTCTATGTGCATTGATGAAAAACTAGTTGGATTTTCAGGTAAAAAGTTTCCACAATGTAAATAAATCAACAAGGCTACCTATTTGAGTGCATTAACGACATTGACCCAAATTCAACAAACATATATATGTACTAGACTTATACTTCCAATCAAAATTAAAGGGATAATTTGTGCATATATCTACTTCTTTTTAAACTCTTTTTTCAATTAGAGCTCAATTGATACATGGTTAGTTTCATTGAAAATCTATGTTCTTCTTATTGGAAAATTTTTCATTCAAACAAGACTACATGTAGAGAAAAAAAGCAATCTTAAGACTCCAAATGTACTTCAACCATCCAAAAGGGATTTGTGCAACATTACTTGACATGCCATGCCAATTATAGTGAACAACTATCCAATAGAAACATTTAATATTATATACCACATGTGCCAAATGTAGATTGAAACCATCCAAAACTTAAAAATTTTAAAAACGTTTTGATAATATATCGTGCAACATTAAAACATTAAACATTTAAAACACTAAATATCACATGCGAAATATAGATTGAAACCATTCAAAACTTGAGTTTTAAAAAATTTTTGATTATATATATCGTGCAATGTTACTTTACATGACATGCCAATTATAGTTCAACTAGATCCAATAGAAACATTTAACATTGTATACCACATGTGGAAAATGTAGATTGAAACCATCCAAAACTTAAGTTTTAAAAACCTTTTGATTATATATCGTGCAACATTGAAACATTAAACATTTAAAACATTAAATATCACATGCGAAATGTAGATTGAAACCATCCAAAACTTGAGTTTTAAAAACTTCACATGCCATGCCAATTATAATTCAACTATCCAATAAAAACATTTAACATTATATCACATTCCAAATGTAGATTGAAACCATCCAAAACTTTTAACTTTTAATTTAACAAAAAATTATAGATCACAACATTACTTCACATGCCAAATGTACTCCAAGCATCCAAAACTTAAATTTAAAAAAAAAAACAAATTATAACACATGTCATTACATAACATGCCAAATGTAGTTCAGATGACAACATTAATTTATATATGACAACATTACTTCACATTCACATGCCAAAAGTACTAAAACCATCCAAAAATTAAATAAAACAAATTATATTAACAATGTAATAAAATATGTCCAAAAATTGTAAATCTCACAAGTATCAAACTGTATCAAGTTTAACAAATTTTAAGACCATCTAAATTTTGAAATCAAATCTACAAATCATGTCCATCAAATAGAGACGGATCTAGTGTCTTCCCTACTAGGGTCTCAGTCCACGCCCTATCATGTGAATGGGACACCTACATACACAATGCACATGTACTTGAACATTAAAATTTGATGTTTTAAAAATGAATGAGAATATATATATCTAGAACTTTATGTAAAAAACAAGATATAACAAAAAAATCATGCAATACCTCATAAGGTTCCCTCTCCATTTGATAAACAAGTTCTCCCATAGGAACATCTGCAGCGGTAAACTGTACAATATACATGTACAGTTAAATATATATATATATATATATATTAAAAACTTTCAAATGAAAATGCATGTGTACATATATAAACTTATTTTCAATAATATTAAAAAAAGGAACTAAAGACAAATTTTTCAAATGTTGTGGATGTTCCTATTTTCAATAATATAGATTGAAACCATTCAAAACTTGAGTTTTAAAAACTTTTTGATTATATATATCGTGCAATGTTACTTTACATGGCATGCCAATTATAGTTCAACTAGATCCAATAGAAACATTTAACATTGTATACCACATGTGGAAAATGTATAGCATGATTTATTTGGGTCGCTAAAGTCTGCGGATTAAAGAAATCTTCTATAGGAACCAAAATTCAAAAAATTTTAGATAACTCAAAATATAGATCTTTGTCTCTCTCTCTCTCTCTCTCTCTATATATATATATATATATATATATCTCAATTTTTAATGGAACTTTTTGAGGTGGAATATATATATATATATATATATATATATATATATATATATATATATATATATATAACTTTTAAACATAAATTTTAAACTTGTGAAAAATTGTCCATACTTGTGGCTCATCTCCTAAGGAAATAGAAGGTACATCTCTCAAGGAAGAAGAAGGTACCGTCATCCCAAAAACATCGGACGGAATTGGTATCTGTTAAAACATTTTATCAAATTATATATACATACATGTACATGTGTGCACAATTATTTATTTTAAAATCACTTAAAAAACACTAACATTTGCCAACATATCTTGATGGTCAGACCCATATGCATTGTTTGAACCAGAGGTCCTGAACGTGATATTAAAATTTTCGTCATGCATCATGTGTGAGAACTGCAAATGGTGTTTTAACATATAATCATACATTTTTGTTAGATTAATGTACATACAAATAAATGTATATATGTACATACACATGTATTTATTACAAATTGTACACATGTATATGTATGTTAAAATAATTTCAAACCCTAAGGTCATTAACACATACCGTTCCGGTGCCCTCTTCCTCATGAAGAATTAGGTCTTGCAAACCATTGCGACAATTTTTTTGCATATATTCGGAGATCTTCAACATTCATGTTGTCAATCTCTTCATCTGTACAATACACAAAATTGGCACGTGCATTTTCACGTGCTCTTTGTCGATTTAAACAAACATCGACTCCACCCAATCCACTGTAAACATTGTCGATCATAACATCCCTTGCTTCTCGACTTATTTGAGAAGTCGCATCCATCTCTGACCGCAGAGTTTCGACCCGAAAAGGTCGACTCACCAATGGCGGCTCAGGGCGAGGCAACTCCACATCTCGCTTAGCGCCCTTACGGTCATATAATCGACCTTTCCCCGGGCCAAAAAATTCTGACGGAAGGTCATTGTAGTTGGGTTTCATACCCAAAAAAAATTCTGCGTAAAACATTTGTGCAAAATAAACAGGAACCTCGTCGTTCCATGGGAGCCTTCCATAGGCCGCAAGGTGCCTATCATACAAAAAGCGAGCTATGTCTGGGTGCTTGAAATATTGCACCTTCAACATTTTTCTTTTTGGCCCTTCCTTGAAATTAAACATTGACTTGGCCACATATTTTGTAACTTTTTGTTTTACATCCTCCCATTTATCTGGACCCATTATTGTTTCCTTTCTCTTTCTCATCACTTCTACAAATGTATCAGTCGTTGGCCCGAGATTTTTATACACATTTACAATTTCGCCCAATGAATGTGTAACTATTTCAAGGCTTTGTCAACTCTCAGCAGGTAGAGACAAAACCATGAGATCTCTCTACAATTTTGCATGAAGTCTTTCACACCTTTGTAAGGTACATTGCGCCATTTTTGTTTCCCATGGTATATCAGTAATTTCGGCCAGATAAGTTATGTTGGGTAGAAAAACCTTCTTCTTGAATGTAGCGGTTTTCCCTGCGTCTATTTTGACCACTAGTTGGAACATTTTCGGCCTCTGCATCAATATATATAAAATTTCATATATTAGAAAAAACACGTGTAAAAAAAGTTATACAAATTTAATGAAAAAAATATTGAAATTGATGAAAACCTTGACGTTATTGGTTAGCATCTTCTCCAACATGACCCTGCTGAGAACTAGATCCAGAACGACCCTGCTGAGAACCAGACCCAAAATGACCCTGTTGAGAACCAGCAGCCATTGATTGGCCTTCGGGGAAATAAATATCACCCCCTTCACGCAATCTGCTACCACTCATTGATGGCCCTTTGAGTGGATTTGAACCACCACCAACCTCTCGAGACGAGAGAAAAGCTTCATAAACAAATACGAATTTATAATCAATTGAAAAATACATTTATGTGTACATATAAATACATATACATATTCATTGATTAAATTGCGTGAACCATACCATGACTGGTTGAACCATGAGCACGCTCCATGGATGGAGTAGAAACCCTTCTCCTCTTACCTCCTAAAAATTAAAAAATGAAACTTATTAACAACTAATTTAACTCACAAAGTTAATAAAAAACCAATTCCATATGTACACACATGTATGGAGATTCAAGATTATATTTAAAGACCATGAACATCCCCTGATTCCTGAACCTCCATCTGGGATTCAACTGATCTTCGTCGTTCATCCTCCATGATATATATATCTATTGGTGGACATTTACACAAAATAGATTTTAGAAAATCAATTTGTAATTTAGTGTACACAAATTATGTAGAACACAAATTTCAAAGCAATAATTGATGTGTGAAACTCAATTTAAGCAAAAAAGAAATTATAAAAATGATAAGTTCACCAAATTGCGCTTTACATGGTAGGAGCACACTTGGTATAAAATTGAAAAAAACACATGGTCATTAAAAAAGAAGCGTGAAACTCCATTTAAACAAAAATTTCTTGAAGTCCCCGCATTTTAATTTTATAAAAACGTGAAGTTCACTTGTTGCAAATGTGAAGTTCCCCAAGTTGCGCTTTACATGGTGTGGTGGGAGCACACTTGGTATATAATTGAAAAAAACACATGGTCATTAGAAAAGATGCATTTATAAGTACACAACACAAACATATCCAAGATATGTTACAATGTCCATCAATAAATTTTGAAGGGGAGCGTCTCAACACTAATTCATCTTTGAGAGATGAATCTTGAATTTTTGAAGAAGAGCATCTCAAAACCAATTCATCTTTGAGAGATGAATCTTGCATTGGCATTGCTCTGTATAATTCTAATTCATCTTTGATAGATGAATCATGAATTGGCATTGCCCCACGCAATAGATCAGCAGACATCTTATTCACATTTGCACAATGCCTTATACTAAAAAATTGAAATTGGCTAACAATATTGTTTGCTATTCCATGCAGTTCTTTTAGCCTCTCCTTTTTAACTTGGCACACGCCATTCATCTGGTTGCACACAAGTTCAGAATTGGTGAAAACTACAATTCCATTTGATCCATACTTCATTGTTGTTCCAAAGCCTTCTATCAATCCAATATAATATGCCTCATTGTTTGTTTTTCTTCCCGGTATATTCATTTTCCTTTGGACAACTTTGCTAGTCGCAATATTGGAAAGCACATATGTAATCACTGCTTTCCCTGGATTGGGATAGAAAGAAACTTCTATGCATAATTTCCATTTTTCAACCATATTTAATGGTTTTCTTATCCCTGAAAAAAAATTTCAATAAAAATATATATATTAAATTGACATTTATTGCAAATGCATGAGAAAAATGACACAAGATCATGAGGTAAATGACATGTGCATTGTTTATCTTAAAGTTTGACTTAAAAATTTTATGGTAGAGTTCACATCTAAAATTAATGGAAGGAAGCCTTTAGTTTGTGGGAGAAATGACACATGTTTACCTTAAAGTGGCAAGTGTTTTATGGATATTACAGGAAGCCTTTAGTTTGTGGGAGAAATGACACATATACATAGTTTACCTTAAAGTTGTTGTGTTTTATGGATATTAGAGTAAGCATTTATTTTGTGGGAGAAATGACACATGTACATAGTTTACCTTAAAGTTGTTGTGTTTTATGGATATTAAAATGAAGAACTTCTATTTAGATCCATTCCAGAGATTGACTGTAGGGGCATTTACTAGATATGTCATCTTTCATAAAATATGAGATCCAGAGGTTACCTGGCACTTTACAGACTCTGCCTATAGAACTTGTAGAATTAAACACTAGAGGCATTAACAATATCAAAGAACGTTTTCATGCTCAGACATGGGAATGTGTCTTATTCCCTATGCAGAAAAATAGTTCAAGGTAGTTAATATTCATAGACATGTCATCAAGCAGGTCAATGTGATCATCCCCAACTTACTTTTCATGAAATTAGGCTTGGAATCCTCTACAACCTGGTGGATGGAGTTGAATTGGAACTAGGTCAAGGGCTTTACAAAATACATGCTAGTCAATAACACTTACTAGGTTATGCCAACAAATAAAGTGGGAGAAATGTTTTCTCCTCGAGGTTATCCAATTGGGTGTGTAATACCAACTTCACCCATTTCCTAACAGGTTTCTCTCATAGGTTACAAAGTGTCTTAGGCCATTAACTTCCATAGACCTCAATAGATTATTAGAGCTGGAATTCTATTTCTCAAGTGTGTAAGAGAAGAAATAATTCTTGTTTAGATTTTAACAATGGCTAAGATGGTCAAATTTTTATTTTGGAAAACAAATAAACTACATATGCAAGACTTCAATATTTAGATGCAATTTTTTTTTCAAATGCAAAAGTTAGTAGGATGTGCAATATCTATGCCACTTGCAAGAATATTTAGGGGATCTATTTGCACTATGAGCAGGAAACAATTTATTGGTTCTCATACTCCCAAGCTACTTTCTCTATGGAATCACAAAATTCTAGTAGAAGGCCAAGTCATGAATCTAATTTTGTTGATTGCTAAAGGCGAGAATCACCATAGCTAGTCCATGTAGTCCTCCACCACTACCCCAGATTGATAAGTTGTTGACAATTTTCCTCATTATTTCAAAGAATAAGAAGCCAACCAAATATTTTTATCATGTTAATGATGTTTGAATTTACATTATCACAATTTTTTAAGGAAATAATAATGGTTCTGGTCCATTCCTAATGACAAATAAGGTACCCCTTTAATTGCAGGTTTCATCATGATAGTTAGTGAATTGTTTGGAAATCTATGAAACCCCCCTCACATTTTTCAATGAAGGTTCTATCTGAATGTTCGGGAGCTACACATTATAGAAATTCAATATGATGTGCCAAAAACCTTACAAACATCCCAAAAATAGAAACCACCTATTATATGTCAATTAAATCTACATGGAACCAGCAAGCAATATGGTAAAATATAGAATTATGAATCCCTTCAATTAGTAAAAAAAAAATATGAAGAAAGCACCCAGAGAACTAGAAATAAAAATATAGTAGAGAAAAAGAATAGTATCTCAGCAGCATAATTGCAAGTCATAGATTAATATCATATATTCAAATTTCAGCACTAAAAGCAAACTCAAAATAACATAAAAGCAGAGACAACATTGTTTTACATGTAAGTAAACATTGTTAATGGAAATATGCAACATGGATTGGCATAATCATGCCTTTATCAATGAAATTTCATCAGACCATTGAACAATTGTGCAATAACAATATTTAAATAAGACAAAGGAAAAAATTGACCTATATTGTACAGTTTATGGGACATAAATCAATATGTAGAAATATTCACTTAGTTTTTATAATTGGGTAGAGGAATGACTTAAAATGACCTTGTATGTCTTATTGTTTTAGAGCTCAAATTTTTAGGAAGGATTTAAGTATCCACATTTCAAGAATCACTTGAAGAGGTTGATAAAGAATATAGGAAGACAAAAAACTAACCAGTGGTGTACTAAATGGATTTCTTGGGAGGTATATTGGCATATGGACTTTTGGTAGCTAGAACTTTTCCAAATAAGTGAATGTATTTGAAAACCGAACCTCTAGTTTATTTTGGTTTAGACAAGGTCTAGAATTTGAAAAGTGAATTCCCTCTTTCTTCCTCTTACATGTCCAATGATCGGAATCTGGATTGAGGGAAAAAAAATTCCAAAATAAAAATTTTGCATTTTATTTTTTGTACACATGAGTTTTTAAAAGCTAATTAACTCATAAATTTCTCACAAAATACACTTAAATCTTGACACATAAACCCCTTCCCAATTGGCTAACTTTAGACAATCCTAAACACATTTTTATTTAACTGATGAGGGAGATAGCACAACAAAACTAGTTTGTCCATATTCAAATCAAGTTGGTATCAAAGTACAATTTAGCTCATTTTAGTCAAGGTTAGCTAGAATAATTAGCTATTGGTTTTTGTATTTATGCAAGGAGAGTTTAGTTGTGTGAAAGTTTATGTGTGTGAAGAGAAAGTCAATATTGAGAGCTCAGTTCTAAAATCACGAAAAGAAGCTTTTTATGCATTACAAGTGTGATGGAAGCTTCATCGAGTATATCTTTTAATCAGTCTCCCTTAACAAATTTTTTTGATAAAGAGATGTTGCAGAAGCTCTACATCATGAATGATATGGTGCGAGAGATGTATGAAGATAATAGGGAGAACATTATCCTTCAAGAGAAGTTGATTTCCAAGAACAAGGAGAAGCAAGAAATTCTTGAAAATATGCATGAGATGGAGACTCAACTCCATATTGCAAATGAAAACCAAGCAAGGATGCATGACATGGAGATTCAACTCTATGATGCAAAGGAAGCCTTAGCCAAGTATGTGAATGAAAAATAGGTATGCAATTCAAGTTTGTCTTCAATTTCCTCTCAAAGTGAATGTGTAAGTGCTTTTGAGAGACACGCTAGAGGAATAAGGTCCAAATTTTTTATTAAAATGGGCTATGAAAGTAAAGGGTTAAAGGCAAACATGTACAAGGCATATATTTGAGCCAAATGTTGTTTAGGAAAGGCCTAATTATTTGGGTCTTGGTTATGGAAAACATGATGGAGAATGCTCCAAAGCCAAGGAGGCACATGAAGCTGTTCCAAGAAGGAATTTCAGTTCGTGTTCATTACCTCAAGCTTGTGAAGTTTGTGTTTATGATGAATGGAAAAGTTTGACACCCACTTTCAAGAAGATGTTAATAATCATGCAGCTAATGAGAATGTAAAAGAAAAGGATGTTGAAAGCTCTAAAGTCATTGAATTCATTGCTAGTATTCTGAGGAGAGCCACTACCTCATCAAATTCACCTCCTCAAGAAGGCGAAAAAGGTGAATGTTCAAGGTATAAATCTGCCTTTAATCAAATTGCTTTTGATTATGATAAACATGGTAAATATTCACATAAGATTTGGAAAAGTTTGCATGTTCCTTTGGTCAGGATGATTCACATGATGATGAAGTGCAGCTGAAAGAAGCGCCATTGAAATGGTTTGGTAAGGGATAGTTAGATTTCTTATCCAATTAAGGCCTTGCATGTATTATGATGTTTCATGAATTTCTTTGCAAATTCAAAGTATGGTGCATGTTGCATGAAGCAAGATGTTGAAAGTAGAGTTATGTTGACACACTTAGATGCAACAAATATGGAAATTTGTACATGCTATTATTTGACTTGAGAGTCAATTGTTTGAAGAGGCATGTTTTGTCGACTTGTGTTTGGTTGATGGTTTTGTACACCAATATGTAAGAGTACATAGATACATTCACATGATGTGAATTTTTTTTCTTTGAAGGAGAAAAATGATATGTCAGCGAGCTATGTTTCTTGCATGATGTGTTTTTCAGTTTGATGGTTTTGTTTGTGACAAGACGTCACAAGATTTTGGGAAGGTCCACTCTTGAGCGAGAGCCTCATGATTACAAACTAATCATGAGAATCAAATGGGAGTGCATCCTTATTTTGAAAACAAACCTCTAGATAGGATTCTAAGCTACCTAGGACTCAAACCATTATTTTTAAATTTGAAATATCATGGTGTGTTGTTTCAATGCCTAAATCCAAAACCTTAACATAAATTGTTTTATTCTTTTTTTGCAGGATTTAGTTGGTTATATTAAAAGTCAGTTGAATTTAAAATTCCTGGCTTAGTGGCATGAACCAAACATATTGTGTATTAAATGAGGAATTTCGATCTCCCAATCATTTATAAATCACCCATATCACCAAGAAAACATGTTTTAAAAGAACATACTTTGGTATGGGAAAGACCTTAGGTCCTTTGACTGTGCACATGTGGTGTGAAAATTTGAAATTGACAATGCAAAAAAGTGAAATTATGAATGAAATCACGAAAACAAAACCCAAAAATGGTAAATGATTTAAAATACCTAATTAATTATTTACCAACATAAATTCTTCAACTTTTAACAACTAAATGATAAGTAAAAAAAAAAAATGTAATTATGGTTCGAAAGTTACATAATCTTAAGAAGAATTTTAAATTAATTCTATCTCATAAAAATAATCCCTCCTAACTTAACAAAAATTCTATCTCTTCCCATAAGGTTCACGACCTCCCTTCCTTAGCACACAAGACATAAATACAATTAATATTTCAATATGTTAATTCCTATCGAAACAAATGAAAAGTTGTATAGATGGTTTCAAATATTATAAGAAGGTTTTTGATATGGTTGAGAGAATGTGGAAAATAGAATCCATAAAAAAAATATTTTTCAAAACGTATTACTTTCAAAGTATCAACAAGATGTACAAGGGTGTTCAATGAATTAACGTTAAATTTAAATTCCATGATGTATATCTTACTCATAATTTTAACAAATTATTAAATAATGATCTAGATTGGATAATTATATTTTTTGTCATATATTTTGATGCTTAAAGAGTGAAAAAACTGAGAGAATCAACTTGTAGGGCCATTTTAATGGTGGGTGGAGAATTGGGGTCTAAAACCTTTGGAGTCATTTTGAGGTATTAAATGACATTTAGTAGGGAGTTTTCTATCTAATTCACATTTCTCTAGATCCCTACTATTAATTAGTAGTTTCAATTGAATTATTAGTTTTCTATGAAGTTCCTTAATGAAGTTAAAAGTTAACTGTAAATTAATAGAGCTAACTTACAGTTAACATTAAATGAAATATGGAACTATTAACTATCAATTGAAACTAAGCCATGGGGTGGATAACATAAAACTTTCTATGTTAAGCTAAGTTAACTTCAACAGAAACTACTATAGCTCCCAATCAAAAAACAGTCATACAAAAACAGAGCATATTTTGGTTTCCTTTAAGTTAATAACAAGCAAAATAGTTAACTTTACAATAAATTACCTATATGTTTAGTTTCAACTCTAATATTACTTTTCGTGGGTACTCTTTTCCTTGCAAGATTTTCCCTTAATGAGGTTTACATTACTTCTTATCCAGTATTCTTCTGGTTATTTTCATACATTCATGGCCTACCAGCTGTTGGCAATATGATGCAGAGTGTTGTCCTTGATGGCAACCCACTGAATGAAGATGAAATTGTTGGCATGTGTTGTCCTTGATGGCAATCCACCTGATGAAGTTATTCTTGACTTGATGGACTTGGAAATGATGTAAAACTGATGTATCTACAGTGAGAACAGAAGGCAATGAAGAAAGGAACTCAGTATGTGCTAGATCCATGATGAAAAGAGTATGTTTCAAGGAATACGCGGATTTGTCTAGGAGAAGTCGCGTATGCACGCGGTTAAGTACGTGCCAAGTCGCGTATGGGCAAAAGCGCTCAAAAAGTGCAAAACCAGGGGTAACCACCATGGTATTGACCCATTATATTGGGTAATGATTCGTCTAAATGACCCCGTCCAGGAATACCATCGGAAGTAATGTGGTTTTGGCTCATGGTATTGAAAAAGGGTAAACCTATATAAGGAGAAGAAATTCATTGTGCAGATGATGAGTGGTGGTGTAAGATGTCTGAGCTTGAATGAATACTTCTCTCTGGAGTATATCTGAATGAAAGGGTTACAGTTGAATGAAAGATCTGAATGTATGGTACCAATATAATAAATGATGAAGAAAAAAGACTAGATACGAAATGTTTTTATATGTTAGATACGTTCATTGAATGTGCAATGATTAGATCCGAGATGAGGCGAACATCCGATACCGGAAGTGAAGAGTTAAATACGAGGCGAATATCTGATCTGAAGAAGTATGCAGCTCTGTAATGGTTGAAGATCCATACGCTAGTTCGTCGCAGAGGAAGCACGTATATACGCGGCTTCGCTAAAGAGAAAGCGCGTATGCGCAATAAAATTAGCTCTGTAATATGTACAGAAGAATACGCTGGTTTATGTGAATGGAAGCGCGTATATACGCGACATCAGAGAAAGGAAAGCGCGTATGCAAACTAGGGTTTGCTGAAGTTTGTGGTAAGAAATGTCTGATCTGTTCTGCTGGTTTACTGATATCTGTCAGTGAGTTATATGTATCTGTTTCATGGTTGACTGTGCTTAAAAGTATGGAAAGGGTCCAGTCTGAAAATATGATGAAACGTGGCCTACAAGTTGTGTCCTAAAGGAAGCTTTGGATCCAGTGTGAAAATTGATGAAACGTGGTCCATATAGGTGCTGAGGGTTGTAGCCTTCAGTCAGGGGGTTGTAGCTCCCTTCCAGGTGAGGCTGGTAAACGAGATCAGGGGGTCGTAGCTCCCTTCCAGGAGAGGCTGGTAAACGAGTCAGGGGTTTGGAGCTCCCTTCCAGGAGAGGCTGGTAAACGAGCGCAGGTGGGTGCCTGCGTGCTGGTAGGAGTCTGCGCCAGCACATATGTTGTAAGATGTTTTCTCTATAATAAAATATTGAAGCCTGAGCAACTGCAGCGGTGGTTTTCTCCCGGCTTGGGTTTCCACCTAAAATCCTGGTGTTCATGTGTGATGCTTATGTGTGATGGTTTATTCTGTTCTTACTGCACATGTTTACTGTTTATAGAACATCTAATGAATGAATGATGAAATGATATATGGGAAGAATTAATGGCATAATTAGATCTCTGTGTATACGTGAGTTTTATGAAGTATATCCACGTGTATACGCTAGTTGTCTTTAGAAAAGTAGCGTATGGGTTTTAGAGCATGAAAAAGTAAAAAAATTTAGTTTTCCCTAAATACCGATTCACCCCCTCCTCTCAGTATTTTTCCCAACAATTGGTATCAGAGCAGGTCCTTCTGCAGAATCTTGATCGCTTGAAGGAGATCCGTCGCAATGGGAAGTCTTGAAGGAGTAATGTCTATAAAGCCACCTCTATTCAATGGAAGCAATCTGATATTCTGGAAGGTACGAACAAAAGCACATCTGCAAAGTCTTGGTGCAGATGTATGGGCAATCGTGGAAGAAGGTTATCAATACCCGACAAGTATTCCTACTGATGCAGCAGAAAGGAAGAAGTATGAAATCAATGCCAAAGTAGTAAATGTCTTATTAGGAAGCATGTCTGAACCAGAATTTGCTAAAGTGATGCAGCTACATTCAGCAAAAGAAATATGGGACAAAATCATTCTAAGTTATGAAGGAGACACAAAGGTAAAAAGTGCAAAACTCCAAACTCTTAGAATTGAATATGAAAATTTGAAGATGCATGGTGATGAGAGTATTGCTCATTTCTTCTTACATCTGGATGATATTGTAAATCGAATGAGAAATTTGGGTGAAACCATAACTGATACTACTCTGGTGGAAAAAGTCTTAAGATCCTTGACTTCAAAATTTGACTCTAAAGTTTCAGCTATTGAAGAAAGGCAAGATATGCAAACTCTTACTATTGTTCAATTACATGGTATTCTGACTGCTTTTGAAATGAGACAAGGAGGTCCTTCTCAAATCAAAGAAGCTGCTTTTAAGGCATCTGTAAAAGGAAAAGAAAAGGAAGTTGTCAAGGAATCTAGCTATATATCTGAAGAAGAAGAAGAAGCAAATTTTGTAAGAAGACTCCAACTAGGAACTAGAAGGTTCAAAGGTAATCTTCCTTTCAAATGTTTTGATTGTGGAAGAGTTGGTCATTATGCTGCAAAGTGTCCTTATAAAGAAACATCTGCTAAAGGAAAAGAAGTAGCAAGAAGGAATAAGAACCGATCTAGCTCTAAGAAAAGTTACTATACTAATGAAGACAGTGATGGGTCATCTAATAGTGAGGAAGAATGTGAAGAAGATATTAGACTTCTCATGGCATTTGAACAAAGAGAAAAGGATACTTTTGTGGATGCTTTAGAGGAAAATGATTTTCTTGAAGAAAACAATCAACTCAAAGTATACCTAGAAGAAAATAAGATCATCATAGAATCTCTGAATAATCAGATTGAAGAAGAAAAGAAGCACAGGGAGAAAGCAGAATGTGAAGTGGTAAGTCTAAGAAAAGAATTGGAGAAAGTTCAGACTCTGAATCTCAGACTTACTAAAGGATCAGATACCTTAGATGAAATTATCAAGGCTCAACATTCTCCTCTCATAAAAACAGGTCTTGGATATATTGGAGAACCCTCTCAGGTTTCAGCACCAAACTATCTAAAGGCAGCAACAACTGGTTTACAATATTCTTCCTCTCAACAAGGAAGCAAGGATTCTTTATAGGTAAAGCAGGATCATCTCACTTCAAGGAACACTGACAGGAATAACTTTCAAAGGAGCTCCAACCAGCAGGTAAATCCAAATAGAATATTTCGTGAGTACAAAAATGTCTATTTCTATGGACAATGTTTTACATGTCACAATTTTGGTCACAAAGCTGCTCAATGTGTTGCTTACAAAACCATCATGACAAGAGAAGCAAGAAAGAAAAGGTTGGATACTGAACCAAAGAAGAATACCTATAACAACTTTTCTCCTCTTCAAAATGAAGTTGAATGTGCTTATTGCAATAACTTTGGCCATGAAGAATCTGAATGCAGGAGTAAAGTCCAGCCAAAATAGCACTTTCCCTCAAGTTCCAAAGTATGGAAAAAGAAGGAATTACAGGTTGAAAACTGTGGGATAGCATTATTTGCAGAAGGTGAAGAAAATCAGTGGTACATTGATAGTGGATGCTCAAGACACATGACAGGAGACAAAAGCAAACTTCTTGCATATAATGCTCTAGAAAAAGAAAAGAAAGTAACATTTGGAAATGATTCTCCTGTTGTAATTAAAGGAAAAGGGTCTGTGTTTCTAAAAGAAAAGGTGAAGGCTAATGATGTCATGTATGTGGATGGATTAAGGCATAATCTGTTAAGTGTAAGTCAAATGTGCGGTCAAGGAACTGAAGTTGTATTTAGTTCAAAATAATGTGTGGTTCGTGATCTTGATACAGGTAAAATTATTATAAAAGGGAAAATAAATCCAAGCAACCTGTATGTACTGAACTGCAAAGATCAATGTTACTTGAGAAAGTCTTCAGAAAATTGGCTATGGCATAGAAGGCTGGGGCATCTGAGCTTCTCTCAAATCAACAAAGCAAACAGACTTCAAGCTATTCGTGATCTTCCCAATATTAATCCACCAGAAAATATCATATGCGAATCTTGTCAAATCGGTAAGCAGACCAGAGTACGATTTAATGCCAAAGAAGGATCTTCAAGTAAGCCTCTTGAACTCATTCATACTGACTTATGTGGACCTATGAGGAAAAAGTCTCTACGAGGGGAAGAATACTATATATTATTTATTGATGATTACTCTAGAATGTGTTGGATCGGGTTCATGAAACACAAAGATGAAGCTTTTGAAAAATTTTAGAGCTTCAAAGCACTGGTTGAAAATGAATTGGATCTAAAAATCAAGTGTCTTAGATCTGATCGAGGTGGAGAATATACATCAAATGAATTCCTTGAATTTTGTGAACAACATGGCATAAAAAGACAGTTCTCTGTAGCTGGCACTCCACAACAAAATGGCGTAGCAGAAAGAATGAATAGAACAATTCAACAAATGGCTAGAGCTATGCTTAATGATTCTGGAACACCTGACATTTTCTGGGGAGAAGCAGCACATACAGCAGTAAACATTCTCAACAAGGCACATGTTCGGGTAAATAGTGACAAAACTCCATATGAACTCTGGTATGGTAACTCTCCCTCTGTGAAGCATTTTAGAGTTTTTGGAAGTAAATGCTTTATCAAAAATAATGATGAAAAGCTTGGCAAGTTTGAACTTAGATCAGATGAAGGGATATTTCTTGGTTACTCATCTTCAAGCAAAGCATACACATGTTACAATAAAAGGCTTCGAAAGATTGTTGAATGTATTGATGTTGTTATTGATGAGTCTCCTGCAGCTCCTAAAGAAGAAAAACAAACAACAAAAGAAGATGATGGTGACTTATGTCCTTCTACATCAAATAGAAATGATATAGACAGTGGATCAAATGAAGAACCTGAAAATGATCTATCTAAAAAAGCTCCATCCAGATATGTTCAAAAGAATCATCCTGAGTCTCAAATTTTGGGAGACAAGGAATCGGGTGTACGAACAAGGAGAACTCTGGTGGGATCTTCTAGTCATCTGGCACTTCTTTCCACAATTGAACCACACAATGTCAATCAAGCTAGCAAAGATGAATGTTGGAAGCAAGCCATGGATGAAGAGCTTGATCAAATTGAAAAGAATGACACTTGGGAATTGGTACCAAGACCACATGATAAAAATTTCATTGGAACTAAATGGATTTTCAAGAACAAGTTAAATGATAATGGGGATGTTGTAAGAAACAAAGCTAGACTGGTTTGCAAAGGGTATACTCAACAAGAAGGTATAGACTTTGAAGAAACTTTTGCTCCTGTAGCTAGACTTGAAGCCATAAGAATGTTTCTTGCTTTTTCCAGTTATCAACAAATCAAAGTTTATCAAATGGATGTTAAATCTGCTTTTCTTAATGGTGATCTAGAAGAATAAGTATATATAGAACAACCGGAAGGATTCATTTTGGGCAATGATGAAAATATTGTTTGTAGACTTAAAAAGGCTCTATATGGTCTCAAACAAGCTCCAAGGGCATGGTATTATTGTCTTGACAAATATCTTCATCAACAAGGATTTTCAAAGGGGTCTGCAGATAGCAACTTATACACAAAAGTTGAAAATGATAAACTATTGATTGTAGTTGTATATGTTGATGATATCATTTTTGGGAGTAACGAAGAATCTATGAGTCAAAAATTTGCTTTTGTCATGCAGCAAGAATTTGAAATGTCCTTACTTGGGGAACTAACATTCTTTCTTGGCTTGCAAGTGCATCAAACTACAGATGGTATATTCTTATCACAAGCAAAATATCTTAAGCAAATTCTAAAGAAGTATGGCATGGAAGAATGCAAACCTGTAAGTACACCAATGATAACCGGATGTAATCTCAGTTCTCATGATGATTCCCCCATGGTGAATCAACCAGAATACAGATCTATGATAGGAAGTCTACTTTATCTCACTGGGACTAGACCGGACATTATGCATGTTGTTGGGATTGTTGGACGATTCGAAGCTAATCCAAAAGAGTCTCATCTTCAGGCTGTCAAAAGAATATTCAAATATCTACAAGGAACTCAAGACTTTGGACTATGGTATCCAAAGAATGTTGATCTTACTCTTCATGCTTACACTGATGCAGATTGGGCTGGAAATGTTGATGATCGGAAAAGTACTAGTGGTGGTGCATTCTATATGGGACCCCGGTTAGTATCTTGGTTCAGCAAGAAGCAAAATTCTATTGCCTTATCTACAGCAGAAGCAGAATATGTGGCTGCTGCATCTTGTTGCACTCAACTCCTTTGGATGATGCAAACCTTACAAGATTTTCAAATCAAATGTACTTCTCCTATCTCCATTATGTGTGATAATACAAGTGCCATCAGTATCTCAAAGAATCATGTTATGTATTCGAAGACCAAGCACATTCCCATCAAGTATCACTTCTTACGTGAACAAGTGCTTGAGCAAAAGGTGAAGTTGGAGTATGTTCCCTCCAAAGAACAAGTTGCTGATATCTTTACCAAACCTATGCCCAGGGAAGCATTCGAGTATCTAAGACAGAAGCTGGGAGTGTTCTCTGCCATTCAAAAGAACAAATCTGCATAAATTCAGAAGATTAAATATGATACGCGGTTTTACTGGTATACAGTCGCGTATGTACGCGAGTATATGAACATAAAGTCGCGTATGGATAGTTGCTGACTATTTTTGGTTGGTGTCAGCATTCTGCAGTACTGTTTGGCTTTTCTGGTTATGTTTCTGCCTGAAAAAGCATCTGATATGAAGAAGACAGGTACAGATAGTACAACTTCAGGGGGAGATGAAGGAATGTGAAGTTTTTAATGTTTCACTTTCCATACGCGAGTTAGGCGAACAAAAGTCACGTATACACGCGAGTTCCAACAGACACAGTAGCGTATGCATTTATAATAAGAGAATTGAGATGACAGCTGAAGATCAGGAGTAGAGGTTCAGGGGGAGCATCAGTCTGATTGTTAATAACTGTATTATTGACTCTGTATCAACTTATTCTCTCATTTCTAAACAATGATGAAATAATACTTGGTTACTTATGATTGAAGATCATGGATGAGCCCGGATTGTTACTTAATGAAGAGTATCTGTTGGATGAGATGGAAGTCTTATGATTTAGAGATATGAACAGATCATGTATAGTTTGTTGCTGATGACTTGCTGTTGAAGGTGTTTCAGGTTGCACAAGTTAAGGAGGAGCCTTGGCCATTTGGAAAGGATGCATTGGATGCACATTTTCAGGGGGAGAGTGACATTGCTGAGTATAATGCATTGTTGGCATTATGATGGTTCTGAAATATGTTCTCTTTCTTGAGGACTTTCTGGTGTTGGTCTTAAATGGTCATTTTTGTAATTTGATGAAAAGGTCTTGTTGAGACCCATGATGTAAAATTGTAATATTCATTCATGTAAGGACTTGTCAAATTTGTAAACCCACTTGGTTGGGTAGCTGAGTTGAAATGTGTAAACCCACTTGGTTGGGTACTTGAGTCTCATATGTAAATCCACTTGGTTGGATATTTGATGTAAGTATGAGTCTTGTGTGATAGGAAGTTCATAGAGTCATGTACCTCATTGAAAAATATGTTTGAAGATTTAGCATGAACTCAGGGGGAGCTTGGTCACTTCAGTATACATCAGATCTACAGAACGCTTCTTCCACATGAGGAGAAAAGGGGGAGAGTATGTTGGTTTTGATCCTCCCTTTGCCCTTGATGTCAAAGGGGGAGAGTGACATGGTGTTTGAATGAAGAGAAAGAATGGTGTCATTGTTTCTTAATGTACCTATCCAAACACCATCGTGGTTGCCATCAAGTCCAAAGGGGGAGATTTTTGGCAATATGATGCAGAGTGTTGTCCTTGATGGCAACCCACTGAATGAAGATGAAATTGTTGGCATGTGTTGTCCTTGATGGCAATCCACCTGATGAAGTTATTCTTGACTTGATGGACTTGGAAATGATGTAAAATTGATGTATCTACAGTGAGAACAGAAGGCAATGAAGAAAGGAATTCAGTATGTGCTAGATCTATGATGAAAAGAGTATGTCTCAAGGCATACGCGGATTCGTCTAGGAGAAGTCGCGTATGCACGCGGGAAATAACGTGCCAAGTCGCGTATGGGCAAAAGCGTTCATAAAGTGAAAAACCAGGGGTAACCACCATCGTATTGACCCATTGTATTGGGTAATGATTCGTCTAAATGACCCCGTCCAGGAATACCATCGGAAATAATGTGGTTTTGGCTCATGGTATTGGAAACGGGTAAATCTATATAAAGAGAAGAAATTCATTGTGCAAATCATGGTGTGGGTGCAAAATGTCTGAGCTTGAATGAATACTTCTCTCTGAAGGATATCTGAATGAAAGGGTTACAGTTGAATGATAGATCTGAATGTATGATGCACCAATGAAGAAAATGATGAAGAAGGGAATCTAGATCTGAAATGTATTTGTATCTTCTAGATCTATTCATTGAATGTTTAGATCTGAGATGAGGCGAACATCTGTCTGAAGTGATGAGTTAAATCTGAACTGAATATCTGATCTAAAGAAGTATGCAGCTCTAAAATGGTTGAAGATCCATACGCTAGTTTGCTACAGAGGAAGTGCGTACATACACGGGTTTACTGAAGAGAAAGCACGTATGGCAGAGAAATTAATTCTGCAATTTGTACAAAAGTATACGCTGGTTGATGTGAACGGAAGTGCGTATATACGCGATATCAGAGAAAGGAAAGCGCGTATGCAAACTAGGGTTTGCTGAAGTCTGTGGTAAGAAATGTCTGATCTGTTCTAATGGTTTACTGATATCTGTTAGTGAGTTATATGTATCAATTTCATGTTTGATTGTGCTTAAAAGTATGGAGTGGGTCCAGTCTGAAAATATGATGTAACGTGGCCTGCAAGTTGTGTTCTAAAGGAAGTGTTGGATCTATTGTTAAAATTGATGAAACGTGGTCCATAGAGGTGCTGAAGGTTGTAGCCTTTAGTAAGGGGGTTGTAGCTCCCTTCCAGGTGAGGCTGGTAAATGAGAACAGGGGGTCGTACCTCCCTTCCAGGAGAGGCTGGTAAACGAGTCAGGGGGTTGGAGCTCCCTTCCAGGAGAGGCTGGTAAACGAGCGCAGGTGGGTGCCTGGGTGCTGGTAGGAGTCTGCGCCAGCACATATGTTGTAAGATGTTTTCTCTATAATAAAATATTGAAGGCTGAGCAACTGCAGCGGTGGTTTTCTCCCGACTTGGGTTTCCACCTAAAATCCTGGTGTTCATGTGTGAAGCTTATGTGTGATGGTTTATTATGTTCTTACTACACATGTTTACTGTTTATAGAACATCTAATGAATGAATGATGAAATGATATATGGGAAGAATTAATGGCATAATTATATCTCTGTGTATACGCGAGTTTTATGAATTATATCCGCGTGTATACGCTAGTTGTCTTCAGCAAAGTAGCGTATGGGTTTTAGAGCATGAAAAAGTAAAAAATTTTAGTTTTCCCTAAATACTGATTCACCCCCCCCTCTCAGTATTTTTCCCAACACCAGCAGGTCAAGTCTAATGTCATAGTTCTTTTCATACATCATGGATAGCCTCAATAGAGACCGTGCTACTAAAAAGCATCAGAGAGACTGAGGTGGTACTAAAGTCAACTAAAAAAACGCAAACCAAAGCATTAAATTGGACAAGTGATATTGCATAATATGAGATTATGCCATATTTTCAAATCTATCCAATAATCTGAAATCTGCACTATGAAATTCTATCCCAATGCTATGCCACATAATTACAAGTTTAGATGAAGAGTTGATGCTTTCATACATCAGTTAAAAAAAATCAGAGTTTGAGGTTCAGGAGGAGAAGTAGTGTAATGACAGATCACAGATATATAGGGAAATCATCATTGAAAACATGTGGATTATATATACAGCTCCTTATATGTACACTACAACTCCTAAGATATTTTCTCTGCTCTTTTTTTCTAAGATGTTATGCACACAAGCAGCTGGTACATCATGTACTGTTTTGCAACATCTATTTTCTATTCACAGCTCCTTATATCAGTAACGTTATGCACAAAATCATCAAGTATCATGTATTGTTTTTGCATATATAATATAAAAAACAATGTTTTTTTCCTTCTGAAAAAAAGAAAAGAAAATGCCGAGAGGAGTAACGCAACTGCCATTGATCAACCGAGAAATTATGAGAGAATTAGACTCGATCTCATACGCAGAGACTCCAACCTTTCAAATGCCGAACAACTACGCTGAGCTATTGAACACAGCCACAACAAGCTGCGCAGGTTCCAACAATATTTCATCAACAAAAATGCCCATAATTCCCACAATCCCCTTAGCGCTGCAGATGGTGAATATTCGATGCAGGTGAAAATCGGATCCCCGAATCCAGTAACGCTGCATTTAATAGTAGACACGAGAGCAGTAGTGTAGAGGGAATTCATGGAATGATAAAGAATAAACTCATCCTATGTTAAGATATACCAGCATTACAGAGATGGTAAAATTCAACTGACAACTAATGATGGCATGTCCAGACAGAGAGGACTGCTTAAACTGATATCAAACTGATACTACTATGATGATTACTTGCTCGTTAAAAAAATTATGCATGAATACATTTAATGAAGAGTTTGAACCACTTGTGGTGTTGGAAAAAAAGCCTAGGTCCAAAATCATTGATTTAGAAACTAACTCAATAATATATTGGCCGATTCAGAAAAACAACAGAAACCCACAAACTCCAAACCAAAAATGATCCGGATTATACTAAACACGAAATGAAAGCTAGAAATAATAGAAAACAAATTGAGAGGTACAATGAAAAGCAATTTCTATTAATGAAGCAACCATGACAAACCTACAATGACCAAAATGGTGGTAGCTATGTTTAAAAGAAATGTCTATTACACTCATTCACAAAAAATTCCATAACAAGAGGAGATGTTATAAATGGTATGTATTCCCCAGCAAACAGACAAGGACTTAAATGTTGATATACTTCTAAATATAAAAATATATGAAAGTTAATATTTATAAAAATTTAAATAAATATGAAGGCATATTTAATGTTACAAATTGCAACAAAATACACCATTTGCAGTAGACCATACCGCGCAGACGAGAGGAGCAACATACCTGGTATTGCAGTAGACCAACAGTGCGGACGGGAGGAGAGAAAACGCATGAAAAAATAGACCTGCAGTAGACCAACAGCACAGACGGGAGGAGCGAAAACGCGCGAACAAACAGACCAGCAATAGCAGTGACAAAAATACGCGCGAATAAAGAGACCGGTAAACAAATCAACTTCGCGGGCGATTTATTTATAGAAACTAGTTTGGTCGAACTATTTTAAAAGTAAAAGTTCGACCGAACTTTTGTTGCCGGTTTTCCCATCTCCGGCAAAAATTCTGTTTGCCCACGCCGTCAGTGTGCCATCAATCTAAACGGAATCACGAGTTCAGCCGAACTTTATAAAAGGTTCGACCGAACTATTTCTAAAAAAAGTTTTCTGCCTCCAATTCTCACAAAAGTGTAACCTAGCTTCACGTTTCTGCCCTCCTCTAACCCCAAAGGAAATCAACAGTCTGATGAGAAGAAGAAAAGACGTAATAAGAAAAAGGATAAGTATGGGAAGGATAATGAAAACAAACCCAACAATAATGCTGGGGAGGGTAAGAGAGAGTCGAAAAAGAAAGTTAAGTTTCCTTGCAAATTTTGCACTGGAGACCATCTCACTCATATTTGCCCTAAGATTCAAGATTTTCAATGTTTGTTGGCTCAACAAGATTCTTCTAGTTCCCAGGCTGTCCTGACTATCCCTTTTCCCCAAGGGAAACAAATTCTTGTTGGCATAAATGCGAATACAGGAGCTCCCACAGGTGGCAACTAGAAGGGGGGAAAGCCATCAAATGTATACATGATGAGTGCTCATGTTGATGTTGCAACGAGTTCACGTGATTTTGGTGAATCCGAATCATCTAAGGCTAAGGCCACTCCTGATGTTTCAGAGCCACTCCATATTGAGAGGCCCGCAGTTGATCCTATACCTTGGATGTCGAAAGGCTCTACTAAATGTTTGATGATTAACCCTAATGCCAAGGTAGCTCAGGACTAATCCATTGTAGAAGATCTAGCTCAGATTCCTTGTGCTATGTCTCCGTTGGAGGTACTCCAATTGTGCCCAACACACAGGAGTGCGCTGCTCATTGTGATCAGGGCGGCAGATCCAAAAAAATCTCTTATGATTACATTTGACATTTTGAATCTTAAGAAGATACTTCCTCATCATATGGCTTTTCAAATTAAATCTACGCATCGAAAGATAAATATTTTTCAAACTGTAGTTGATGAAGGAGCTTCCACATGTGTCATGTCTATTTCATGTTGGAAAGATATTGGATCTCCTCAATCCGTTTCTTAACCTACTCTCTTGACTTCATTTGATGGTCATTCTCACAGGCCACATGGCATTTTTCCATCCTTGCCCATCTATGTTAGGGGAAAGGTGGTCAATATCAAAGTAGAAATAGTCGATGCTAATTTGGACTATAACCTTCTATTGGGTCGAAATTGGATTTAGGAGATGGATGCCATTGTATCATCATTATTACACATCCTATGTTTTCCCCATGAAGGGAGAACCATTATTGTTGATATGATCGATTATTCTCCGATAGATTCCAATGCATCCTCTGATTCTATTGTTCCCTTGGTGAAGAATGCCAAGAAACTTGTTGAGAATCTAGGAGTCGATACGTATTCCTCGTTGATGGTTACCTTTGATCTTCTTCCTCCCGTTGTTCATATAAATATTATTTCGTCTTCCAAGGTTCCTTCCCGAAGAGAGTTCTTCCGAAATAATTATTTTTAGATCCTTGGCCCTTACCCTCTTCTACGACCACATTAGAAGAAGGGAAAGTGGGTGGAATGGCATATCCTATGGATGATGCCAAAATTGATTATCAAACTATTTTCAAAATTGAAGATTTTGGTTTGGTTCCTCTTTCACCGAAGGATTTGGATGGAGATGTGGCTCTGGCTTGGACCCTCAACTCAAATTCTTCTTTGGACTGCCTTGATATTGTTCTACCATCTGAGGAGGAAATCCTAGAAGTAATGATAGGTGTGGAAATATTGGGGATGATTTGCATCATCAATCATATTTTCTCCCAGGTTTACATGAAGTTGAGCCAAGTTTGTCTAGCCCTACATCAACTGGTCATTTTCACCTAATTCTAAACCCTTTGGCTCTAGCACAGATTTTTGCCAAAGGTAATATGTCTATCATTTTGGAAACACTTTCGGTGAATATTTCTAGGGATCCCAATGTAATAGAGAATGTTTTCATTGGAGCCAAGTGTTCCCTTGAATAAATTCTAATCTATACCGATATTTTTAAAGAAATCCGTGATTTTTTCGCTTGGTCTTATGAGGAAATGCCTGGAATTGATCCATCAATTTTCTAGCATGAGATCAAGACTTATGAGAACGCTAAGCCTATATGGAAAAATATTTAGCCGGTAAACCCTAGGAAAGCTGCAACTATCAAATCCGAGGTTGAGAAGTTGCTTAAGGCGGGTTTTATACACCTAGTTCCTTTGACTGAGTGGGTTTCAAATCCAGTCCCGGTTGACAAGAAATAAGGAATGATCCGTGTGTACATAAACTTCAGAAATTTGAATAAGGCTTGTTCTAAAGATAATTACCCCACAACATTTATTGATCATATTATCAATGAATGTGCGGGGAATGATATTATCTCCTTCATGGAAGGTTTCTTAGGTTATAATCAAATTAATATTCATCTTGAACATCAACATAAGACAACTTTTATTTTCCCCCAGGGTACCTTTGCATATAAAAATATTCCTTTTGGTCTTAAAAATGTTGGATCAACTTTCTAGCGGGCCATGTATTATGCTTCCTATGATATCAAGCATATCATCGAAGCTTATTTGGATGACTTAGCTTCTCATTCTCGAAATATAATTGATCATCCTCGTAATATTTAGTTAATTTTTGAGAGATGTCATCATTATAAAATCTGGTTGAATCTGAATAAGTGCGTTTTTGCAGTGACATCCGGTCGGTTATTTGGGTTCATAGTGTCTATTGAAGGGATTCGTGTAGATCCTTTCAAGGTTGAGGTAATACTTCAGTTTTCTTCCTCGTCTACCATTCATCAACTTCAGAGTCTCCAAGGAAAAGTTAATTTCTTGAGGAGATTTATCGTCAATTATGCTGAGATTACGAAGGGATTTATGAGATTTTTGAAAAAAGGAGTTCATTCCTATGGGAAGACTTCACTCAACGCTCGTTCGATGCTTTGAAAAAGGCCTTAACCTCTCCTTTACTGTTTCCACCCAATTATAGCAGGGATTTCCTCTTATATCTCGCTGCAGTAAAATCAACCATAGGTATGGTTCTGGTTCCGGAAGACGATGCTCTCTGTGAGCATGTGATTTATTATCTAAGTTGAGGCTTGATAGTTCCTGAATTGAGATATTATCCCATCGAGAAGTTAGCTTTGGCAGATGTCCATGTTGTCCAATGACTTAGACATTACATTCTTCTTCGCAAAACTTTTATTTTGGTAGCCGTCAATCCATTTCGGTTTTTTCTCAGTAGGCGAGTGATTGGGGTAAAATATAATATATGGATTGTTATTCTACAAGAATTTGATCTCAAGTTCTTATCTGCTAAATACAAGAAATCATTTATATTCACATAATTAATCTCGGAGTTTCCTTGTGGAGTAGAGATATTTTATGAGGAATCATTCCCTGATGAACACATTTTCCTTATTTCTTCACAAGATCCTTGGTATGTGGATATTATTATTTATCTTCAGACTTTGAATTTTCCCCTCACTTTTTTGAAGGATGAGCGTAGAAAATTGTGTCACTTGGCTAAAATCTATGTTATCATTGGTAACACTTTATATCGTCGTGGGATTGATTCAATCCTTAGACATTGCTTAAAACTAGAGGAAGTTGAGGTAGTGTTGAATGATTGCCATAGTGGAGCTTGTGGTGGTCATTTATCAGGGCTTGTTACAACCCAAAAAATATTGCGTGCTAGATATTTTTGGCCTTCAATCTTCAAAGATTGTGTTGAAGCGGTCAAGAAATGTCATCCTTATCAAGTCTATACTCGGAAGATGCACACTCATCTAGCTCCACTCTTTCTTGTTATTACCGTCATTCTGTTCACAAAGTGGGGAATAAATTTTACAACTTGTAACCCACCTTCGGCAAAGGGTCATAAGTATATCATTGTAGTAGTGGACTACTTCACCAAGTGGGCCGAGGCTATGCCTACTTTTGCGAACGATGGTGAAACAACAACCGTTTTTCTTTTCAACCAATTCATTTCTCATTTTGGTATTACTAAAGAGATTGTCACTGACCATAGGAAATCATTTTCAGAACTCCATGATGGTTGAATTTCCTTTCAAGTTAGGTTTCTGACAAGAGCATTCATCTGCTTACTATCCTCAGGCCAATGGGAAAGTGGAAGTCATGAATAAATCCTTGAAGGTTATCCTTAAAATTACTATCAATAAATCTTGATCCAATTGGCACATTATGTTGTATCCTGCACTTTGGGCATACTGGATGTCAATTAAGACTGCAACTGGTTTCACGCCTTTTCAATTGGTTTATGCATTGGAATCAATATTCCCTCTGGAATGTGAAATTCCTTCTCTTAAGATAGATGATGAACTTGAGTCCAGACACTACCAGTCTTGAAGAATGCCTCATTTATTTGGAACGTATTGATGAGCAGTGTCGAGATGTAACCACGATTAACGAATCTCATAAGATGAGGTTGAAAGTTCAGTATGATAAAACTGTGTGACCTAAGGTTTTCTCTAAAGAGGACCTTGTCCTGGTCAATGATCAAGACAAATATGCCTTGGGGGTAGGTAATTTTAAATCCATGTGGTACAGTCTTTACACCGTTAAAAGAGTCTTGAAAAATGGAGCTTACGAATTGGTTGATTTTAATGGAAATGATCTGGCGGAGCCCATAAATAGGATATATATTAAGAAGTACTATGCCTAGGCTTTTGCCTAGCATTTGCTTTGGTTTTGTACATATTTTATATTTTGTGCATATCTATCTATCGGTTTTGTTTTGACGTTGATATTTTTGATCTGCCTTCACAGTTATCTATGGATGATATGATATATTTAGGATTTTTTGATGGTGCTAGTGGACATGCCCAGAATTTGGCTTCTGCGGCTTAGGTAATTTACTATCCATCCGGTTAGTTGTTAGTCTCGAGGGGCATATGTATTGGTCATGCTTCGAATAATGTTGCAAAATATACTATTGTTGGCAATATACTATCTGAAGTAATATCTCTTGGTGTTGGTTCGTTAGTAGTATACTTGGATTCACAACTGGTGGTGTCTCAATTGAATAACATCTATTGTGTAAGGGATCCTTATTTATATCACCAATTTCTGAGAGTTCCTTTATTATAGAGATCATTTAATTTCATTACATTTATCCATATCCCACGATCAAAAAACACATTTGCTAATTAATTAGCTAATCAAGCACTAGATTGGCATATAATTCATTCATCACATTAAAAACATCAAAAATCATCAATCATAATGTGTATATGTTAGAGAGTCACATCACGAAGCTACCTATATATAGATAAGAGTCATATGTTCAAAATGTTATACAAAATTGGGACAAAAATGTCCTACAAAATTAGGGCTTATACCCGATCATGTCTATCACAAAAAAGAACAAGTCATCCTAAAATCTATGTCTAAGGGCCCTACCCTAGATTAGAATCCTGGAAGAAGACTATGGTAGTTGCCACATATCGAAAGAGTTGCACCCAATCCTGTGGTACAACAACCACGCACCTCTGCATAGCCTCTCGAAGATCCTCCACTGCAGCCATAGGCAATTGGCGGGTTAAACCCTCCAGGTTCCTCTGTATGGCATGAAGGATTGTCTCAGTGTCAGCTGTGACATTTTTTGCATCTCATATGAGGCACCTGTGCCTTGGTAGACCCTCAGGTCTTATTGGTCCCACATCTGTGTCATGATCATTAATTTGGTAAGATTTTTTTCCTATCATTTAGAATTTCATTTCATATTTTTGAAAATCCAAAAAAATAAAATGATATCAAAAATCATAAAAGAAAGCTTACCAATTTCTCCCCATGCAGCACTAGGTGGAAGTGGCAGATCTGGGTCTGCTCTGACGTCCATACCTGCGTAGGGGTAGTCCTCAATTTCGATGAATTATTCTCCTCACCAAAGGAATAACTCATCATCAAATGTAGTCCTAGGGACCTCAACACCCCTAGTCTTTTCATCAAGTCAACCCACCTTGCTATGTGTGGATCTACTGGGATGCTGATCATTAAAATAACCTTGGGCCGACGCCCAGGTAATATCTCAAAAAATAAAGTGAAAATGATTGTGCCATATCCAAAGTTCTTGGCCTTCTTCTTCCAGATAGAAGTCAACTTATTTTTCAATTTGGTCAGTAAAGTTGTGCACAAGTCATATAATGTGGTTAGGAAATTTATTTCCAAACTCATTGTAGCTCATGAGGCTTCATGCAAAGATGTTGATATGGCTACCTGGAAAATTATGAAAAGAAGGATTCTCATGTGTAGTCCCTCTACATCTCTGATTGGGATCTAAGTCACAACATTTTGGGTATCTGTTAAACAGTAGAGGCGAATGTAGTCATCCACATTGAGACGTGCTAGGGCCTTCCCCTACAAGTTTACTGGCTCTCCTCTTCGGTAAAGTCCAGTGATGAAGTATATATCCTCTACCTCAATCTGTAGAGGCATCTGATCAATAATAAAGGCATCCTCTTCTAGATCCCAATAATTTACAAGAATTTCAAGCATTCTTGTGTTTGTCTTCATGTATGGCATTTTGAATAATTTTAATAAACCACATCCTCTAAGGGCATACAATGCTAAAGGATCTTCCATCACTTCATTTTCAATGGCACTAAATTCCCTTTCTCTCCAATTGGTAGACATCTTACATCATTCGAGTTTTTCAATTCATTAAACCCATGACTCAAAAAATTGTGTTGCGCATACGCGGGTTAATTTCATACATAGTTGCGGCTACACATGACTTAAATATGATCAACTCATGTATACATAGAGGGTAAATATAAAAATAGAATTCCTACAATCAATTCATTTGAAATTTACTTGAAATGATTAGGAAATTCACTAAGGATATGATTGAGGGGATTACCTGGAAGATTCGCGATGATCCGACTGAGAAATTAGGCAGATTGAAGTTGTTGGCTTTTTTCTCTAGAGCTTTTTTCTCCAAATGCCAGTGCAAAAATGACAAATGTAAGTCAAAAAGGTGTATTTATACTAAAATTTCAAAAAATTTCAAAAACCCACTTTTATAAAGTTTGTGTTTATTTTTAGAATTCATTAAACTTTATGACCTTTTTGGCTTCCAAGTGCTGGGATAGGTTGTTTTTCAGGACTAATTGAAGATTTTGAGACATTTTTTTACCTCTTTGATTACATGATCGTTGACCCGTCATGGCAAGTGTCGTTTTTAGCATTGGCGTATAGGTTAGGGAAAACCATTCTTCCATTGCATTTTGCATTCTAGCCTCCATACTATGATATGTTGCCATAGGGTCAACCCCATCATGTTATGATTATTAAAATCATTTTTACTTGACGATTTATAAAATCATGATATGATGGTAGATCCATCCTTTACATGGGCTTCCTAGTTAGATCCTAGCTAGCATATGTTGCCCATGCTACAAAAATTGTGTAGGCTCAGGAGTCCTCTTTAGTCCCACCATAACCTTTGCAATGAAGCTTCATTCTCCTTATTCTTCGCTATCTTTTTTGGATTTATACCCTGGAGACTCCCTCTTGTTGAGTTTTTCTATTGCATTGCATGTTGACTATTTCTATCTTTTGGCCTTAAGTCGGCTTCACTTGGGCTCATGTATAAGCCACTTTTTGAACATGTCTTTCTACAAAATCAGTCGTGCAATCACGTAACGTATGCAACTTGATGCCCTTTACCCATGGAGAGAACATTCCTTTGAGTGCCATTTACCAGTTTTTCCACCTTGCATTGAGCATAGGATTGTTCCAACCCCATGACCTAGTGCATCCATTTCCCAACACTCGTTCTTTCCACTGTACAATAGACATTCTTTTATACTTTTTTGGGATTTTAATATGAAAAAGACAAAAAAAAAATTATTTCAAAAAGAGTGGGAATGGGACATTACTTCCATGATTGATGGAAGCTAGAATGAGTTATGTCGCCCTTGAAAAAGCACAAAAATAAAAGTATTTTCTCTATTAGGATGGGCTTTATTTTTACTTAAGAGAGCCATAACCTTGTTATTGATTCAGTACTCCCCCGGTTGGTTATCTCTTGCAATCATATGGAGGGTTTGTTCATGCCTCCTGCATGACAAACTTATACAAAGTTATCATATGCCGCCATATAGTGACATTTGAGTCATGTTTTTGTTCAAGGGAAGTAGTCCGGAGTTGGCATTTCTGCAGTGTCTCTTGACTCATTTTTACAGTTGGCCATACCCGGTATGTCAGAGTTATGTTCTATCACATAAGATATTTGGTCCTTTGCTCGTGTTATTTGAAGAAGGTCTCCATTGACTTCTTGCTGAAGGGTTTTCTATTATCAAATTCAACAAATTGCTCTGAGAGTAGGCCTAGAGTCACACCGTAGCCCTATTTCCATCATTGATAAGTGACCTTGTGCTTAACATCGATCAACATCATGGGTATTTTATTGAGTGGTTTGCCTTGTGTTCGACGTCAAATGTCATTATCACACATTGGGATTTGTGCAGTACCTTGGTTTCCATTTGATCCTATTGGTGGATTCCTCACCTCTATGTCAGATTTCATTATTGGTTGGTTCAGAGGTTTTCTCTTGTGCACTAAATACATTTTGTGTACATTAGAAATGTACTTTGGGTTGGTTACTTCATCTTCCTTCATCTGATTCCTTCCAAATTATTGGCCTGTGGGTTACACTCATGCTAGATTGATGTGGGATGCCTTAATGCCTTCCTTCTAGCAGATATTCTCCCATCGACTCCGACTCATTACTCTGGGAACAAGGTCTAGAGTCATTTTTTAGTACCTTAGGGTTTGAAGTCATCAGTGGCAAACTCCTTCGCTATCCATAGAGAGAATACATCAATTTATCCTGATTGGTAGGTTCTCTCAAGTGTTCGACTTCAACTCATTCATTCGCACTTGTTAGATTTTACTGGGGTACCTTGACTCTCATCATCATTATTAGTGAGTTGTCTCGCGTTTGTTAACGGTATACATCAATGACCGGTAATCAAACTATTTCTCACATGGTCAACTTCAAGTCATTTATTCCCATAGTGTAGAAATGTAACATGGTTATGGGTGAAGACCTCGAGTTTGCATCAGCTTGTTTTTGTTCATTTGACAGCTCCTTCAGTTTTATGCCAGTGACACCATCCACCTTATATATTTCAGTTCATCAAAACAACATTTTATATGTTGGCACTCTAGTTGCATGTAGTACCATTATTCCACTCTTTATGATTCAATACTTGGAGATTTAGTTTTGTGACTTCAGTGATCAGATATATTTCTTGGCATCATTGGTTAGTTCTTCTATATGTGATACTATGACATGACCTTGATATGTACCTTTTTGAGGTTGTGATCATATGATCCACTATGTACTTTGCAGTTTCCTTTGTACTTGTATACATATTGGATCCGCTCCATACTTGATATGCGGACATGCTTTACTTTCACTGAGCATGGGTATTTTCGCCTCAGACATGAGCTTACTTTCTAATCTCTTCCATTAGTTTTTGGCAGGCTGAAATCTGGTGATATCCTCCCAATTTCTCGCATGATTCTTCTTATACACTTAATACATTTTGGCCATCATGTACTCCTTATGACCTCATATATTAGGGGGCATATTTTATAGCATCAGTTTCCACCTCTGTATACTTGATGCTATGAGTCATGGCCTTGGGCATCCCTTTCCCTTCAAAATTGTTCATTTACCTAAAAAAAAAAAAAAATGAATTCCATATGCGACTCTGCCCTCTCAAAAGTTCTTTCACACATAGGTCTAGTAATACCCAACCCGCATTCATAGCATGAAATATGAAAAAATATATAATTTCCTATTTTATGGGTGGGCTTTACGGGTTACACCGGAAGCCTACCTACAGAAACATGTGGCCTAACTGTATCCCAGCTAAAATAACTGTTTTGGGGTGGTATAAATACACCTCATGGGAAGGCCTGAAAGGAGGAGAGAGATAGGTATTGATATTATAGTATTTAGTCCCTCATCAAGTTTTATTTATCTTTGTGCCTCCTGCACTTCTGAGATTATGGAAACCATTGTTTCCATCATGGAGATGTTCATTCCTCTTATATGACATACATGTGTATGCTTTTGGAAGGATATTTTTTATTCTTGGGCTAGACGAATCCAGATGACGGTTTCGCTTGGACCCGTGGCTGAATCAGGTGGTATTCCTGTTGGAAAAATACTGAGAGGGGGGGTGAATCAGTATTTACAGCATATTCAAAAATTTTTACTTTTTCACTCTTTAAAACCCATACGCTACTTTCCTTTAGTAAACTCGCGTATATACGCTGATATCCTTCATGCAACTCGCGTATTAGCAGTGATCTAAATATGCAGATATTTATTAACTTAGTTCTTTGCACTATTCAATCATCTGATGTTAAGTTACCAGTAAACATGTGTAGTAACAACATAATAAACCATCACACAAAGCATCACACATGAACACCAGGATTTTTAGGTGGAAACCCAAGTCGGGAGAAAACCACCGCTGCAGTTGCTCAGCCTTCAATATTTTATTATAGAGAAAACATCTTACAACATATGTGCTGGTGCAGACTCCTACCAGCACGCAGGCACCCACCTGCGCTCGTTTACCAGCCTCTCCTGGAAAGGAGCTACAACCCCCTGACTCGTTTACCAGCCTCTCCTGGAAGGGAGCTACGACCCCCTGCTCTCGTTTACCAGCCTCACTTGGAAGGGAGCTACGACCCCCTGCTCTCGTTTACCAACCTCACCTGGAAGGGAGCTACGACCCCCTGACTGAAGGCAACAACCCTCAGCACCAATATGGACCACGTTTCATCAATTTTCACACTGGATCCAAAGCTTCCTTTAGGACACAACTTGCAGGCCACGTTTCATCATATTTTCAGACTGGACCCTTTCCATACTTTTAAGCACAGTCAACCATGAAACATATACATATAACTCACTGACAGATATCAGTAAACCAGCAGAACAGATCAGACATTTCTTACCACAGACTTCAGCAAACCCTAGTTTGCATACGCGCTTTCCTTTCTCTGATGTCGCGTATATACGCGCTTCCGTTCACATAAACCAGCGTATACTTATGTACATATTACAGAGCTAATTTTATTGCGCATACGCGCTTTCTCTGGCCTAGCCGCGTATATGTGCTCCTCGTGCGATGAACTAGCGTATGGATCTTCCAACCCGCTACGGGAGATGCATACTTCTTCAGATCAGATATTCAGTTCAGATTCAACCCTTTACTTCAGACAGATGTTCGCCTCATCACAGATCTAATCACTCCATAAACAGATCTAGTAGATATAAATACATTTTAGATCTAGATCCCCTTCTTCATCATTTTCTTCATTGGTGCAACATAGATTCAGATCTATCATCAAGCCTTTACCCTTTCCATACAGATATACTTCACAGAGAAGTATTCATTCAAGCTTAGACATCTTGCTCCCACACTCATGATTTTCACAATGAATTTCTTCTCCTTATATAGGTTTACCCATACTGATACCATGAGCAAAACAATACCATGAGCCCAAAACTACATTACTTTCGATGGTATTCCTAGACGGGGTCATTTAGACGAATCATTACCCAATACAATGGGTCAATACCATGGTGGTTACCCCTAGTTTTGCACTTTTTGAGCGCTTTTGCCCATACGCGACTTATAACATTCTTTCCCTCGTGCATACGCGACTTCCCCTAGACATATCCGCATATGCCTTGAGACATACTCTTTTCATCATAGATTTAGCACATGCTGACTACTTTTCTTCACTGCCTACTGTACACACTGTAGATACATCATATTTAGCTCATCAAGAACATATTCTATCAAGAACAACTTCATCAAGTAAGTTGTCATCATCTTCATCAAATGGGTTGCCATTTAAGGACAACACTCAGCACCATATTGCTAAAAAACATCATATCATATCAGATTTACATCATTTACAAGTCCATGAGTCAAGAATAACTTCATGGTGTATTGCCATCAAGGACAACACATGCCAACAATCTGTCTTCATCTTCATTCGGTAGGTTGCCATCAAGGACAACACTCTGCATCATATTGTAACAATCTCCCCCTTTGGACTTGATGGCAACCACGATGGTGTTTGGTTACCACAACAGATAGGTACCATGTCACTCTCCCAAATATGTCACTCTTCCAAATATTTGACATCATTATCTTCTCTTCATTCAAACACCATGTCCCTCTCCCCCTTTGACATCAAGGGAAAAGGGAAGATCAAAAACCAACACTCCCCCTTTTCTCCTCATGTGGAAGAAGCGTTCTGCAGATCTGATATATACTGAAGTGACCAAGCTCCCCCTGAATTCATGCTGAAGTTTCAAACATATTTTCCAATGAAGTACATGACTCTATGAAATTCCTATCACCAAAGACTCATACTTACATCAAATATCCAACCAAGTGGATTTACACATGAGACTCAAGTACCGAACCAAGTGGGTTTACACATTTCAATTCAACTACCCAACCAAGTGGGTTTACAACTTTGACTCAGCTACCCAACCAAGTGGGTTTACAAAAAATTGACAAGTCCTTACATGACTGAATATTACAAATTTACATCATGGGTCCCAACTTGACCTTTTCATCAAAAACAAATATGACTTTTCATAATCAAAACCAAAAAGACCTCAAGAAAGAGATCATATTTCAGAACCATCATAATGCCAACAATGCATTATACTCAGCAATGTCACTCTCCCCTTGAAAATGTGCATCCAATGCATTCTTTCCAAATGACCAAGGCTCCTCCTTAACTTGTGCAACCTGAAACACCTTCAACAGCAAGTCATCAGCAACAAACTCTACATGATCTGTTCAAAAGCAGACTGATGCTCCCCCTGAACCTCTGTTCCAGATCTTCAGTTATCATATAAATTCTCTTATCATTAATGCATATGCAACTGTCTCTGCTGAAACTCGCGTGTATACGCGACTTTTGTTCACCAAACCCGCGTATGGAAAGTGAAGCATAGAAATTTTCACATTCCTTCATCTCCCCCTGAACTTGTCCTTCCTGTACCTGTCTTCTTCATATCAGATGCTTTTTCGGGCAGAAACATAACCAGAAAAACCAACCAGTACTGTAGAATGCTGACACCAACCAAAAATTAGTCAGCAACTGTTCATACGCGACTTTATGTTCATATACTCGCGTATATACGCTACTGTACATCAGAAAAACCGCGTACCCTATTTAATCTTCTGAATTTATGCAGATTTGTTCTTTTGACTGGCAGAGAACACTCCCAGCTTCTGTCTTAGATACTCGAACGCTTCCCTGGGCAAAGGTTTGGTAAAGATATCAGCAACTTGTTCTTTGGAGGGAACATACTCCAACTTCACCTTTTGCTCAAGCACTTGTTCACGTAAGAAGTGATACTTGATGGGAATGTGCTTGGTCTTCGAATGCATAACAAGATTCTTTGAGATACTGATGGCACTTGTATTATCACACATAATGGAGATAGGAGAAGTACATTTGATTTGAAAATCTCCCAAGGTTTGCATCATCCAAAGGAGTTGAGTGCAACAAGATGCGGCGGCCACATATTCTGCTTCAGCTGTAGATAATGCAATAGAAATTTGCTTCTTGCTGAACCAAGATACCAACCGGGGCCCCATATAGAATGCACCATCACTTGTGCTTTTTCGATCATCAACATTTCCAGCCCAATCTGCATCAGAGTAAGCACAAAGAGTAAGATCGGCATTCTTTGGATACCATAGTCCAAAGTCTTGAGTTCCTTGCAGATATTTGAATATTCTTTTGACAGCCTGAAGATGAGACTCTTTTGGATTAGCTTGGAATCATCCAACAATCCCAACTGCATGCATAATGTCTGGTCTAGTCCCAGTGAGATAAAGTAGACTTCCTATCATAGATCTGTATTCTGGTTGATTCACCGTGGGAGAATCATCATGAGAACTAAGATTACATCCGGTTATCATTGGTGTACTTACAGGTTTGCATTCTTCCATGCCATACTTCTTTAGAATTTTCTTAAGATATTTTTCTTGTGATAGGAATATACCATATCAACAGATCCCTTTGAGAATCCTTGTTGATGAAGATATTTGTCAAGGCGATAATACCATGCCCTTGGAGCTTGTTTGAGACCATATAGAGCCTTTTTAAGTCTACAAACAAGATTTTCATCATTTCCCAAAATGAATCCTTCCGGTTGTTCTATATATACTTCTTCTTCTAGATCGCCATTAAGAAAAGAAGATTTAACATCCATTTGATAAACTTTGATTTGTTGACAACTTGAAAAAGCAAGAAACATTCTTATGGCTTCAAGTCTAGCTACAGGAGCAAAAGTTTCTTCAAAGTCTATACCTTCTGGTTTAGTATACCCTTTGCAAACCAGTCTAGCTTTGTTTCTTACAACATCCCCATTCTCATTTAACTTGTTCTTGAAAATCCATTTAGTTCCGATGAAATTTTTATCATGTGGTCTTGGTACCAAATCCCAAGTGTCATTCTTTTCAATTTGATCAAGTTCTTCATTCATGGCTTGGTTCCAACTTTCATCTTTGCTAGCTTGATTGACATTAAGTGGTTCAATTGTGGATAGAAGTGCCAGATGACTAGAAGATCCCACAAGAGTTCTCCTTGTTCGTACACCTGATTCCTTGTCTCCCAAAATTTGAGATTTAGGATGATTCTTTTGAACGTATCTGGATGGAGCTTTTTCAGATAGATCATTTTCAGGTTCTTCATTGGATTCACTGTCTATATCATTTCTATTTACTGTAGAAGGGAATAAGTCACCATCATCTTCTTTTGTTGTTTGATTTTCTTCTTTAGGGGCTGCAGGAGACTCATCATTAACAACATCAATACATTCAACAATCTTTCGAAGCCTTTCATTATAACATCTGTATGCTTTGCTTGAAGATGGATAACCAAGAAATATTCCTTTATCTGATCTAGGTTCAAACTTGCCAAGCTTTTCATCATTATTTTTGATAAAACATTTGCTTCCAAAAAATCTAAAATGCTTTACAGTGGGAGATTTGCCATACCAGAGTTCATATGGAGTTTTATCACTGTTTACCCGAACATGTGCTTTGTTGTGAATGTTTGTTGCTGTATGAGTTGCTTCTGCCCAGAAAGTGTCAGGTGTTCCAGTGTCATTAAGCATAGCTCTAGCCATTTGTTGAATTGTTCTATTCATTCTTTCTGCTACGCCATTTTGTTGTGGAGTGCCAGCTACAGAGAACTGTCTTTTTATGCCATGTTGTTCACAAAATTCAAGGAATTGATTTGATGTATATTCTCCACCTCGATCAGATCTAAGACACTTGATTTTTAGATCCAATTCATTTTCAACCAGTGCTTTGAAGCTCTGAAATTTTTCAAATGCTTCATCTTTGTGTTTCATGAACCCGATCCAACACATTCTAGAGTAATCATCAATAAATAAGATATAGTATTCTTCCCCTCGTAGTGAATTTTTCCTCATAGGTCCACATAAGTCAGTATGAATGAGTTCAAGAGGCTTACTTGATGATCCTTCTTTGGCATTAAATCGTACTCTGGTCTGCTTACCGATTTGACAAGATTCACATATGATATTTTCTGGTGGATTAATATTGGGAAGATCGCGAACAACTTGAAGTCTGTTTGCTTTGTTGATTTGAGAGAAGCTCAGATGCCCCAGCCTTCTATGCCATAGCCAATTTTCTGAAGATTTTCTCAAGTAACACTGATCTTTGTAGTTTTTCAGTACATACAGGTTGCTTGGATTTCTTTTCCCTTTTATGATAATTTTACTTGTATCAAGATCACGAACCACACATTCTTTTGAACTAAAAACAACTTCTGTTCCTTGATCACACATTTGACTTACACTTAACAGGTTATGCCTTAATCCATCCACATACATGACATCTTTAGCTTTCACCTTTTCTTTTAGAAACACTGACCCCTTTCCTTTAATTACAGCAGGAGTATCATTTCCAAATGTAACTTTCTTTTCCTTTTCTAGAGCATTATATGAAAAAAGTTTGCTTTTGTCACCTGTCATGTGTCTTGAGCACCCACTATCAATGTACCATTGATTTTCTTCACCTTCTGCAAATAACGCTATCCCACAATTTTCAACTGCTATTTCTTTCTTTTTCCACACTTTAGAGCTTGAGGGAACATGTTCTTTTGGCTGGACCTTTCTCATACATTCAGATTCTTCATGACCAAAGTTATTGCAATAAGTACATTCAACTTCGTTTTGAAGAGGAGAAAAGTTGTTATAGGTATTCTTCTTTGGTTCAATATTCATCCTTTTCTCTCTTGCTTCTCTTGTCATGATGGTTTTATATGCAACACATTGAACAACTTTATGACCAAAATTGTGACATGAGAAACATTGGCCATTGAAGTAGAAATTTTTGCGATCATGAAATCTTCTATTTGAATTTACCTGTTGGTTGTAGCGCTTCTTTGAAAGATCTCCCTGTTAGTGTTCCTTGAATTGAGATGATCATGCTTTACCTGTAAAGATCCTTTGTTCAATTCCTCGATACGTTTTTCTGCAGCCACTACGATTTTTCAAGAGTCTCTATGATTATGTTTTTTTCTTCTAGGATTACTTTGAGTTGAGTGTTTACTTCAAGAAGATTATTGTCTTCTAGAGTATCCACAGAAGTATCATTTTCTTCTCTAGATTCTAGTTCACATTCTTTCATGATTGCCCATACTTTTGCACCAAGATTTTGCAGATAAGCTTTTGTTCGTACCTTTCCAAATATCAGATTGCTTCCATTGAATAGAGGTGGCTTTATAGACAATACTCCTTCATGACTTCCCATTGCGACAGATCTCCTTCAAGCGATCAAGCTTCTGTAGAAGAACCTGCTCTGATACCAATTTTTGGGAAAAATACTGAGAGGGGGGGGTGAATCAGTATTTACTGCATATTCAAAAAATTTTACTTTTTCACTCTTTAAAAACCCATACGCTACTTTCCTTTATTAAACTTGCATATACACGCGGATATCCTTCATGCAACTCGCGTATTAGCAGAGATATAGATATGAAGATATTTATTAACTTAGTTCTTTGCACTATTCATTCATCTGATGTTAAGTTAACAGTAAACATGTGTAGTAACAACAGAATAAACCATCACACAAAGCATCACACATGAACACCAGGATTTTTAGGTGGAAACCCAAGTCGGGAGAAAACCACCGCTGGGTTGCTCGACCTTCAATGATATTTTATTATAGAGAAAACATCTTACAACATATGTTACAGTGCGGGCCTCCTACCGGCACGCGAGGCACCCACACAACGCTCGTTTACCCGGCCTCTTACGGAAGGGAGTTACAACCCCGAGCTCGTTTACCAACCTCTCACGGAAGGGAGCTACGACCCCCTGCTCTCGTTTACCAGCCTCACCTGGAAAGACATAACTTCTGCTGGACATGACCTCACTGGAAGAGTACCGACCCCACAGTGAAGAACAGCAACCCTGTGACACCAATATGGACCACGTTTCATCAATTTTCACACGGATCCACTTCCTTTAGGACACAACTTACCGGCCACCGTTTCATCATATTTTCGGGCCCGGACCCTCCATACATTTGATTCTAGAGCCATGAAACGGTCTGTCTCTTCCTGTGAGATATCAGTAAACCAGCAGAACAGATCAGATATTTCTTACCACAGACTTCAGCGAACCCTAGTTTGCATACGCGCTTTCCTTTCACTGATGTCGCATATATACGCCCTTTCGTTCACATAAACCAGCGTATACTTCTGTACATATTACAGATCCAATTTCATTGCGCATACGCGCTTTCTCTTCAGCGAAGCCGCGTATATACGCGCTTCCTCTGCGACGAACTAGCGTATGGATCTTCAACCATTACAGAGCTGCATACTTCTTCAGATCAGATATTCAGTTCAGATTCAACCCTTTACTTCAGACAGATGTTCGCCTCATCACAGATCTAATCACTCCATAAACAGATCTAGTAGATACATTTCAGATATAGATCCCCTTCTTCATCATTTTCTTCATTGGTGCATCATAGATTCAGATCTATCATCAAGCCTTTACCCTTTCCATACAGATATACTTCACAGAGAAGTATTCATTCAAGCTCAGACATCTTGCACCACAACTCATAATTTGCATAATGAATTTCTTCTCCTTATATAGGTTTACCCTTTTTCAATACCATGAGCCCCTTTTTTTCAATACCATGAGCCAAAACAATACCATGAGCCCAAAAATATATTACTTCCGATGGTATTCCTGGACGGGGTCATTTAGACGAATCATTACCCAATGCAATGGGTTAATACCATGGTGGTTACCCCTGGTTTTGCACTTTATGAGCGCTTTTGCCCATACGCGACTTGGCACGTATTTTACCGCGTGCATACGTGACTTCCCCTAGACAAATCCGCGTATGCCTTGAGACATAATCTTTTCACCATAGATTTAGCACATGCTGAATTCCTTTCTTCATTGCCTTATGTACTCATTGTAGATACATCAGATTTACTTCTTCAAGAACATATTTCTATCAAGCACAAACTTTATCAAGTAAGTTGCCATCATCTTCATCAAGTGGGTTGCCATTCAAGAACAACACTCTTCATCATATTGTCAACAAACATCATATCACATCAGATTTACATCATTTACCAAGTCCATCAAGTCAAGAATAACTTCATCAGGTGTATTGCCATCAAGGACAACACATGCCAACAATCTCATGTCTTCATCTTCATTCAGTGGGTTGCCATCAAGGACAACACTCTGCATCATATTACCAACAATTCCTCCACACATCTTTACATTCATCAATAAAGAAGCTCTATCCCATTCTTGATGTTCAATATCTTAATTCTTTATAAATGTTATGATTATGTTATGAATGAATTCATGTTATTTTTCTTATAAGCTTATATGATCTAACACTATCATCTTGAACATGCTTTCAGTTATTCCTAGTATATGTGTTTTTATTGAGTGAGTTGCAGGTTTTGAAGCACTAGGAGAAGCAGAGGGTTTGAGCCCCACAGGACCGCCTTCAAATGTAGGACCTATAGGTACAACCTCTTCTTTCCATTTTACTAGTTTAAGCATTAGGACTATAAATTTGTTTGCTTCTTGTGGATGTATGCTTCTTGCTTTGTTGGGGTTCTCAACCCAGACCCTTGGGTACTTCATCCTATAACACCTTGGTCTTCATGGTTGTATATTGATGGTACTACTTTGAATTTACTGTTTTTTGTCTTTTTTTGAAGTTTCTTGTCCTTTGAGATCCTTCTCTATTTTCCAATATTGTAAATTATTATTGTTATTGTTCACATTTTGCAGAGATATGAGTTGCCATGATTATATTTACTCAAATAAAGTTTTTGGTATTGATTGAGTTTCTTGTTGATTAATGGTTCATAAGCAAGTTAGGGTAGAGAGTTGGATTAATGTTGTTGTAAACATGGAGAGTATAGTTTACAACACTTGATTGTCTTGCTACAAATGTTTAATGAGTAATTTAGCTAAGATATGCACACTAATTTTTATCTTGAATAACTTATACATATGCATATTTGGTTCTTAACAATTGCATACACCTTCTCAGTAAAAGTACCTTGATTGATATAGCTACTTGTTGATTGATCCTGGTAAATTCTGTTGGTTGATTAATCCTGGTCATTCGTGTTGGTTGATCGATGTATATCAAAGCTTGATAAAGTCACTAAGATGAATGATCTGCTGACAGGGTTTGATGAAAATGATTTAAGATATGTACGATGTTGTTTTGCCTAGAAAGCATGCATATATCTAGGTTTAGTTAATGACAACCACATATACATTCTTACTTGGTATTGGGCAATGTTTGGCTTGGTATTGACAATGTTGATAAGTAAAGAATCTGACAATGTCTAGTTTTGTATTGAATTGGCTGATGAGCAAAGAGTCTGATATGGTTAATGTTGAGATTTGACATGGTTGATTAGTGATCAAAGTTATTGATATTTTGGGATTAAATTATTTATGGATTGTGCTAATTGTTGGTTATGGGTCCAATCTAAAACATTTTGAAAAAATCCAACCAGATTAGTGATGTTGCAGGTGGTCCTAGTCTGAAAGATTGTGAAACGTGGATCATAAGAAATTTGAGGCAGTAGTAGCTTCCTTCCAGTAGCAGTTGGAAAACATAGTAGAGGTTGTAGCCTCTAGCAGGTAGGAGCCTGTGCATTGGAAAAATCATGCACCAGTGCAAGATGTAAATATTATTTATAATAATAATAAGATGAAACGAGAAATAAAAGCGACGATTTTCTATGAAATTGGGTTTCCACCTAAACGTCCCAGTGTCCTTATGTGTTGATTATGTGTTATGGTTCATCTTCTCTTATGTTGAATACTACCCATGGTCACTGCATAATGTATAAGTAATGGAATAATGATTGATGAAATCTATAAAAATCAAGTAATCTACATATACATTATTTGTGTTCATTAAAAGCGCGTACACACATGACTTTCTTGAATAGAAGTCGTGTATAAAATTTTGAATGTTTAATTGAAGATTAATGGAACTGAAATATTGATTCACCCATACTCACAGTATTTCTAACATATTGATGAATGTTAGCGAGATTCTAATCTCATCAACTAGACATTGATTTTAGTTACAAAGGCAAAGAAGATCGTTTGCCTTGAACAAGGCTCACATTTCACCCTCCCCTAACTTCATGATTGACAGAAAGAATTAGTCACTCGGCATCCTTCACATATTATTATATGAATTACATACTCAACAAACCAAATTACGATCAATTCTAATGAGCTATAAAATAACAAACCAAAAAAAAATATTTGGTAGCCCAAGGAAATATGATTGGTTCGAACAAATTGATGTCAATTCCATCAGTTGGTTTAGTCAAATCTGCCATAAATGGGTTTATTAATCCCTTAGGTTTATAATATTAATAATCCCTTATGTTTATAATGTTAATCCCTTGGGTGTATTAATCCCTTCTGTTTATAATATCAATCCCTTGGGTTTATAATATTAATACATTTTGTTTATGATATTAATAATCCATTGGGTTTATTAATTCCTTGGGTTTATAATATTAATCAATTGCATTTATTAATTCCATGCATTTATAATATTAATCCCCTGGGCTTATTAATCTCTTGTTTTTATAATATTAATCCCAGGGGTTTATAAGGACTAACTCCCATGAGCTTCGGAGTGAGACCGGACATTGGTCCATTCCCAAAACAACTTGGGAAGAAATAAATTAATTGCAGAATCTGAATTATCCATAGTATCATAAAACATTGGTCGACGTTTTGAATCCCAACGAGGATCCATCATCAGGACGAGAATGAAGAATGAAAGAAGGTCGCAAAAGGTCAAGGTATAAATAGTGAAGGATTATGATGTTTGAGAGGAGCCGACAATAGATTATTAATCTATTTAAATAAATTATATTTAATTCTTTATAAAATTTTAGTTTAATTAATAAAAATAAATAATTTTTAGATTAAATAATAAATAATTTCTTTTAATAATAAATATTTAAATTTTAATAAACCTTAAGTGCTTAAATTAATTAAAAAAATTTAATAAACCCTAAGTACTTAAATTAATTTTGATAAATTAATTTAATTTTTATTAATTTTTTATTTAATGTCTAAATTTTTTTAATTTTATGACTATAATTTTTTAATTAAACCTTGAGTTTTTTAATTTATAACCTAAATTTTTACCTAAAATAGTATTTTCAAATTATTAATCTAAGTGTAATTAAATAAGAAGAATACCTATGTTTATTAATTCTAAATAATATATATATATATATGATAATAATTAATAAATATTAATTTTACTAATGAATTTTATTAATTAAATCCTAATAAATTTTTATAATTTATAAATTAATTTTATTTGAAATTTTACTTCTATTTACTGATAATAATTATTAATTAATTATTTTTTATAAATAGAATAAAAATTAATTAACAGAAATAATTATTACGAGTGAGTGAAATAAAAATGTTTTATACTGACACAACTCTAAACTGTTTACTAATAAGGAGAAGAAGCAAACCTGTGAAATTATACTTGAGAAGCAGACGAACCTAAGGAGAAAATTTGTCTAATAAGAGGCCGCCAATTGTCAGTTATCTCGAATCCTTCGTCCCTGTTGATGTTATGCAGGTGTTTTATAATCTCCATTGCTTCTCTAATCTTTTGTCTCTGATAGTGTTCCTCCCTTGCAATGATTTAAGCATCCTTAAGATGCAAGTGATTTTTTGTTTTCGAGGAGTGATCAGCAAGGGTTGAGGTTTGAGATCACTCATGTTTAATATCGGCACCATGCTCTTTCAGATGTTTTTGAAGAGAGCGCCCAATTACACCAATATAACTCTTCCCACATTGTCAACAATGTGATACTAAGAGGATTGAAGATGAAAAATACTTTCTCTTGGATTTTCCAGCTCTTACTAATATTCGTTCTCATTTCCAAAACACCTGCCACACTACCAACCTTATTGAATTTTTTCAGTTAGGAAAACTATAGTGATCTAGGAATACTTCTTTCCCTTTTAGTTGACTATAGAAATAAAATATTAAAAAGTCTCGATTAATCTATTTTATTAAGATCCAATAAACCTCATTCGTCTCAGTGGAAGTTAATCATCAAGATCATGATCTTCATAATTATCATCAATATTAATCCCTTGGGTTTAATATATATATATATATATATATATATATATATATATATATTGCAGAGGAAAAATTAAACTTTTTATTAGCGAAATAAAAAGTTACATAGTTTATGCAAAATCATTATGTAATGTTGATATGTTTTCCCAAAAAAAAGGCAAGATGTCACAGCATAGAAAAACGAGCGAAATAATCCAGTCAACAAAAATCCATAATGTCATAGTTACTGTCCCAAAATACTCGACTCCCCATATGGATAAAACGACCCAAAAATAAAAAATAAACCCACTATACATAGTAGTTAAGTAGTTTTGTTACAAAAATATACACAAGAAGTAAATATAAATAGAACCAGTTCATAAGGTACCCGCTGAAATAAAAATGATATATGTACACAAAGATACCAGAATATAGCAAAAAAGGCAGTTGATCTGAGACACAGATCGATCCATCAACATGTTCAACTATCCTCCAAGTCCCCATAATCTACTATAAACCCTCCTTAGAAAGGAGGTTCACTATGTTGTTTCGTTCCCTGTATATATGGCAAACATATATATGATCATAAATTTTTTTATTTGTAAGATTTCATTTAATATTGTAATCAAAATATGATTTTGACGTCTATGCAAGCAGTTGAACCAATTAACAACATTCATAGAGTCACCAAAAACTTGAATAGAACCAATCCCCAACTGTTTGATCTAACACAATAGAAGCTTAAGTGAAAGTAACTCTGCATAGTTATTGGAGCATGTACCAAGGCCCACTGAAGCTTTAAAAACTCTGTTCTCATCAAGGAAAATAACCAAACTAGCCCCACATCTGTCAACAACATCAAAGGCTCTGTAAAAGTATGCCAAGGGAATGATAGGCCTAATCAATTCTTCCTTAATATTCCTTTGTGGATGGGAATTAGAAGGGATAGGTAAAAGAGAAAAAATCGAGGAGCATTCAACAACAATCAGATAAGGGTAAGTTGCACGATCCTAAAAAATTACTTTATTACATGCCAACCAAATTCCCCAAGAAACGATCAGTGGAATGTTTCTTAAGTTTTCATCAGAAGCCGTATTCCATAGATATTGCCATGCTTCCTTGCAAATGATCCCCTCCCACTTCATTCTTATCCCAAGAAGGGACAAAGTGTCATCCCAAAAATTGGAAGAAAAGGGATAATGCAAGAACAAATGAGAGACAGATTCTTCAACATTTTTTCATAAACTACACTAGCCACAACATTGTTTTTTCCATTTCAGGAGGTTATCCCAGGTGTGGAATTTGTTATTTAAAATTCACCAGAAGAAAAGCCTTGATTTTGCAAGGATTTTCAATTTCTAAAGATGATTACACCACCAAACCTGACCTCCATAATCTTTCCTCGCCATCAAATAGATATAACCATATTTAGGAGAGTAATTGTTGGATGGAGCATGTACCCATCTTATGGAGTGAGGTCCGTCTCTGATTCTTACACTTGAGCGATTCAATTCACCTATAAATCTCTGCAATTCTTCACCCCAACGAGGGTCTAAACTTAATTCCCCAACGTTTTTCAACCTTGATGCCAAAAGGTGGAAGCAACTGTGTTCTGAATCTGATTTAGAAATGTAATCCCATGGCCATTGAGGAATTCCAGAATCTCCCTTGAAAGAGCATAATCCTTGTTACAACCAACCCACGGGTCGAGACAAATATGAATTTTTTCACCATTTCCAACATGCCAAGCTAGCTCGACTTCCACAATATTAAATGTGTCTATCGTTGCCTTCCAAATTGTAGACGAATTTGATGTTTTCTTATCTTCTCTCCTCGTCCAGTCATCCAAAGGTTCCAGATCCATATACTTCCTTTTAACCACAACAGTCCATATATTATCCATATAAAGAACCATTGCTAGAAAGGAGAATATAATCTACAAAAAGTAGATGGGAGATGAACAAGTTAGTTTCAATTTCAATTCCTTTCAGGTTTACATTCCTCTTTGTAGCCAAGATCAACTAGCTAAGGCCTTCAACAACCATAAGAAATAGAAGAGGGGACAAGGGAAAACCTTTCCTAAGCCCCCTTTGACTATGGAAAAATGGTGAAGCAACCCCATTTATAAGAACTGCAAAAGAAACATTTGTAATACAACCCGTGATCCAATTAATGAAACCAATGCAAAACCCCAGATGGGTTAGAAGGAGCCGAAGGTATAACCAACTGATCCTTTCATAAGCATTTGACAAATAGATTTTAAAAATCATGCCTTTCCTTCTACTTCTTTTGATACTATGCATCGATTCTTGAGCGACTCTGATAGCCTCATGGATTTGTCTACCATCTAGAAACCCAAACTGATCCTTTGTTATATTCATAGACAAAATTTACTTTAAACGAATCGTTATTACTTTGCCAATAATTTTATAAATACAATTACATAGGGATATTGGTCTGTACTCTTCAAAAGAACCATGAACATCAATTTTTAGGATAAGAGCAATAAAGGTGGAATTCAAAGGCCCATGAATATGACCCCTAGTCTTTTTGCATCATTTTTAGAATTTCTTCTACTTCAATTTTTGACATAGGTGTCATAAGTAAATTGTTTTCTTCCTTCTCCGCATATTTTGGGAAAAGATGTGCCACTCTGATGACCTCTACTATGGAAGTATCCTCGGGAGCCTTAAAAATAATTTTGAAATAGTCTTTTCCCATTCTTTCCAGATCATAAAAAAAAATTGATTTTCCACCCTCCACCCGCTACATTTCCCAAATAGTATTCGAGTTGTTCCTTCCCTTCACATAATTTTGGAAGAAATTTGAATTCTCATCCCCCGTTGAAAGCCAAATAGCTTGGATTTTTAGCCTTCATTGTTCTTCATTATCATTTAAAATATTTCTCCTTCTTGTCTTAAGGAGCTTTATCCTTTCTCTCTTCTCATATGTTTCATACCCGTCCATCTCTAAAATTTCTAGGTATTCTAAACCCAATCCAATTAGCCTAAAATCCTCTTCATCCCTCAAATTTTTAGCTCTTTCCGATCTAATTTTTTCCTGTTTAAGTATTTTAAGATTATCCATGAAGGCTGGTGCCAAAAATATGTCCTAAGAGTAAACTGAGCGCCTCCAAACTTCCTTAACCATCTGGTTGAAATAGGGCTCTTTTAACCAACCATAATTGAAATTGAAAGGGGAACCAAGCTTGTTACTAGCCCCTTTCAGCACTAGAAGGATAGGGAGATGATCAGAATCCCCCCGACCCCCACCCACTGCATGAAAGAAGGAATTTGGGTTAAGAGAGCCTCGTTTATCATAAAGCGGTCCAGTCTCTTTTCCACCTGGGCCTCCCCAACTCTTTGATTCCTCTATGTAGGGCACGATTTTATTAGATTGAGGTCAATAAGACTTCCATCCTAAATATTTTTCAAAAATCAATCTGCCAGAGGGTCGGGTTTTACCTGGGGGGCCTAAGTCTCAGATAAACCCAAGGAAAAATCAATCCCCCCACCCCATAACCAGGTTTGGGGTTTTCATAAAATACTTAACAAAAAGTGTGTTCCAGTAAGAAACCCTGTCTTGACATGGTCCATATATATTTACCAGTGATACTTCAGTACATAAATCCAACGAGTAGACCCCAAACCCCAAAGAAGAGTCGGAACCCCAAGAGTTTAATAACCTTAATCGAATTTCATTGATACCCAACGCCAGACCTACTGATCGACATATTGCATCAACTGTAATGAAATAACATCTAGACATCATTTTACAAACAGAATGCATAACAACCTCCCACCTCCAAAGGTTTCTTTTAACATAATGACATCAGGCTTATAAGAAATAAAAATATATTTTAATGCTAGCTTCTTATGGATGCTAGCGAAGCCAAGAAAATTGAAATATAATAATATCATTTGGTAACCGTGACAAGGTACTAAACTGCTCTAAGTGCCCCTTTTAAAGATAATTTTTTTCCATAGGCTATATGCATCTTAGCCTTGAGTTGTGCCTTGGATGTCAGTCTTACAGTTTCTCAATTTTCGCGGTTTCAGGAGATCCAAGGTAGTACCCATCCCTCATATAGCCTCAGATGGAAGATTTTTTTCCCAAGGGCACAAGTTATAAGGAGGAAGGTCAAGGGATACAGAAGGGGTAGAAACAGTATTAGGCTTAGCCAAAAAAGACTTGGTGAGAGATAGAGAAGAAATGGATGTGATAATACTATCCAAAACCACAGACAAATTTCCTGGATCCAATTTCTCATTCAATAAAATCATAGAGGGACCAGGCTGAGGTGAAACAATTAAAAGAGATTTAAAAGAATCATGTAAAGGAGAAAGGGAAAGAGAACAAGTACCCGCCGGGGGGAGGCGCCCAAACATGAAGTTCCACTTCAGTCTGAATCTGCTGCTCTTGATCAATTTCCAGGGGAAAATTATTTATATTAATATTTTCTTCTACCTAAGCCTCCATCGCCACCTGTTCCCCTTCTATCAATGGCTCATTTGTTACCATCCGGTCGATCTCCAAATCCTCTATCGGACCCCTGTCCTACACATCAGGGTCTCGTCTTAACCTTCTTATATGCTGAAATCCCGAAGGGAAATCTTGGGCAAGGTGACCATACTTATGGCACCTATGGCATCTAAAGGGAAGATGCTCATAGTCAATGAGAATAGCCTTGTAGCTGAAAATGAATTTTTTTGGCTAAGCCCTCCCTTGGGTCAAGCCGAACCAGAATTCAAGCCATATTTCTTCTATTATTTTCCATGAAATACATATAAGCTTCCAAATATGACCCCATTAGGTTACCTATGGCCCGAAAAACATCCTCAGACCAAAGCTGCAGAAGAAGGGAAGTAAACGAACCCAAACTGGAATTTCACCCAACTTTTTCCCGCTAGGCGTCAAACAGAGGTGTCCACTTCTTAAATAGGTTTGGAAACAAACCAAAGCACCAATTATGCATTAAAACCCACTCTATAGACTCTCATTGACTAAATCACACCATGAACCACCTGTTGAGCCCCAAAGATGTCCTTTCCTTTAAACAAATTTCAATTCATTCCATTTGTCCTTTATCAGTTATAGGCTTAAAAGATCAATAGGATTGATTAAATTCACTTTAAGAATGCATGCAATGACTGACTTACTATACTTTTGTGGTTTTGTTGTTTTAGTGATTTTTTACTAGACTTAGGTACAGAATGCAGCCATTCTGTAGCTAGTCGCATATTCCACAGCTATATTTATGTTCACATAGGTTACAGGTGTCACTTAAAGGAAAAATGCATATGGTTGAATTCCAGAACTCACCTACATCATTCCTTGCCCTCTACGAAGTCTGAGCAAAAATCTGCAAGTGGTTATGCATGTGGAGGAAACCAAAAATAAGAAGTAGACTTCTACCAGGACAAGGACTCTGCAGATTTCTTCAGAAAAGTACAAGGCCTCAACAGGAGTTCTAATTTGATTTTGATTGAAAAATACACCTATCCCTATTTCTTCTCAATGACAGTTATGTATTTTTCTTATAAAAATAACTTGGTGAACTGAGAGATAGTTAGCTAGTTGATGTTTTGTTGTTAAGTTTTCCAAAACTGTGATACTCTGTTTCTGAAGCGTTCTCCTTTAATGAAAGAAGTACAACCCTAATGCATGATCTGAAGTAATGTTGGGGAGATTCGTGTGCCAATCCGATGGTAGATGGCCCCTACTCTCTGAAAGGCTTTGTGCATATTTTCTAGATAAGTGACTTTAGTTTTGTTTCGTTCATAATTTAGGCCGTTTTCTGAACTTTATGTTTTATGCTCACTTACATCAAATGTTACAGTCAATCTCATTCTTATGAACTGTTCCAATATATCACTAACACGTGAATGAGATAGAGCTATAATACTTCGGAGGTTAGTTGCATTCTAGTTCAGTTCTATTCATTGTATTTCAAGTTTTATTAATTGCATTCTAGTCCTGTTAAATTAAAATTGAAAGGCCTTCATTATTTACAAACTTCTCTTTTTCTTAATCTCTTCTAACACATCATTATCATATGGGAAATAATTAGCTATATCATTATGAGTCCTTGACTATTCTGCAATTTCTCATAATTTTACAAACAGCCTTTTCCCAAAGCTATTCCAAGAGATCTCTAACCCTTGAATGAGGCTTAATAGTAACATTTTGAGTGGAAGAATGGGTTAATTTTAGTGTCATAAGTCATTTTAGCATAGGGTTCCTTACTATGTTGTAGATAATCTTTTCTCAAATTGTTCCAACAAATTTCTAACTATGGATGAGATTTTCTTTGTAATATTGTAAGTTGTTGTTCACTATAGAGAACTTCATTACATCAAAATTATCCTTTTCTCAAGTTGTTCCAACATACTTCTAATGAAATGAATTGGACTGAGTTAATGTTATGAGTTACTTTCCTTGTCAAGCTTTTCAATTTGTGAATTAGCATTTTCTGTTCTTAGGTGTCATACACAGTTTAGAGTAAATTGTGTTCTATTTTAGTATGATCAATAACTTCTCTTTGCCAAAAATTTAGTTCTTTTCCTCTTAACACAAAAAAATACAATACCAAAAACACTAGAAAAACACTAAACACAATGAAGTAGGAAGAAGATACCTAGGCACATATAGTGCACTTCACTTCAGCAATTTACTAGCCCTGGTTGAAAATTTATGACATCAATTTAGGAACACTAAGTTGAGCAGACATTTTGGCGCTGTTTCCGGGGAAGTGTAACTAGGTAGCCTTGTTTATTACCTCCCAAAAACAATGATATGCGTATATAAAGAGACTCAAGAGGTAGATTCATAAGAATTAGAAGCTTGATTCCTAGAACACCACTTGTTCCACCAAGACCAAGAGGCAGCACACCTCCAACTCAAACCCACATCCCATGCTTTACTGATCATAGACTTCCAGAAGACTTAAGATCAGATATTCCATCATAAAGACCTTCCACTTCATCCACTGAACCTGTCCTAGAAGAAGATTCAATGACCCCTGCTAGAGACATAAACTTTTCCACTTCCACAGGAGAATCAACCATGGCAGAAGAAGGGGGAGGAGGACTCTTTAATGGAGAAAATACACTGTTTGGAGGGGGTAGAGGTAGAGGAAGAGGAGAAGGAGGTAGAGGTGAAGAAGGAGGCAAAGGAAGAGGTAGAAGGGAAATGGGAAGCTCTTTTGGGTTTCCTATAGTAGATGAAGAAACCAATGCAACTATGAAAAAAATTTCACCCTCTGCCCTTCCAAGATTTTATGGACTCAAAAGTGAAGATCCTGAAACCTTCCTATTTGAATTTTAAGTCCTATGTAGAACCTATGATTACTTACAAGATGCCCAAAACCTTAAAGTATTCCCTTCAACATTGAAAGGAGCAGCATTAAAATGGTTTATGAGTTTGATCAACAGTTCTATTAGGACATGGGAAGACATGAAACAACCATTTTTATATAGGTATTTGGATTACTGTATGCCAGTCAACCATAAGGAGGAAGTGTTTAAAATGCTACAAAGAGAGGATGAAAATCTGGAAGATTTGTTGGAAAGATTTAACTATAACATCAAGAGAGAAAAAATGGAAAACTTAGACCAAGATACTTCGAAAGCTCTCTTGTTGAATACAATTAGGGATGAATGGTTATATATCCTTAATATGATGGGAAAAGGGGATATATCTCAGCTCACATTACCTGAAATAGATGAATTATGTATCAACCTTTCAAGAGGGAAATCTAAAACTGTAAAAGGACCAAGAGACCCCGCTCTTGCAAGGGCAAGTAAGTTTGCTTCTGGGACATTAAGTAGGGCAGAAATAGGGCATATGCTTAATGAATTCAAATCTGACATTTTAGGGAGTCTTAGTGAAAAAATAGACACCCTTAAGTTACAAAACAAGCAAAAAGCTAAATCTGATGCTTTAGCAATCGTTTGTCCCAAATGTAGAAAGAAGCATGCCTTGAGAGAGTGCCCTTTGGATGCAAAAGTTGCAGAGACTTGTGTAATCTGTTTAGAAAAACATGAGACCAAGAATTTTCCTTCACTTTCTGGTCTTAAAGTTGTCTTTCAAGAAGAAACCCCTACAAATTCCATAGAATCTCTCAATTTTGTCTCTAGAAGGCCGTGGCAAGGACCTCAAACACAAGGATTCCATGATCAGCTGTATAATCAACCCCCATCAAATTGGAATTCGTGGCAGCAACCTTGGCCCCAATTTCAAAATCAATCTCAAACTTGGGCACAAGGAGAACAAAATACCTATGTAAGATACTCTCAGTACTATCAATATCCACCATCCTATCCGCCATATCCACATTTCCCTCCTCAAAAAAATCCTCAACAAAATCCACAAAATCCACCACTTCCATTACCATTTTATTAGAAATCAAATTAGTTACATGCCCAACCCATACCAAACCCCAACAATAAAAATCCTCAGAACACATACATGATAGAAGTCCAACAGTTTCCAACCTATTTGATTACTCCTTTAGACCTTAATGATGTTCAGCTTAGGTCTGGAAGAATACTTGAAAAGAAGAAACCCTCTGTAATTATACAAGAACAAAACAACTCTAAGGAAGATTCTCTGCAGGTACATAAAAGTCTTGAAGAGAGCACACCTTTCCAAGACGTAAATATTGAAAAATAAAAACAAAAAGAACAAATAACTTCAACTCCTATATTAGAGCAGCCGTCAACATCTATCTATACACCTTCCTTTCCATAAATATTACAAATTGATATGGGTGTAGAAAAAAAAATTATGGTGCCTAATTATGATTTCCTAGATGAGCTGAGAAATGTTTGTATTAAGATCCCATTATTACAAGCTATCAAGGAAATTCCAATTCTAGCAAAAACAATAAAGGAGTTGAGCATGAAAAAAATAGGAAAAAGAATCAAAGAGATAAAGAAAATTCAACTGGTAGGAAAAATAACAGATATCATGATGGGTAAGATTGCCATTCCAAAGTATCTAGACCCAGGAAATCCAGTTGTTAAAATACACATCAATGGAAATGAGATCCAAAACACACTTATTGATTTAGGAGCAGCAATCAATATCATGAGTAGACAAGTCATGGATAAACTAAATCTTCCTAATCTTCTTTTTACACCCACATTATTACAATTAGCAGACAGATCTGTGATCAAACCTGATGGGGTAATAGAAGACATTCTAGTGTCCCTAGATTCTTGGGAGTATCATGTGGATTTTATGATCCTAACTCCTAAGAATAATCTAGGAGGACATCCTATTATATTAGGAAGACCTTGGTTAGCTACAGCTGAGGATTTCATTAGCTATAGATCCAGTGATATGTACATCTCTGATGGTAGTTCAACCAAGAAATTTACCTTGTATCCTCCAGCAAAAATAATTATAGAATTAGATGATACTCAATGGATTGAGGATGAAGAAGACACACAACTTGTCTTCACAATTTCAGAAATTAGTGAAGATAGCCAAATTCTGAATACCTTAGAAAATTTTGAATCCTCCTCGGAATACAAAAATGAACAATTTAAAAAAGAATCCAACATTGAGTTTTTATCATCAAGACAGATGTCTCTTTATTCCATGGATAAATTTGGCAGCTCTGCAATTGAGATATTTCCAGGTAAAACTTTAAACATAAACAAGAACCTAGAGAAATCTCAACAAGAAAATCTAGTCAGGATATTACAGAGACATTCTTCTGCATATGCATGGGAGTACACTGATATGAAAGAGATAAGCCCTAAGACTTTCACTCATCATATCTACATAGAGGAAAATTGTAAACCAATCAGAAAACCTCAGAGACGGATGAATCCAAATCTTAGGGAGATTTTTAAAGAAGAATTGTAGAAATTGTTAAATGTCAAATTTATCTATCCCATTTCAGATAGTCAGTGGTTTTCTCCTTTGGTAATTGTGCCAAATAAAAATGGTAAATGGAGGGTATGTATTGACTACCAGGAATTAAACAAAGCTACTCTTAAAGATAATTTTCCCCTACCTTTCATAGATTAGGTGTTAGATACATTAGCTGTCAAAAAGTACTTCTCATTTTTAGATGGGTTTAGTGGTTATAACCAAATTCAAGTACCACTTGAAGATCAAGACAAAACCACATTTACCTGTCCTTGGGGTACCTATGCTTACTAAGTATTGCCATTTCGACTATGCAATGCACCTGCAACATTTCAAAGGGCAGTACTAGGAATATTTTCAGATCTAATACATGATTGTGTAGAGGTATATATGGATGATTTCATAGTCTATGGAAACACATTTGAAGAAGCCTTAGTAAACTTGGAAAAAGTTTTAAAGAGATGTAAAGAAGCAAATCTTTCACTAAGTCATGAGAAGTGTTTTATGATGTTTACTGAAGGAATTGTTTTGGGACATCACATTTCAGGGGATGGGATTAGAGTTGATGAGTCAAAAGTTGAAGTCATCTCTAACTTATCTATTCCAAGTTGTCAAAAAGATGTTAGGAGTTTTCTAGGATTTATAGGATATTATCGAAGGTTTATAGAAAAATTCACCAAGATAGCATCTCCACTTTTCAAATTACTTACCAAGGACTGTGAATTCAAGTGGAATCCCGATTTCCAGTTAGCCTTTGAGACCCTAAAAACAAAAATCTCTGAAGCACCTATTTTAAGGGGACCTAACTAGAAATTACCTTTTCATATTTCAACAGATGCCTCAGACACAGATTTAGGAGCTGTATTGCGACAAAAAGACCTGATTCCTTATGCCATCTACTATACAAGTAAAAATTTGACCCCTTCGGAGTTAAATTATACTGTAACTGAGAAATAGTTCTTAGCTGTTGTTCATGCCATAAATAAATTCAGACACTATATAACAGGCTATGAAACTTTTGTTCACACAGATCACTCTGCAATTAATTATCTAATGAAAAAATCAATTACTAATGGCAGAGTCATAAGATGGTTATTGCTTTTACAGGAATTCAACATTACCATTCTAGATAGGCCTGGAAAATAAAATACCATAGCTGATTTCCTATCTAGACTCCAAAATATTAAAGACAACACTCCAGTTGAAGATCAATTCCCTGATGAATATATTTTTGCAATTTCTACTCAAACTCCTTGGTTTGCTGACATTTCTAATTATTTAGTTTCAGGGAAATTTCCTTCAATAATTAATCCAAGAGACAAAAGAAAGATCATTTATGACAGTGCAAAATATTCATGGGTTGCTATTGAGTTATACAAAACAGGTCCAGACTTTATCATTAGGAGATGTGTTCGAGAAGATGAGATGTCTGAGATCCTCAAAGCATGTCATGATGAACCTTGTGGTGGACACTTTGCTGATAAAAGGACAGCTTATAAGATTCTTCATTTGGGATATTATTGGCCATCCCTTTTTAAAGATGCTAAAGAGTATGTCAAAAGGTGTGACAGTTACCAAAGGGTAGAGAAACCTTCTCCTTCAGGTCAGATGCCATTGCAGCCTCAGGTACATATTGAACCTTTTGAGAAATGGGCTTTAGATTTTGTAGGACCTATTAGTCCTCCAACAAGACAAAAGAACTATATATTAGTTTGCACTGATTATGTTACCAAATGGGTAGAGGCCAAGCCATTAATTTTTGCTACTGAAGCATCTGTAGTTAATTTTCTTTTTGAGGATATTTTTACTCGTTTTGGTGTCCCAAGAGAAATTGTTACAGATCAAGGAGCTCAATTCACATCAAAGCTAGTGGAACAAATGGTGGAGAGGTACAAAATCAGACACAGAAAATCTACTCCCTATCATCCACAAGCAAATGGTCAAGTGTAATCTACTAATAAGGTCATTGAGGGGATCCTAACAAAGACTATTCATTTACATAGAAGAGATTGGGCAGACAAGCTTCTTGAAGCCTTGTGGGCCTATAGAACTACATGGAGAAGCACAACACATCATACTCTTTATGAACTTGTTTATGGAAAACAAGTCTTGTTTCCCATAGAGTTTCAGATTCAAACTTTAAAGTGGCAGTCCAGCTAGGACTTGATCTAACAAAAGCACAAAAGCATAGATTGGAGCAGATTAATGAATTGGATGAGATCAGATAGGATGCAGTCCAGAGAACAAATATAGTCCAGCAGCAAAGGACTAGATGGCATGATAAGTACATTAAGGAAAATAAATTCAAAGAAGGTGACTGGGCCCTCTTGTTTGATTCAAAGTTCAAAGATTTTCAAGGTAAATTCCAAACACATTGGCTTGGACCATATGAAATTGTGAAATTTTTTGACAATGGAGCAATAAAAATCAGGACAATAGATGAAGATGAGGTCACTTTTCTTGTAAATGGTCATAGATTGAAACTGTATCATAAGCCACTTTCAAGAGAAGAATTTGTTAAGAGATTCCAAGAGAACAGTGATGTGAAGTTAATGAAGAAGAATCCTTCTTCTTCATCAACTTAATTGTATTTTCTGAAATCAGATGCATGAAAAAAAAAGTATAAACATGAAAACTAATCATTGATTAGCATGTTTATACAGAAAAGATAAAGTGAAAATCAGAATCCTTCTAACACTTTAGCTTTTCAAAATTGTTCTTTTCCTGCAAAGCAACTATCATAAAATCATAAGTGCAAGCCCACTTTACATATCACATTCCACTTATGATCCATTTCACTCCATCATATCTCACTTCATTCATATTTCATTCACTCCATTCATCCATACTTCATTCACTCCATTTCATGGACCATCTCATTTTTATTTCAAATTTGATCTCTTTCTGCAATTGAGTATTACAAATCATAAGTTGCAAGCCACTTTTCATATTTCATTCCACTTCACATTTATGATCCATTTCATTCCATCATATTTCACTTCACTCATGCTTCATTCCACCATATTTCATGATCCATTTTATTTCATTTCATACTACATTCCATCCATGTTTCAAATCATTTAATTCCATGTTTCAAAGCATTTACAGGTATATTCTGCAGCCAGACATTCTGCAACCAGACATTCTACAACCAGATATCCTGCAGGAAACTATCCAGCAACCACTTGTTCAGCAGCAAATTGATCCTGCACACCTATGTCAACAAGAAAAATCAAAGGGATTATGAAGAATGAAAGATCAATGATTTTCAAAGAAAGACAAAGAATATTAAAAACCACAAAAAAAATCATAAGAAGGGCTAAGGTAACTTGTGAAATTATTATGATAACAGATTATGAAATTTATAGTATGGTTAAGTTATATGTATGTTTCATAAAGTTATTTTGATTATTCATATTGATCAAGCCTATCAAGCCTATCATAAAATTCATGGAAAAATCCCTTCCATTCCGCCATATCAAATCATCATTTATTAAAAATTAACGGTTAGTACTTGAAGTGACCTATTAGGTCACGTCACTAACCCGAAGTATTCAGTGATGATTTTGAAATTCTCACTAGATTTTTCCATGATCTTTCACTCCATGACAGCTCTCAAACTCATTTATTCGTGTAATTTACCCTCACCCTATTTCACTCATTCCATAACCACTTCATGTCATTTTTCCGTAGCCAATTACTATCTGCAAAAACAAAGAAGTCATCTTTGGGGTGAAAACAACTCTCTACAACCATTTTTACCTTGAATAGGAGAGCAGTAACGGAGCAGTAAATTGAAGATAGTGAAAAGAATCCATGGGACTCATTGTAAGGTCTGAACCAGTCGGAACCAAATACTTAGAAGGTTACCCATAGATTAGAGAGATGTTATAGTAGGTTGGGTGGCTATAGTTTTTGGAAAAGTTCAATGGATTCCATAAAGAGGTTACCAAGACATTTTACCGGTCCTTGAATGGGTCAGAAGTTGAAATAGGTGATGTCAAGTTCATTATCACAGAATCCTTCATTGCAGAAGTAGCAGAATTACCAAGGCAAGGTGAACGATGGTTCAAAAACAAGGAATTTCATAATGAAGCATGGAGGCAGATGCTCAAAACACCAGGTATGGATATCTCAGTTTTGAAGAAAGGCATTCCTAGCTTAGTATTGAAGAATAAATGGTGAAATATGTTGCTAATTCTGCAAAAGTTTATAACTTGTGAGGGAAGGTTTGGTACCCTATATGTTTATCACATTCGACTTATGATGCATTTCTTAGATGAAGAAATCAATTTACCCTTTTTCTTACTCCATAGCCTAAAGAGAATGGATTCTAATGTCCAAAAGAGGGTTCAGTTCTTGGAAACCACCCTATATGACCATGGCCTAGTTAAAATCTTAATTGAGCATCATTTAAAAAAGGTGGGAGACAGTTGGGATGAGTTCCTCTCGAGGAATCATTTTTGAAGAACCTAAAGAAACTCCATCTGAAGGAAAACTTGTAAGAAGAAGCAGGAGAAGAAAAATTTCCAAATCTGTTGAAATTAAAACTGGTAAATCCATACAAGAAAATAGTGAAGAGATTATCTCTGAAAAATTGGCTGAAATCAAGAAACATCTTAAAAAGGAGAAGATAATAAGGAAGTATGCTAAGGAGAGAGGTGAGGGACCATCTAAACTAAGAAGAAGCCATAGGCTTAGAGGCATATTGAAGAAAACAGGGGTTAAGAAAACGGGAATCATAGATATTGAGGATGAAGAGACACCAACTGATAGATCTCCTGAGTACCAGTATGAAGAGGATATTGATAGAGGAACTCCGGAGTTAGACCCAGCCCAACAACAAATCTATAATTATGTTGAGTCATTATAAAAGAGAGCCTCATAAAGCAGAGGAAGAACTCCTAGCCCACAAAAATCTCCAATTGAAGTGCTGAGAAGAGATAAATATGAATTGGAAATACTTAATAGGCATAGAAAAAATGAAAATGAAATTTTAAGGGAGCAAGTCAAGCTGAAAAGTGATATGAACACAACTCTCTCTCTGCAAATGGAAAAATTGTACAAGGCTAGTGAGAATCTAAAGAAGAAAAACAAAAATTTGAGTAGAGAACTTATCAATCTGAGGTTCAAATTGGTCATAAGGAAGCCTAGGATGCCATTAAACATCAAGCAAAGTAGAAAAAGGAAGCTAGATGTCCTAGCAGAAGTTTCATAATACATGGATTGATTGCATGAGGACATGCAAAAGCTTTGCAGTGGGGGTATGTTGAGCCCGAAAGATGTCCTTTCCTTTCACCAAATTTCACTTCATTCCATCTGTCCTTTATCAGTTATAGGCTTAAAATATCAATAGGATTGATTAAAGTCACTTTAAGAATGCATGCAATGACTGACTTACTATACTTTTGTGGTTTTGTTGTTGTAGTGATTTTTGACTAGACTTAGCTACAGAATGCAGCCATTCTGTAGCTAGTCGCATATTCTACAGCTATCTTTATGTTCACACATGTTACAGGTGCCACTTAAAGGAAAAATGCATATGGTTGAATTCCAGAACTCACCTACATCATTCCTTGCCCTCTACGAAGTCTGAGCAAAAATCTGCAAGTGGTTATGCACGTGGAGGAGTTATAATTCAATTTTGATTGAAAAAGACACCTATCCCTATTTCTTCTCAATGACAGTTATGTATTTTGCTTATAAAAATAACTCGGTTAACCGAGAGACAGTTAGCTAGTTGATGTTTTGTTGTTAAGTTTTCCAAAACTGTGATACTCTGTTTCTGAAGCGTTCTCCTTTAATGAAAGAAGTACAACCTTAATGCATGATCTGAAGCAATCTTGAGGATATTCGTGTGCCAATCCGATGGTAGAGGGCCCCTACTGTCCGGAAGGCTTTGTGCATATTTTCTAGATAAGTGACTTTAGTTCTGTTTCGTTCCTAATTTAGGCAGTTTTCTGAACTTTATGTTTTATGTTCACTTACATTGAATGTTACAGTCAATCTCACTCTTATTAATTGTTCAAATATATCACTAACACATGAATGAGATAGAGCTATAATACTTCGAAGGTTAATTTCATTCTATTTCAGTTATGTTCATTGTATTTCAAGTTTTATTAATTGCATTCTAGTCCTGTTAAATTAGACTTAAAAGGCCTTCATTATTTACAAACTGCTCTTGTACTTAATCTCTTATAACACATCATTATCATATGGACAAGAATTAGCTATATCATTTTGAGTCCTTGACTATTCTGCAATTTCTTATAATTTTACAAACAACCTTTTTCCAAAGCTATTCCAAGAGATCTCTAACCCTTGAATGAGGCTTAATAGTAACATTTTGAGTGGAAGAATGGGTTAATTTTAGTGTCATAAGTCATTTTAGCATAGGGTTCCTTACTATGTTGTAGATAATATTTTCTCAAATTGTTCCAACAAATTTATAACTATGGATGAGATTTGCTCTGTAATATTGTAAGTTGTTGTTTACTATAGAGAACTTCATTACATCAAACTTATCCTTTTCACAAGTTGTTCCAACATACTTATGATGAAATGAATTGGACTAAGTTAATGTTATGATTTACTTTCCTTTTCAAGCTTTTCAATTTGTGAATTAGCATTTTCTGTTCTTAGGTGTCATACACAGTTTAGAGTAAATTGTGTTCTGTTTTAGTATGATCAATAACTTCTCTTTGCCAAAAATTTAGTTCTTTTCCTCTTAACAAAAAAAAATACAAAAAAAAAAACACTATAAAAATACTAAACACAACGAAGTAGGAAGAATATACCTAGGCACATATAGTGCACTTCACTTCAACAGTTTACTAGCCCTGGTTGACAATTTATGACATCAATTTAGGAACACTAAGTTGAGAAGACAAAAGGGCTTTGTAATAATGATTATTTGCTGCTGTAATACTGCGATATAAGTCCTCTTGCTGATCTCCACTGAACATTAGCTAAAACTACACAATTCTTGAAGCAGTGCTTGCATTTTACTGTAGCCTTCCCCTTTGGGTGCCTTTTAGCTAGTCTACTTTTTGGAAGATCTGTTTAATGTGCTTAAACTGATTTTTTTCTGATGAAATTATATATATATGTCACATATAGCATAAATGAGAGGATCCTAGCCCTTTTTTGTGTTAATTTTTACTTATACAGCGTTTTCCTTGAAGACCTTATTGAGATTCCTGAAAAGGGGTTATTCCAAATTCTATAGACAGAGTCTACAGTTGGCCAGGTAGCCTCTGGATCTCACCCTTTCTTTGAAGGGTGACATATCCAGTAAATTCCTCTGTATTCAATCTCTGAATTAGAATCTTGAGAATCCCGAAAAAGGATCATTACAGTGGTATTAGAGCTCCACTCTTGGCACAGCCTGTGCTAGCATTGGAGCACTAGTCATGATGCATTTCGAAGATGAAGATCCTCTTTCTGAGAGGGAGAGGAGATATCAGAATAGAAGTCATAGAAATTATGACTATACTACTGTTGACTTTGACAAGGGAAAAGCCCCTGAATCTGTGAATGATAAAGATAAGGAAGCAGAGGAGTTTGCAAAAAATCTCTTGGAAGCCATGCAAGATTTGTCCAAGGAAATAAAGGAGATGAGGATAGATAGAATGAGGGAGTCCCTTGGGAGATTCTATCAAGGAGAAAGTTCTGATATGTCTCACTTTGGGACTAGTCAACCTGTGAGCTTGCCACAAGATCCCCAGGCCTCACAATGCTCTAAAATTCCTACCTTCTTGGCTGTAGAGAATGAAGGGCTACAAGAGCCAACCTCTTTGGAAGGTTACTTTGTATAATATGACTCACAAATTTAAAGGTTCAAGGATAACTTGAGCTTTCAAGACTTTTGCCATCTCAAGGACCGGAGGAGGCCATGGCAGCAATACAGAGATGGAGGTTTCCTTCATGGGAGACACCACACTATGGGCAGGTTCTTCTTGCCTAAGTTCGATGGATCACCCTCTTATTCTGCCAATGCATGGGTGGAGAAGTTGGACATCTATTTCCAGCTGAATAAAGTGCCCGAAGTAGAAGCCATCAAGATTGCTACACTGCATTTTGAGGGAGAAGCCCACAACTAGTGGTTTCATGGACTATCTACATCGGGGCACAGCAATGTGTCCACAAATGCTGAGTTCACTAGGATACTAGTGGAGATGCAGAGGCCTATATCTCTGAATTCCAGACAGGAGATGCAGAGGCTTAAATGCCCCTTTCATAATCTTGGCAAAGCTTAAACAGACAGGAGATGCAGAGGCCTATATCTCTGAATTCCTGAGGTTGTCTGTAATGGTCCCTGATCTATCAGTAGCAAGGAGAGTCTACATGTTCATTGATGGCCTGGAAGAAACTTTGCATGAGTTGTTTAAGTCTACGAAGCCCATCACTCTGCATGATGCCATTGAGAGAACTAGAGATCTCCAAGATGCCTTGCCAAGGGCAAAGGAAACCTTCCCAAGCAAATCCACTCACTCTTCTAAGGGGAAGGAGGGGAATGCTGCTCCACCCATGGAGAGATCACTGAAGAAACCTCTTGAAATTGATCTCCGGAGGGAGTTGAGGAAAAATAAATTATGTTTCACTTGTCAAGAGCCTTGGGTAACAGGACATAGATGTGCCGCTAGAATAACACACTATATTGAAGTTTTCTCTGATCTTGAGGAGGAAGAGGGAAATGATGGACCTAGGAGAGGTCACAGCACTGGTGATGATGAAGAGGAGGATCAATCATCATCCAGAGAAGAAGAAGGAGCCTTTGCTCCAATGAGTGGGACTCTTGCTTCTTTAAGAGGAGTGCCCAAGTATTTGACCCTTAGAGTGCAAGATTCAGTTATGAACCAAAGAGTGTCTATTATGATTGAAAGTGGGGCAACCCATGACTTTATTGATGCTCAGCTTGTGCAGAGGAGAGGGATCCCTACTGATACTTTTGATGGTTTCTCTGTTTTGGTTCCAGGAGATAGAGCTATGCAGTGCATGTAGTATGTTCCAACACTTTCTATGACTATGGGAACCTACACCTTGGAGGACCATTTCTTTGTAGTGGACATACCAGACACCAACATCATCTTGGGTGTCCAGTGGTTGATTAATTTGGGAAAAGTCACCACTGATTGGAAGGATTTGCAGATAGAATGGGTGGATTTGAAGAGTGGGAAATAACAAATCATTCAAGGCATGCACACCTACCCTTCACTTGATGTTTGCACCCACACAACAAATATGGAATTGCGCAGTGGGGGCAAGGACCTCATAGTTCCTTCTCTCATGTTTATGAGAATGCTCCAAGGAACATTCCTACATCATGGCAAGCCACTTGGGGTGCCATTAGATTTTGTGGGGGAAGCCTCACCAAGTGCTGAAACAATGGAAGAAAGAGTCACAACGCTGTGGGAGGAAGCAAGTGGGAGGATTAGCCTTCCCACAAACAATTTTGGCATGCACAATGCCAAAGAAACAAGTGGAAACAAGGCAAGCACCACCATCGATGCATTAGCAGCGCTGTCTTTGTTGAGATGTGTAGATCCATATTGGAGGTATCAACTCCTTGTGGAGTACTCCAAAGATCTGCACACCGGGATGATATTAGATGGCATGAAGCAAGGAGGAGGTTATTTGGTCCATGAAGGGGTCATCTATCATCTTGGTAAAGTATTCTTGTCTCAAGCCTCCAATCTTAAGCAATAGATACTACAAAGAGCACACAAAGAGTTCCTTTCCAGCTATATGCAGTCAGCAAAAATATACTCCCTAATCTTGAAGAGTTTTGATTGGGAGGGTATGAAGGAAGAACTACATCGAAACTATGATTGGGAGGAACTACATCAACACTTACAAGAGTGCAATATTTATGAGGAGATGGGGCAGCCAAGGGATCTTATGCAGGATACATTTCAGCCATCTCTTTCTTCTCTTAAAAGAGGAGAAAATACCATGCCTAACTCTATGTGTGTGGGAGACTTGAATGGTAAATAATCCGATCTTATGGAGTATATTTATTTTCTGATTTGGCACATTATATTACCATATGTATGCAAGCCTTGGTTCCTACAAGGATTAGTATTACATATAGATCTCATGGCATTGATGAGGCCAATAAAAATTCTATAGCTGGCCACTCCCTTGAGGTGCAAAGGGAGGTTATCTATGATGATGGGTGCTTCCCAAATGCACCTAATGAGGGCTTCACTTTCAGCCATGTCAAAGTGACCCATGCAACAAAGATGTGGTGGGGGTACCACCTATCACACTTAGATCTACTCAAAACAAGGAGTGCACTACATTGGTACCTTATGTGGGATTGTGACCCACCTCCTCAAGTGCAAATTTCAGTCTACCTATATGTGATTTTTCTTCCATACATAGATGGCATATTGGTATTGTTTATGGGTTTGTATGGACAAAAAGTAGGCAGTGTATATGTACCACATGGGATGGAACTTTATCCTGTACTTCATGATACATGTTTTAGATGTGACATTGCTTCACCCATGTTTATTTCTATTGAGTTTTACACTCTTGAAGGGGTGGACTATGAACCTATCATGTTAGCATTGGAGGAGAAGTTTCTGATGTATTGGCTTGGTGAGCACTTAATCCATGATGAAAGCTTTATTATTGATGGTGCCATCAATGGAGAAGGAGAAGAACTACAACGCTTACCCTGCCAGTTGCTTGAGGACAAGAAACATTTTTGAGGGGAGGACTGTAATGTTCCTAATTAGCCTTAGCTAAGAGGAAACATTCAATTTTGATTTAATTTATATTTTGTGAATAAATGAATAAAGGAGGACATGTAAAACTCCTAAAAATTCTAAATAAATAAATGCCCATGTGAACAAAGACAAATCAGGGCTATGTAAATAATCACTTGTAGCTATGAAAGAGGTTTGAGCTAAAGGTTGGGTCAACCTTGACCAAATCAAACAGCGTTTTCTAGGTTCATTGCATCTCCAAAAGGGACTGCGCAGTTCTAGAAGGGAGCCTATAATGTGGAAAGGGCTAACTCATCAAAGTGGATTAGGGTTTGCAAGAGTTTTCTCATCTTATAAAAGGAGAAGGGGGGTAACAAAAGAAGGTTGTTGATAGATCATATTTCTGAAGTATTTGTCTGCTTAGACAAATACCATTCTCTGCTATTTGGTGGAGGATTGTGATTGGAATTCCTGCTTAGGGGTTTCATCTCTTTCCTTGAGGATTATTGGAGGAGTTCTTTGTTGAAGTGAACCACTATCAGGCTTGAGGCCAAGCTCCTACTTGCATTGGCAGCGCTGATCCAGTGAGGGTTTTTCTGTCTCTGTAAGCTACAGCAAGTGGTGATTTAGATCTACATAGATCTAGTGTATTTTGAGAGTCTCTCTCCATGGAGTGGGTCCTTTGACCTCCTGGAAGAGAGTACCATTTATTGTAATTTCAGATCTACTATTATTCAGTATTTTCCTGTGTCTCTTGAGCTACAGCACTGTCCCATTGGGAAAATTGCGTTATTTATGTATGAGGGTTTGCAGGTTGTTTTGCTCATTGTTTAGATCAGAGATCTCTTGTGCTGGGCTTGCCTTCCACTTGGTGATCCATGGATTGGCTTGCTGATCTATGTTTTGTTCAGATCTGATCCATTTTTATGTAATGCCATATTCAGAAATTTACTGCAGCAGTTTCTAGATCTGCAACTTGTTTCTCAGATCTACTCTTATTTATGCATGCTCTTGTCAAAATTCCAAGTGGATCTTGTAGAGAAAAATATATAGCTTCTAGATCTGATATAGATATGATTTTTTATCCATATATCTACTCTAGATCTAATTTGTAACTCACATCTGCTGAACCTCCTAGAAAATAATGTTGTTCAAGCATTTCTGCAAATTTACATGTGCATCTGCTCTCTTTTCTGAAGATTTATTGTTGTATTGGCTCACGCTTTCCACTGTATAATGAAAGGGATTTTTCGTAATTATTATTTGTTGCTGTAATACTGATATATCAGTCCTCTTTCTGATCTCCACTGAACATCAGCTAAAACTGCTCAATTCCTGAAGCAGTGCTTGCATTTTACTGCAGCCTTCCCCTTTGGGTGCCTTTTAGCTAGTCTACTTTTTGGGAGATCTGTTTAATGTGCTTAAACTGATTTTTTCCTGATGAAATTATATATATAAGTCACATACATCATAAATGAGGGGATCCAAACCTTGATATGCGTTATTATTTCTCATTTTTACTTATACAACGTTTTCCTTGAAGACCTTGTTGAGATTCCTGAAAAGGGGTTATTCCAAATTCTATACACAGCGTCTACAATTGGCCAAGTAGCCTCTAGATCTCACCCTTTCTTTAAAGGGTGACATATCCAGTAAATTCCTTTGTAGTCCATCTCTAAAATAGAATATTGAGAATCCCGAAAAAGGATCATTACATAACAATCTATTAATATTGTTTTTCTTACTATTATTAACCATTTTAAATTGACACTAACTACTTTTCTTATGTTGAGTACAAATTTATTATACTAGTACAATGTTGTCACCATTTCAAAATCTATAAGAGGAAATATTTTATAAGTCTAGTTGTGTTGTTCAATGATCAAAATCATTTTTTTATAAATTAGAGTGCAACAAAAAAACAAATTTGATTTATATCAATTATAATAAGAAATATTACGGAAAAATCACTTCAAACATTATTAAAAGTGTCTATCATTTTTTCATTAGGTGTTTAAATGGTTGATATGAAATAGAATACTAATTAGCTACTCCACTACTCTTTTAATAGACCAAGTTTAGAAGATGTTATTTTTAAGTGCACTATTGAAATTGATTATGCATATTTGATATGGTGAGAAGTCATGTTGGTCAAAAAAAGCTTTTAAAACTTAAATAATATCAAGAGAATATTTGATATACAACAAATATTGAAAAGTGTGTCTAAATGTATATTAATAGATCCTTCAAAAAAAAAAAGATAGTCGAACTTACGCATCCCCTTGTACTAATTTGTAGAATGAGCCTCACCTCTTGACTCAATTACTAATCATTTTAATTATCAAAATCAATAATGAATTAGAATAATAACAAAGTAATACAATTTTATTATTTTCAAATACAAGAGCAAAGAGAGAAAATTGACTAAACTATTTATTACAAATGTTAGTTTTTATTGTTGGAGTGTTTAAGGATATTATATTGAAAAAAACATATTCACATTCATCTAAAACTTATATTCCTTAGATTATTTCTATTATCATTAATATTCATATTTATGTATTAAATTTGACTCGTGAATAATAGATTTTGTAAAAATATTCTTACCTATAAAGTTATTTAACAATATATTAATATTGTGTTTCTTACTATTATTAACCATTTTAAATTGACACTAACTGGTTTTCCTATGTTGAGTACAAATTTATTATACTAGTACAATGTTGGCACCACTTCAAAATCTATAAGAGGAAATATTTTATAAGTCTAGTTGTGTTGTTCAATGATCAAAACCATTTTTTTTATAAATTAGAGCGCAACAAAACAAAAAATCTACTTTATATCAATTATAATAAGGAATATTAAGGAAAAATCACTTCAAACATTGTTACACGTGTCTAACATTTTTTCATCAAGTGTTTAAATGGTTTATATTAAATAGAATATTAATTAGCTACTCCACTATTGTTTTAATAGACCAAGTTTAGAAGATGTTGTTTTTAAGTGCATTATTGAATTTGATTATGCATATTTGATATGGTGAGAAGTCATGTTGGTCAAACAAAGCTTTGAAAACTTATATATTTTATGGCACTGTCATGCCATTTGTCTCACCACATGATTACATTGAAATACTAAATAATATAAAACTCCTCCAAAAATAATATGAAGAGAATATTTGATATACAACAAATATAAAAAGTGTGTCTGAATGTTTATTAATAGATCCTTAAAAAAAAATAACATTCATGAATCATATAAACCTAATCTTAAGATATTCGCTCAAGTAGGTCAAGAACAACTTCTACGCCATATTTATTTATCTTGGTCTTCTTGCAATGTTCTTTCTTTGGCATCCATGCCCACACTATGGTATTAATTAGAATAGAGCCAAGTTCCGTGTCATCAGGATTTGGTATCCAATAATTCTCTAAAAATTTTCCATTGTATTTCCCTGAAATAGGCTTCCACCAATCAACCTTTACATGAAGATTCTCACTTTCATTATCCATAAAGATATTTGAGATGGACTTTTCCATCTAAATCATCTCTCCTGCATCCTCATTTCCTTATCTAACTAGCAACATATTTCCTTTCTCAACATCAAACTTTGGATTGAATGCTCGCTTTGGCTTGTTGCATTTGGGTCCAATATATACCGGTTCATCTATTGCATTATCAAAATATTCATCCATAATACTTTATATTACATGGAATGCATTACGATCAGCATCAACAATGTGCCTTGTCTTGGGCCAGAAATCCTCAAAAGATGAATCACTTCGATCTATTATTCTATGATTATTATAGATTCCATCTAATGTATCAAGAACTCTTTCCCAATACACTACTTTATTTTTCCATTCCTCTATAACAATTGGTGAATCCTCATTCCCGATCGTGTCTTTTCACATTTTCATGTTTGATTTTATCCCTTCCTTTAGTTCTTTTAAATAAGCATCATTCTTTTTGGAAACTAAGAAAGATGGTTTACTATGGGAATTATAGGTCGACCATCATCATCTATATTACATAACTCAACTGGTTCTGACCACTTAATATCTCTAATGGATTCTTTGTACCTTAGTACTGGAATATCATTTAGTACAAGAAAATGGAAGTATTCAACATTAAGATTTTCAACTAGTGCATTTTTTCCCTCCTTTATGTATCCATTAAGGAAACTTTTGAAGTCATAGACCTTGTCAATAAGTGTAGGTGGAAACACTTGATTTTCTTCAATTATGTGATATGTATCCCATCATTTCAGGTAAAGAATATATATCTTTAATTTTTAGGTTGGAAGAAATTCTTCTGTAGGTTCCATCTATGTCTTCATGGGTGTGCCCCACAGGCAAGAATCCAACCTCAATAGTGATGAAGAAACCAAGTGTAGTTAAAAGTGATAAAAACATGAAAATATAGTGATTCTTATTATCACTTACTGCATTGTCCAATTGTAATAACAAATGTAGAGGAAGAAATTTAAAATCAACATTTTGACTCTTTGATCTTCCATGAGATATAAAACCATCCCTGTAAACTTGAAATTTTGAGTAAATAGAGGTGTCAAGTAAAGTAATGCATTTTTAAGTGGGTTTCTTGAACTTCCACTCTCATAAAGTAGATCACCATACATATCAAATTGTGGGTCTTCAAGGTCCCTTTAGAACTTTGCAAGGGATCTAATAGTAAATTGCAATCCCATATGTACAAATGGTAGGGAGAAATGACCAAAACCTCATGTCTTATGCCCATGTGTTAGTATACCTGTCAATGAAAATCATAAATTTGTTCCTACAATAGATTTTGATTTGACGTGTAGACTTGGGATTGAAGTCTTTGTTTTATCCATTTTTATCATGGATAATGCTCAAATAATCCTTTGGAAACCACTCTGACATAATTCTATGGGCATAGTAGAAACATCTTCCACACATAACAATATTGTTATGTTTGTTCAGCCTACCTCGTGCGTTTTCTTCCAACTCTTTTGTAGTCGTTGACTTCATCTGTGCTTTCAACACAATACATTCACTGCATTTACTGAAGTTGGTGTTCTTTTAAAATGCCACATCTCAAAACTTAGTATTCCATATCTTGCTCATTGTTGACTATGATATGGATGGATAATTGAGCTTTTTAAGAGACTCATTTATCTCTTTTAAGAAATAATTTTGTGTATAATTCGAAGGAAGCAGTCTTAAAGGAGAATATGTTCCATCTTCTTCAACTTGATGTGTTTGGTTTGGTGAAAAATATGAATTATCCATTACAATTTTGTGAAATATTTCTATGGATGTCGGGTGTGTCCTCATTCTTTGCATGTGTTGGTGTTACCATGAACAGATTTGATCTGTCCATGTTGGAAATAATGTTATTAATTATAGAATGTGCTTTGAGGAATCTTATGTATCTTATACTATGCTTTCTTACAAATAATATTCCCATTAAATCTCATGTCCTTTACATTTCTAGCAATAGGTGGTAGGCCATGGCCATGGCTCCTTGACATGACTGTGTTTGAGATGAGTGAATTCAAGACAAATTCCCTAATACCATAATTATTTATTTGTCTCATACCCTTTCTAGCACCTGCAATGGCCTTCCTATCCACATGTTGAGGACAATCTTTTCTACAACATACATCTACTGCCAAAAGTCAAATTTCTTTCTCTTCATCTATTTTTTTTGTATCCACAACTCGTTTATTCCTTTTATATGGCCTTGTTACATGCATATCAATTTATTTTATATATTTTTCATTACAAATATGCCCATCCCATTTTTTTAATGGATTTGTGTCCTCTATAACATCCCATATCACAAGTTCCTTCGGTGGCTACTTGAACTTTTCCTTAACCCTTAATATCAGACCGTTGTTGTCCACAAACTTATTTATTGGCCCTATAACCAAAAAATGTATAGACTTATCCCCAATTCGGCATATTTCAAAATTTCCATCTATCTCTTCCAAAAAAAACACCAAATTCCATTTCACCTAGGGTTTCACCTTCAACAATGTCATGCTTGCGGACATTAGCTAGCATTCCTTTGGCAATGCACATGCTTGTTCCCATCCATTCATGTGTAAGAGAAACCTTTGTACATATGAAACTAACCCTATATTAGGGAATATTTATGGCATGATCATGACAGTGAGGTTCCAAATATGATTCTGTCCAAATCTCATAAGATTCCAATGCACCTCCTAGTGTATGCTCAAATCCTGTTGGATGTCGTAGAGCAAAATCATGTTTTAAAACATTCTCAATTTTAACCACTATGCATCCTTTCTTTACCATATTTCCATGCAATTTATGCCCAAGCTCTATATTGAATATGGAGCCCTCATCCACCTTCACTCCATGTTGCAGAAGATCTACCTTGTCTCCAATAGAAAATGTAGAAGAAACATTTGCACCTATAAACAAATGTAAATAAGGTTAGTATTTACTCAAAAACAAAAGTATTATACTATCAATAATATTTCAACACGTGCTTCAATATTTTGATTTACCTATGTTGTGCCTCAAATCCATGATATTCCATGGATATATGCTCCCTTCATCAACATCATCCCCAATCAAATGTGGTTGAGTGACTTCAATTATCAAAATTGCAACATAACATGCATTAAGGTTTTCTCTAACATTATAAGTTCTAGAATCTGTAGATTCGACCCTTACTAGCCCAAAAACTTGATCATTAATAAGGATATCAACATAGTCCCCTTATGCTATATTTTCCATTCTAGGTTGTACCAATTCTGTAACAACAATTAAACCATAAATTGTAATTAAAAGGTTGAACCATGTAAAGTGTGATTTTATATTTTCACAAAAATACAACTTTAAAAAAAGTAATATAGATGTAATAATTTAAATAAAATAGTATGGTATTCATATTGTATGTAATGAAACATTTTACCCCACCATCTAGTGCCTACTACCAAAAAGTACTTTACATGCAAATTACACAATAAAACATGTATGAATACATGAAATTAGAGATGTAGATAGTATCATAGAATGACAAATATCAGCTCATATCAAACCACCAAGTTCCTATTTAAATTTAGAAATGACATTTGTGGTCTTAATGCATGTGTATGAATAATGATCATAAGAAATTTGTAAAAGTTGAAGAACCAAAACATGGTCCATTGTAAAATATAAGAAATTCCAAGATTGATGCTACATAAGATGTCTAAAAGCCCCATGAGAAGGAGAAAATATTTTTTCACTTAGTGAGGATGTTTGATGTTTGAACTTGATAAGCAAAAGACAAACTAGAGGTTTTCTTCCAAATAAAAGTTTTGAATGAAAAATATCAGCTCATATCAAACCACCAAGTTCCTATTTAACTTCAGAAATGACACTTGTAGTCTTAATGCATGTGTATGAAATAAGAAATTTGTAGAAGTTGAAGAACCAAAACATGGTCCTTTGGAAAATCTAAGAAATTCTGAGATTTATGCTACATAAGATGTCTAAAAGCCGCATGAAAAGGAGAAATTATATTTTCACTTAGTGAGGATGTTTGATGTTTGAACTTGATAATCAAAAGCCAAACTAGAGGTTTTATTCCAAATGAAAGTTTTGGTATTGTAAATAATAGATAATTCTCAGTCTTATTCTAAAAGAAAAGAATCTCATTTTGCAAATATTTATTTCCAATGTTAGCACTCCCTACCCATACACATCTAAGGACATACTATTTATAATGTATACAAAGGGATGTTAACTTTAGGTCCTCGAAAAGTGTAGATTCGAGTTTTCCTAGATTTTTATGTTGATGAGGGAGAGTCTTATCTTATGCATCCAAACATTAGTGAAATTGTTTTTGGAATTTCATAACTATACAAAAAAATAGAGAGAAAAACAATACACGTTAAAAAATTGTGCTTGATACTTTAAAGTTGCATACATTTGCATCCAGGGAAAATTTTAAGGATGGAAAATTATCTTGAAGTTTAAAAAGTTGGTGAATCTCACTAGTCCCTAATTTGCAAACTATAAAATGTTTATTGATTTATTTGTAAAATTATTCAAATTTATAATGATATTATATATATTGCCTATATTATGTTGGAGATTTTTAACGTAAAATAATTTTGTATTTTAAAATTTGGGCGAATCATTTTTATAAAAAAATGGAAATTGACGAATCTTTTTTTTGGAAAAAACATGGAAAATTAGCCCACCTGCGAATATTAGCCCCTAATTTATTCATAAACTTAAAAATTATACAAAGATCACATTATTCTCCATGGATCAAATAATTATGGTTGGATTATTGTGTTTGTGCCAAAAGGAAAGCTATACCATTATCTTTCCTTCCAACTCAAGCACAAATGTAGTGCCAACAACAACATATATCTATATACAATTATTTTTCACTATCATTGATCTCCATAAATTGTTCCAAATTCAATAAAAGGGCACATCAAAAGCTATAACTCTAACTGTTGTGATTATTGAGACAGTGTCACCCATAGAGAATTGGTTGCATAAGTGTAATGGTGTCTAGAAGAAAGCTAGTAATCACTAGGTATCCTTCTTGCATAATCACAAATGCACTACCAAGAAAAATATCAGAGCACCAACCTTGGTGAGGGTGAAATCTTGATAGTTTTCCTTTTGGAACAAGAACAAAGAAATCTAGTGAATTCTATAATTCCTTTCAACACAAATACAAGGACATTTCCAACAATAATGTTGCATTGTGAAAAAAATCTAACTGACGCAATATTTACGTCTATCACAAGCACAAACACATTTTCAATAATAAAATTGCAATATGAAGGAAATTTAACACATTATAACCTTCCTTCGAACATAACAAAAAACATATTTCTAATAACAACATTACATTATGAATGAAATATAATGTGTGTTATCTTTCCTTCTATCACAAGTAGAATCTCATTTAAAACATCAACGTTGGTCCTCAAATGAAAGCTAACAATCAATATCATTCCTTCTATTAAAAACATAAGCATATTGCTAGAAGCAACGTTACATGGGAAAATCAATCTAGCACATGCTAGATTTCCTTCTAGCACAAACACAAGCACATTTCCAAGAACAATATTCTAAGGTGAATGAAAACCACCACATGCTAAATCTCCTTCTAGCATAAATAGAAGCATGTTACTCACAAAAACATTGCAAAGTAAAAGAAATCTTACACATTCTAGAGTTTCTTCAAGCATAAACACAATCACAGTGCCAGAAACAACATTGCAGGGTGGAAGATATCTAACCTATGCTTTATTTACTTCTAGCACATTGCCAATAATAACACTGTAGGGAAAACAAAATCCAATGCATGATAGAAATCCTAGTAGCACAAAGACAAGTACATTTCCAAAAATATTGCATTGCAAATTAAATACAATGTAGGTTATATTTCGTTCTAGCACAAATACAACCATGTTGCCAACAACAGTATTTCATTGCAAAACAAATCTATTGCATACTACATTTTATTCTAGTACAAATAGAAGCACGTTGCTAACACCAATATTGCATTGCAAAAATAATTTAGTGCATGCTAGAATTCCTCCCACCATACACACACATATTGGCAACATCAATATTATAGGTTAAAAGAAATCTATATCATGCTAGTTCTATCACAAACATAAGCATGTTTCCAATCACAATATTGCAAGGTGAATTAGATCTAACATGCTATTTGTACTTATATCTCAAACACAAACATGTCAGCGATAACAACATTGCCAAGTGAATGAAATCTAACACATGCTATATTTCCTTCTTCCGCAAACAAAAGCACATAACAATATTTTAGGGTGAAAGAAATATACCGCATATTAGATTTTCTTCTAGCACAAACAAGCATATTGTCAAAAACACCTTATGCAAGACAAAAGAAATCCGGTGTGGTATATTTCCTTCTAGCACAAACACAACATTGTAGGGGTTAAGAATCTAGCGCATGCAAGATTTTGTTATAGTATGAACACAAACATATTACCAACAACATTCTAGGGTAAAATAAATCTAGCACAAGCTAGATTTCCTTTTAGCACAATCACAAGCACATCTCCAATAACATCATTGTGGTGAAGGAAATATGGTGCATACTAGATTTCCTTTTAGCACAAACAATTGAATTGCCAACAACAACATTTCAATGCGAAAGAAATCTAGCGCATACTAGATTTCCTTTTAATGCATATACAAACACATTGTCAATAAACTCATAGAAGGGTGAAAGAAATCTAATGTATGCTAGATTTCCTTCTAGCACAAAAACAAACACATTATAACATTTCTAGATAAAAGAAATATAGCACATGGTATATTTACTTCTAGCTCAAACAAAAGCATATTGTCAATGACCACATTACAGTAAAAAATAAATCTAGTGCATGCTAGATTTATTTTGAGCCAAAATTGAAGCATGTTGCCAATAAAAACATTGCAAGTTAAAGAAAATCTAACACGTGCTAGATTTACGCATAGCAAAAACACAAGAACACAACAACATTGTAAGGTGAAAGAAATCTAGCGTGTTAGATTTGCTTCCAACATAAACAAAAGCATATTGCCAACAACAAAATTGCATGGAAAAATATATCTAGAACAACTTCCATCACAAACACAAGCACATTTCCAATAACAACATCGCAAGGCAAAATAAGTTTAATGCATGTTAGCTTTACATGTAGCACAAATACAAGCATACTACCAACAACAACGTTTCATGCCAAATGAAACCTAGCACATGTTATATTTCCTTCTAACACAAACACAAGCACATTCCCAAGGTGAAGGAAATCTAACACGTGCTATATTTCCTTCTATAATAAACAACCAAATTGACAACAACGATATTGTAGAGAAAAGTAAATCTAGCACAACTTCTAGCCCAAACACAAGCACATTTCCAATAGCATTGCCAAGGTGAAGGAAATCTAACACGTGTTAGATTTCCTTCTATCATAAACAACCAAATAGACAACAAGAATATTGTAGAGAAAAGAAATATAGCATAGTTTCTAGCCCAAACACAAGCATATTTCCAATAACATTGTAAGGTGAAATAAATTTAATGTGTTAGATTTACATGTGGCACAAATACAAGCATACTACCAACAACAGCATTGCATGCTGAAAGAAGGTGCATGATATATTTCATTTTAACACAAATACAAGAACATTACTAGTAAGAACATTCCAAGGTGAAGGAACTCTAACACATGTTATATTTCCTTCTATCATAAACAACGATATTACCAACAATAACATTGCATTGTGAAAATTCCTTCTAGCATGACAATAAAAATATTTCAAGGTAGAAAAAATGTAAGGTGTGCTAGTGTTGGAAATATTGAGAGGGGGGTTGAATCAATATTTATTTACAATTGTTATATTATGCCAGTTAAAATCACCAGTTAAACCAAAACACAAGATCTTCAACAAGAAAATAATTTTATTAATGAATTTGAGGACTCTAAAAACCCAAGCTCCAACTTGTACAACAAAGTCTTTAACTCCTTCAAGGCTTAAGCCCTGAATGAGGACTCTAATATTCAACTACAAATCCAAGCTCCAACCTTGTATGATGACTCCAATCCTCTAGGGATCCAACCCTCTCAGTTCTCTTCAATCCCTTAAGGTGACTTCAATACTGCTTCAAGCCTCCATCAAAAACTTCAAATAGTTCTAAAAAATGTATCCAAGATATGTTTGGAAAGTTCCCTCAAATCTACCTCTAAAAAAATTCATGTCTGCTTCAGCAAAACTTTTATGGTTGCACCAACAAGGCATGTGTCCAAGTTTTGATCTTCAACTATGCTCCAAGGATGACTGCTCCAAAAAAACAAGTCTTTAAGCATTGGTCTTCAAATATACTCCAAGGGTGATTGCTTCAACAAAACAACTCCTTAAGTGTTTGTCTTCAACTATGCTTTAAGAGTGACTGTTGTTTCAACAAATGCTTGAAGAATTATCAATTAATGTCATCATGAATGCACTCTACTGTCAACTCAAAAGATGCTCAAAGCATATTATCATTTTATCATTCGATGAAGGTGTCTCCTAGGCTCTTCATGTGTGCTTTAAAAAATGTCCTTGGATCTACAAGGATTACTTTACTTTTGTTTCAAATCTGACTTGATATGTTGATCAAGCCTGTCAAGGTGTAATATTCCTAATGGAAAAATTACCAGTGATAACAAAAACATGCAATAAACCCCAACACAAATATTTTTCAGCAAACACTCGTAAAATAGAAATGCTCCAAACACACCAAAATGGGAAAAGTTTATTATAAGATGTTGTTGGAGTACAATATTTAAAAAAAATAAAAATAAAAATAAAAAAATAAAAAATGTGCGCCCTGGCTTTCATAAGCCAAGCTACACAAGCCTCAAGTGGATGTTTTATCAATGCCAAATTGTTGCTGGAATTTTCCCACTAAAAATATGTATTGGCCTTGTGATTTTTGCACTGATGGTTGTGTTGATACCTTGATTTCCCCCCTCCTAACTGCTTAGAAAATTATGATAAATTATCCATGCAATCCTTGTCACCAGAAAGGGTTTTCCCTTGTTTTGATGCTCCAAAAATGACCCCAAATTCCTTGACCCTCATCTAAGTGCAGAAAAACTAGAAATGTGATTGATGCTAGAATGAATGTCGCAGAATGGCTGGAAAATTATTCTCAATTGCACTCCAAACCAACCCAAGAAATCCAGCTCTAAAAATTCCTTCACAGGCCACCCTGCAATTGTGCCTCCACAATGGCACAGTTTCTGGATAGGATGACGTAGTTTCTCCTCAAGAAAATTAGTTTGATGTTGTATGTTGAATTCTACCTTTGCAAATCTTCCTCATTTTCCTAGAATTGACCAAAAATTACTTCGACAATGCTATAGCTCCCAACTCCATCTCTTCCTCCTCAACTCTATGTGTGGCCTCTTGAACTACGTCTCAATTGGCCCCGAAACCATACCACATGCATGGCCCTCTCTCCCACTCCTGAAACTGATGAAGAATCCTTCCTAGGGTAGTACTCAGAGTCCACTAAAGAAAGGTTGAGCTTCCTCCTTGGGAAAATATTGTGTTGAACAACACTCTGTAACTATGCTTAACAACTAGAGCAACACTTCAATTTTCAAATTATCAAAAGGCCTCAAATTTTTCTTCCTTTCTCCTATTTATAATTTATGTCCATTTCCTCTATGTGGGCCCCTCACTAGGAAATTCAAACTTCTTCCCTTGGCCAAACGATTTCTCTCTCCTTAAGGAGTGCATATTAGTTGGGGAGGTAGCCCCCACATTCTACTAAGGCAAACATTTTTACCCCCTTGTCCTAATTTTCCTCTCCAAAATTATCTTAGGCCGCCAAAATGATCAAAATGGAAAATTTTTGGTACTATTGAAAAAATTATTTAGGAAGAGACATTATAGTTCTCCCCTCCCAAATTTTGCTTATCCCCAAGCAACTGTAAAACTGGGTGCTGTAAACTCTGCTCATTTTCCCATGTGGCATCCTCAACTGGCAAGTCTTTCCACTTGAATAAGTGCTCTCGAATGACCCTGTTGCTTACCTTCCTCTCCCTAGTCTCCAATATGGTCTCAGGTGCCAATATCAAGTGTCCCTCATCATCCAACGGAGGAAACTCATTGAATGTCATAACCTGCTTCCCCAAGGCCTTTTTCAGGAAAGAGACATAAAATATGTTGTGAATTATGCTCTTCGAGGGTAACTCCAGTTCATAAGCTACCTCTCCAACTCTCCTGGTCACCCTGTATGACCCATAGAAGTGTTGCTTGAGATTCTCCACCCCTTTCTGCTTGAGTGAATATTTTCGGTAAGGATGCAAGCATAGGTAGACCATGTCCCCTACCTCAAACTGTCTCTCCACCCTATGCTTATTGATGTACATATTTTGTTGATTTTGTGCTACCTGCAAGTTATCCTGAAGAACCTTGAGAATATCCTAGCTCTCTTGGACCGAATCCTTTGTCCCTGGGGCCCTGTTATCTCCAAATATCATGTCAGAAAAGGAAATTGCATCATAACCATAAAGTGCTCGAAAGGGAGACATACCAACAACATGTGGTAAGTAGTGTTGTAGCAGAACTCTCCCAGGTGCAGCCACTTCACACACACCCTCTGTTGTCCCTTGCCATAATTGTGCAAGTAACCCTCCAGCCATTTGTTCACTATCTTAGTATGCCCATCCATCTGTGGGTGATAGTTGGTGTTTGGTATAAGCTTGGTTCCCACTAGCCGAAACAAATCCTGCTAGAAGGGCCCCATGAATGTACTGCCCCTGACACTGACTATGTTCTTTTGGAGCTAATGCAATCAAAACACCTCCCAAAAGAACAACTCGACCACCTGTGAGGTTGAATATCTCGATGGGATCACAAAGAAATGGGCAAATTTAGTCAAGTGATCTACCACCATGTAGATGCAATCTCTCCCATGTATCGTCGAAATTCCCATGATGAAGTCCATGAACACACTCTCCCACTTCCTCTCTGGAATGAGAAGAGACTATAATAGACCGGTTGGGTGTGACAACTCCACCTTGTTCCTCTAACATGTTATTCACTCCTATACGTGCCTCAACACATCACCCTTGAGCCAATGCTAAGAGAAACACTCATGAATGGTATGGTAAGTCTTGAGAAAAATCGGATGTATTGCAAGAGGGTAGTTGTGAGATGCCTTCATAACCTTCTCTTTGACCTGGGATCCCGACACTAAGTATATTTTTTCTTTTTAGTAGATCACATCATACATCACCTAGAATCTATCATCTCCATGTGTGTCTTCTAGTATCTCACAGGATTTTTGTCCTTGGAATACTCAACCAAGATTTGGGCCTTCCAATCATGTGTAATGTCTGTCATAGAGAGTATTAGGGCCTCTGGAAAAGCGCATCTGCCACTATGTTATGCTTTCCCTTTGCATACTTGATCTCAAAGTGGTAAGCCTGGAGATTACTCACCCACTTATGTTGCCTCTCCTGCAATTTATGTTGCTCTAGGAAGAATCAATGATTGTTTTGATCAGTCTTCACCTTCAACCGATTCCCCACCAAGTATTGTCTAAATTTGGCCAAGGCTTGCAACATGGTCAACATCTCCTTGTCATAAATGAAGTCGGTCATGGCGTAGCAAATTTCTACTCTCAAAGGCTATGGGGTTGCCTCCCTACATCAACACGGCCTCCCTCACCTGAAGCATCACACTCCAATACAAACAATCCAGTGAAATCAGGCAAGGCCAAAATAGAACAACTGCTCATGACCTTCTTGCGATGCTCAAATGCCTCCTGTGTTACCTGCATCCACTCAAAATCCCCCTTCTTACATAAGTCTATGAGGGGTGTTGCAAGCTATGAGAATCATCTCATGAATCTCCTATAGTACATACAAATTCCCATGAACCCCCTCAGCTCAGTCACATTCCTAGGTGTTGGAAAATCCAAAATGGCCCTGATCTTCTCTTGGTGTACTCATTGCCCCTGTACCGTCCCCCTAATCCTGAGTGTCAAATACTTCGAAACTCCCCGAAGTGAAGCAAGAACTCCCCCTGATGGGGAAAATGGTCCCCCTCTAGGTGGTAGTGGTGGTTGTGGTGCTCCCCCTGATGATGGTCCTTCCTCATCACCCAGATCTACTCGAACCTCAAACTCCTTAACCGACTCACTATCTGAATACACCTCAATGTAGTGGGCCTTGCCCTTAGTGCACTTGTGCCTAGGGTTCTTGGCACATAAAGCACAACTTCCTACTCCTAATGTCCCTCTAGGTCTCCTCATCCATATGACCATGTCCTCCATCCCTTTAGGGTGGTATAGTGTCTCGGTTCCCTTATCGTGCAGTGGGTCTAGTGGGGAAAAAGGCCTGGGTCTTTGGCACGACATCAATCATATCTGGGATCCTGGAGATAGCATCCGTGAAATATGTGGGCTTGTAGGCCCTCACCCAACCATGCAATGGCTATGCTAGCCACTCCACAAATAGCATGATCAACCGAGCCTCTGAAATGCTAGTCACCATCATTGCCAGTCCCTAAAATTTCGTAATGTATGCCTTTGCGCTACCAGTTTGCCTCAGATGGGCTAACTCCCTGAAATGTAACTCTGGGTCTTTCCTCTCAAACCTCTCAAACAACCTTCATGTGAACTTTATGTAATAATTGATGTGAATATGTCCCAACATGATTAGCCCATGGTACCACCACTCTTGGGCATCCCCTTCCAAATGAAGGGTAGCAAATCGAATAACATCGGTATCTCGCATGGAGTTCAGGTGGAAGTATGTATATAGATTCTAAACCCAAGCCCTGGCATCCAATTGTAGCATCCAATTGTTCCAGTGCAAGAACTCTAGTGAAACTGACAGGAATTATCGTTAATGTCTTTTTCATAATATTTTGTAATCATTTTTAAAATAGTACTCCTGTGGGTATAGAAGAGAGCCTTTGCAAATATGTCAGAACTTATAATTCCATTTTGCACTTTGTCCTCCCTTTTTCTTTGAAGGGATAATCAGTGCTTCGGATATCAAAAATATGTTCGGCCCTCTTGCTCTTTGTAGTATGGATAAAGCCACAACCTTTTTACTTTAATATATGACATAATTGTGACTATGAAATAATGTGTAGTAATGTTGTAGACCTCAATTTAGGACCAACAGTAGAACACTAATAGAGCTCGTACATATATCTGGAACTTGAATCCTTCAAATACCTTGGTCCTGAACTCATATTGTTGTATAAAACTAACAACACTTATGTTCCCCAAGTAGATCTGGGAATTAGGTTGATGCAAGAACTCATAACTCCGAATTTTTTGGACACATTGAATTAACCAAGACATTGACAAATTCACATGACACAAAGGTATGACACAAAAATTGTCACAAGTTGTACCCATACGTAAAGATCCCATAATGGATTCGTGAAACAAGGAGGCCTATGAGAAATACGCAAAGGCTGCGAAGAAGTTGTCTTTCATATTGCTCAGTGCTTGAACTCATATCTCAAAGCTCGCAGCTGCTAGCTTAGTATTTTAATTCCACATTTGATGACCACACTTTGTTTCCGAAGTTGAATCATTACTAGCATGCCCTGTGCTAGAGCTGGCTCTTGGTTTGAGTCCACAAAAAAACATGGGGGCACTCATTGCACTTGGTCAGGATGAGGTTGGATGGCTGCAAATTAGGTGAAAGGATGGAGAAGGGATTGGAGTGAATCATGAAGATTGTGATTATCTTTTTTTCAAAGTGTTTCCATTTGGATTTGATTTGATGAGAACTTAGAAGTCGGATTTTCAGAGCATGATGAAGGAAAAACTACAGCATAAAAGAGTTCACCCACCAGTAACACTGTCTTTAAAACTTAAGTATTGAAGAAGGAAGCCACAATTCGTATCCATTTTGAAGGGATACAATAGTTACAATTCTTTGACTTTTAAAATTTAGAAAAAATGCATATTTGCTTTTGTATCAGGGAGATGTTTAGTCCCAATTTTTTTGCTATACCCATGATTTTCCATCTCATACTGTATCCGTGTACGAATTCAACCTTGGTTACTATGTCTTCAACATGGCATCATCATAATGGAAGTGATCTCATTCAAGCCTTGTCCTTTAATTTGTAATCTCTATTGAGAGGACTCAAAATTCTCTGCTCCATAGAAATTTGTCCAACTAAATGTTTGATCTTCTGATTTCTTTGTCTATTATAGATGAAAATTGTTATCAAACACCTTGCTACAACAGAATATTGTCTTCCAATACCATCATTATATTATTATATTTTTTGAAGCCCCTAAAATTCTTATATTCGCATAAAATTTCCCTTTGCCATTTTAATTGCCTTACTTGAGTCTCTTTCTGGGATTCCATAAACATGGTTGCCATGTCTCTGTTTAAAAAAATATTCATCACTAGCACTAGAAATTGGATACATTTTTCAAGAGTAGTCGCAAATGAACAAACAACCAATAATTACCAACTTTGCATGGTTTCAAATAAATCCCTATCCCAAATTCTTTCCCTTCTTTATTTTGAGGCTCTATCAAACTTAAGCTTGAAGAAGGCTCTACATATTCTCATTAATATAATAACCTTTTAAATTGGGGTTTCTTGAGATCTGTCCATTAATACTAAATGGTTCATTTCTTGATATTTGTCTTTCAATAATGAATGTTGCAATACCAAAAAGAATTTTAGCAGCACTGCTCCATTTCGATTTTGAAGCCTCAATGCCAGATCTTTTTTTTTTCTAGAAGCCTCATGAGAGGTAGAAGGAAAGCACAATGGAAGGGTTTCATCTACCCAAATATTTATTTGGTACATAGAAGTAGGAGGATGTGGGAGATGAATGGAAATATTTGTGTATCCAAATTGTTAGGAAGGTACACTTACTGGTACATGAATGATATCCTACTACTTAATGTACATAAATCCAGGTCACAATAATGAAATGCATAAACCAAATTAATTTGTTGATACTGAGAAAGAATGATGCAATAGAAGGATTACAAAGTTGGATTATCTATTCTTCTTCCAACCAAAGAATAGAGAGAGAAAGAGAGGTCATAGAGTGGCGCAGGTTAGAGGAAGAAAATGCTGCAAAGGAAGCAGATAGAGAAGAGGCAAATAAGCAAGTGGCTAAAAGACAAGAACAAACATGCCCAGCCATGCAGATGGCATTAAATTCTGTTGATGGTTTATGGTGCATTGAGCCTGTTGATTTTAAAGGAGGAGGTACAATGAAACTCTATTACAATCGTTCTTCTCATCCACTTGATTTTTATTTAGAGGTTTGGATTCACTGAGGCTACAACAATTGGACAGATGCATTGACAGTTGTTTAGAATTTGCCTTATGATAGTGCATAAAATGGTGATTGGTGGACTGTTGATGTGGTGGTGCCAAAACAAGATTTTATGCTTGATTAGGTATTTGCTGATGGACCTCCTGGGAGTGTTAAGGTGTATGACAATAACAGTTATCGAGATTTTCATGCTATTGTGCCCAAGTCTATTCCAAAATATCTCTTATGGGTTGAAGAAGAACAAAGAATCAATTTGAAATTATTGCATGAGAGATGAGAAAGAGAGGACGTTGCTCGCAAGAAGGCCGAGAACTTGGAAATTTTAAAAGCAGAAAGTAAGGAAAAAACAATGACATTATTTCGACAATCACAAAAACATATATTCTACACCGAACCTAGTAAAGTTGAAGTTGGGAATTATGTTACAGTTTTTTACAACCCATCTAATACATTTTTTAATGGTAAATCTAAAGTATGGTTTCGGTGATCTTTAAATCGATGGAATCATCAACTTGGTGTTCTTCCACCGCAACGATTTATCCTTACATATAATGGCTCCCATGTGAAGGCAACTGCATCCATATAATTCAAGTCTGTTTTGGATGAGTACTAGCCACAACTGCAGATTACCTTGAGAATCATTATGACCTCATTTAGGGTGAAACTAGAAGCATATATGATGGATTTTGTTTTCTCTAAAAGAGGCGATGGATAGTGGTGGATTGTATGAAAATAGAAATGGTATGTACTACCATGTTGCTATGGTTGGAGGAATTTTGAGGGAGCCACCAATGCACATTGTGCATATAGCTATGGAAATAGCACTTGTTGCGAAGGTCTGGCAGATGTGGTTACAAGTATTTCTCATGGAGTTCAAGAATTGGGACATAATGCTGAGATCATTTGTCTGAAATACAATTGTCTTGATTACAACAAGGTTCACTATTTGCAATTTAGGCCAAAATTTTCTTGGGAAGGTACCAAAATTAAAGTCTGGCATGGAAATGTTGAAGGCTTGTCTTTGTACTTTCTAGAACCAGGAAATGGAATGTTTTGGGTTGGTTGCATCTATGGCCGTAAGGATGATGGACAACATTTTGGATTCTTTTGCCATGCATCCCTTGAGTTTTTGCTTCAAAGTGGATTGCATCTGGATATTACACACTGCCATGATTGGAGCAGTGCACTAGTTGCATGGTTGTTTCAGGAGAATTATAAACATTACGACCTTGCGAATGCCTACATTATTTTTACAATTCATAATCTTGAGTTTTTTGTTGCTCTTATTGGCAAGGGAGTGACGCATGCACCCATGGAAACTATATTTTCTAATACATATGCACAGGAAGTCTCAGGAAATCCAGAAATTTCTCCCATGCTTTTGAATATGCACATGATGTTTTTGAGCATTGGTTACATCTTGCTCAATAAGGGTTATGGTGGTGCAAAGATGGGACTATTTATTCACATAGAGTTTGCTTCTTTTCTCACACATCTGAACAATTACGCCCTCTGATTATCTCTATTGGGTCTAATGGGGGCATCATCATCTCTTGACATGACCTCTGTCATGAGTCCTCTTGATCCTGGTTTTGCCTCTTCAGTTTCAATGATGTCATCCTTCCTATAAAATCCTCAACAAGGTCATGTGCTTACTCCACCTATGTCTCCATTAAAATTCTTTGTAATGGATATGGAGGCTAGCCACATCCTAGTGTATCAACCTTACACCTTCCTAGAAGAAATGTTCAAACCAGCCATCTTAGAGCAGAACTCAATGCCAGAGACATGCCTGTTGAGGATTCTCCTTGAATTCCAGACTATGAAGGGCAGCTCCTCAATGATTTTTCTCCAATCTCCACACAAGCCAGGATGAATGTTGCTGTTGTTATATCTAGTTATGCAAGCATATGGAAATTAGTAAATACAAGGGTCATGGGATCAATATTGTTGCTCCAACGAATCTTGAAGACGTGTTTTCCTCCGATGCAACATCTCCTAGAGTAGCAGTTATTGAACCTTCCATCATTTATGAGATGAGTCCCCAAATGCAAGCTCATAAGACTTCCCAGGCATATATGTAGATTCAAAACTAGATTCTTCCTCTTATAAATGCAGAGGCATTTTCACAGGGAATTGCACAGATGCAACAACCTGCAATATAACCTCAAAGCCCTAGTCATTCTTTGATGCAATCACCATTCCAATTTTCCTCATATGGTTCCAAATGTTGTGTTGAAATTGTCCAAATTTAATAATGTCAACTATACATAATGTTTGAGTTTTTTTTAGGCAAGAGGATGTCATACTTTTCATATTTGAAACCTATTCAATATTTGGTGGATGGATATTGTTGGATCCAGGTCCAAGGAATAGAGTTATGGTTCTAGCAGTTATATGATGTCATGCACATTCTTTTATAAATATATTTGAAGTTTGTACCACATTCATGGATTTCAAGCATATGTAACCGAAACATCACTTTGGTGTATGCTTGTGCTAAAAAATCCACAAATGCACATCAAGATGCATGCTAACAATTGTCCTTGCTGACACTGTCTTTGTGTCAAGCTATATACAAATTTCCTTGTTGATACTGTCTTTGAGTCAAGCTATCTGTTGTATCTCCTAGAGACAGCCTAGACTTGTGATAGACCAGTGCCTAGGACATCTTAGCATAGCAAGGAGCATATGATGTAATGTGTGAAGTTGTCAGCTTCAGCTCACATGCTATCTCCTGTAAACAGGGAAATAAAATAGAATGGGACCAAACTCTCAGAAACTGACACAACAAAAGAGATACTGCAGATGAAAGATGCAGGACTCTAATACAAAAGCAACAGACAATTCAGAGATAGTTTACAGCAAAGCGGGCCGATTCAGAAATACTTCACAAACATAAATTATCAGAAGGTGTATTTAGTGAAAGAAGTATTGAGAAGATATTAGTTAACATTGAGCTAATACCTAGATATACAATACCACCATGCATGGGCTTACCAATCTAAGAATCCATACATGATAATAACATTTTAAAAGCACCCTCCCAAAGCAACTAATATAGCAGAAGAATGGTTAGCTGAATGATGGAATAGAATATCATGCATGAGCCATATTTAAAGCGCTTGACTGATCCGAGCATGGGCATCTACTAGGATGAATCCATACCAAAAATTAGTGAGCCACTCGCATTCCAAAACATGATACAAGGAAGATGGATGAAATGAAGTGTTCTATTAATATAACACAAATAAAGAAAGTTACAGACTGTGAAATACCAAAGACCAGAATCCTCTTTGATAGATAGAACTCCTCCTCACTGAGACCCTATGGGCTTTGAGCCTTCATACAGAATTTTACAAAATGTATGCAAAAAGCCTTTCACTGCATAATTTTTCTGATAAAATCTGGAACCCTTACAATGTGTTTCTTCATGGTTTTTATAGGAGAAACCAAAACCTAGTAAAAGAGGTAGGTGATGAACATTTAATTTGCATAATTAAGGAAAAATGGCGGAAACATTCACATCCATATTGTTGAATAACTGTGCTGTGTTGTTTGTACTCTGTGGCCTGCTCCCTGAAATAAATGTTCTGGGTGAAAATATCTTTAGGAACACAGCGTAGAGTATAATCCCATAAACATTCTATCCTTTCTTGAAAGAAAATTACGCTAAAATTAAACCTAGAGGGCATTGTTTTTTGTGTCTCGTACCCTTTGCCTTCCCAATCTTGAATTAAGCTTTAAAATTTTCAAATCCGAACGCTGAATTCCTCCACCATCCACTGATCTTCCTCTACTGCTCCATTAATGATCTCATCTGTGAAATTGGCGCCTTGAATGTCCCTGCAGGGTTTGACAAATTTTAACCCTGCTTCTTTAATTGAAGTCTTGTCGATTTGGCTTCTGAGGACTTTCTTCATAATTCTGCTCTGAAAAATGGTCCTTTGACATGTGCTCTATCATAGTAATTGAGACTGTGAGTCATAATAGTTCTCCGCCGCTGTAAACCTGCAAAATCTGCAAACTTGTTAAAGAAAATTAGGCTAGAAGATGATGGACGTGGTGGGATCAATGAAAATGGTTGTGCAGGCATGGCGAAATGGTGAAACAATGTAGGGTGGTGGTGAAAAACACAATGAAGCGATGATGGGTAGACTAGTGATAATTTTCAATGTAAACCTTAGAATCTGACTCATGAACGAAACATATAAAGGGCAGAGGAAAATGCGACGAACACGTGGAACATTGACGGGTGAACGTACGAAGGATTATGTGGAAATGGTGACGTGGTGGTATGAGGTCAATGACAAACATGTGATAAGATCCTAACCGTCCGATCTGAGGAGGAGATCGACGATCGAAAGAGCATCGGAGGAGATGGACAGTGGGCCAGGGATGTGATTTGCTTATGGTTAAACCTCATGCAGCTTCGAAGCGTGACGATCGTCGGATGAAGACCCTCAAATCGGACGGCTATGATGAATATTGTTGCGTGACCCTGGTTGAAAATTAATGCGCGATGGAGGGTGGTATTCGGGATGTACGCAGGGACACGTGGTGAGCGCTGTATGGAATTTCTGGCCCAAGGAGGATTACCACCTACTGCCGAAAGGCGGTGCGATGCATACCACCCAGTTTTGCAATGGAAGCGGGTGTGGGGACCACCAGGAGCAGATGCATCGCAAACCGTTGATTTGCGATCGGATCGGATGGCTATGAACAAGCGCGATATATCTTTGTGATAGGCGACCTCCGAGCTAGCACTTGGTTTAGCGCTCAGATCATATGCAGAGAAAGACTGAGGGGCTAGGGCCTGAAGGGGCTACGACCTGATATCTTTTCAACTGCGGGGTTTTTCGGCCTTTTAGTGCATTTTGGTTTCAAAGGAGGGTAACGATAGAATGAAAATGGATTTCTCAAGAAAAACCAAGGGGTTTGCAAGGTTTTTAAAGGGGATTGATTTCCAAAATTTAACAGGGGCTGATATGATCAACATTGGCTCCACCTATGGATGGCACGTTCAACCCTGGACGTGTTGAGAACACACAAACCCTTTGATCATCATGTATGCATACCCTGCTCTCCAACACCTCCATTTTTCGCTTTATAATTCATCACAACACCAACATTATTCGAACAAAAATAAAACAAAAGCTAAAATACAATATAGTACATCAGGCTATCCCTGCCTGGATTCAAATTGGAAATAGGGTTTAAGAAATTGACCATTTATAGGGGCATCCAGCAAGTCGCCCTGTAAATTCTCCAACCTGAAGGTATTATTTCCCCCTTGCTCCACAATTTTGAAAGGACCAAACCAGAGGGGGTCGAGTTTACCATGTTTACCTTTTTCAGCTCTTCGAATATCCCATCTGAGCACCAAATCACCAATCTAAAGCTTCTTGTCTTTTGCATGCTGATCAAAAATGTGTTTCATTTTCTCTTGATATTCTATTAACCTCTGATTCACCTGGCCCCATGTTTCTTCTAACTCCACCAATTGATTGATTCTCCTGATCATATCATCAGGTTCCTCCTGGCTTTCTTGCATGAAGCGAGCCACTGGTAAAGCCAACTATAAAGGAAAAACTGCTGCTCGTCCATATACCAATTCATAGGGAGATTTCCCAGTTGCTCTCTTGCTGGTGATTCTATTCGCCCATAGAGAAAATTTCAATTGGGAATCCCAATTCTTCTGATTTTCATTGATAGTATTCTTCAAGGCCCTCACGAGAGTTTTATTTGAAGACTCTGCCAAGCCATTTCCTTGTGGATAGTAAGCTGTAGAGTGACTCAATGTGATATTGTATTGCTGGCAGAAATTCAAAAAATTTGCAGACTTGAAGGCCTGTGCATTATCAGTCACTATCCTAACAGGACAGCCAAACCTGGATATGATTTTTTCCTCCATGAACTTTATGATCACAGTATCTGTAGCATTCCTTGCAGGTATGGCTTCCACCCATTTGGTGAAATAATTTGTGGCTGTTAATATCCATTTATGTTGTCCACTCAATGGAGTATGTATTTCACCTATAAAATCAATGCCCCATTGACGAAATGGTTCATCCACATGCACTGGAATCAGGGGCAAAGGTGCCAATTTTTGTCTCTCATCAAATTTCTGACATTTATCACATGCTCTTACTCTGGCAAAAACATCTCCAAAAAGTTTTGGCCAATAGAAGCCAGCCTTCAAAATTTTATGAGCTGTGGCCCTCCAGCTGTAATGACCTCCATAGATCCCTTCATGAAATTCTGCTATAATACTTTCGACTTCATTTTCTGTGAGACACAGGAGTAAGATGCCTGAGGGATATCTCTAGTATAGCTGACCATTGGCGACTATGTACTTCTGTGATTTCAATCTCAGCGCTATGCATTTATTTTTATCACAGCTTGGTGGACAGCTGAGTGTAAGGAGATATTCTACTATCTCTTTGTACCACGGACTGGTGAGGTACTTTAGATGTGTTTCTGGAGTAGCTACCCCAATTCCATGTCGTTCTTCTTTTTCCTCGGATTCCTCGCCTGCTATAATGGACAAATTTATGCCTAGGGCTTGATAGTTTGATTCAGATAACATTTTAGCAAGCCCCTGTCCTTTGATCAGCTTAGTAGGGCAGATGTCTAAGTCATATTCCTGTATTTTAGCAATCCACCTCCCCCTTTTTCCTTCACTATCCCCCTGAATAAGAATATCTTTTACAGCAGCTGCAGGCACAAATGTAGTGATATGAGACTGTAAGATATATACACGGAAAGCTTTGAGGGATTTCACTAGGGCGTATGCTTACTTTTCCAATATGTTGTATTTTAATTCTACATCACGGAGCACCTGACTGAAAAAGGAAATAGGCTGCTCATACCCTTCATCATTTTTCTGCAAAAAAACTCCTACTATTGTATGAGGTGATGCAAAAGAAAAAATCATGAAAGTTTTATCATAATCTAGTCCAGCCAGCACAGGGGCTTCTGCAAAAGCATTCTTTATCCTGGTAAATGCCTCCCGTGATTCTTGTGACCACTTTACCTCATTATCCTTCTTCAGCATATTTGTTATATGCCTAACTATCTCAGCATTGTTATGGATAAACCTTCTCAAGAAATTAATGCGCCCTAGGAATACTTGTACCTCTTTCTTATTTCTAGGAAAAGCAATTCCATTTATAACCTCTACCCTCTTAGGATATATTTTCACCCCATCTTTAGTCATGATATGGACCAAAATCTTTCCCTCTTCTAATGCAAATAAAGACTTTTGAGGATTCAGAGAGAGACCATACGTTCTGCATTTCTCAAAAGTTCTCCGCAGATGTTCAATGTGCTCAGCATCATTCTTGGAAAATACAGTGATATCATCGAGGTAGACTACCAAGAATTTATCTTTCTCCCCAACAAAAGCAATATCCATCGCCCTCTGAAAAGTGGCCCATGCATTAATCAATCCAAAAGGCATCCTGGCATACATAAATGTACCCCATGGCGTGGTGAAAGCAGTCTTCTTTTGGTCTTCTGGAAGTACAACCACTTGATTATAACCAGAGAATCCATCCATCATTAACATTCTGGAAGCTCCAACCACTTTCTACAGGATGTGATCCATTTTAGGCAGTGGATAATTATCCTTCAGGGATGCTCTGTTTAAATTTCTGAAATCCACACACATCCTTATTTCTCCATTCTTCTTTCGTATAGGGACCAAGTTTTCCACCCATTCAGAGTACCTCAATGGTACAATTATTTTGGCCTTCAACATCTTCTTAATTTCTTTCTCAATAGAAGGCAACAGCAGGGGATTGATTTGTCTGAGCTTCTGCTTATGGGGCTTTGCATCTGCCTTCAATGGAATTCTGTGTTGCATAACACTGATATCAAAAGTTTTTAAGTCCTGATAGGAACATGCAAACACATCTTTGTAAGACTGGAATAATTTCTGATATAGCTTTCTATATTCTCCAAGGATTTTCTTAGACAGTTTTACAATTTTGGGATCAGCCCCAGTTCCCAAATTTAGGTATTCTACCTGATTTTCTTCCACCACTTTTCTTGGCTGTAGTGGGACATCATTCTTTTCAAATAATATTTCTAGAGGCACTAGCCCTCTAGGTATAATGTTTCCCTTTAGCTGCAACACTTTTTTTCCTGCCACTTTCTTCTCCCAAATTCTTACTGCAGTATCTTCAGACTCAACCTCTTCTTCATTAGCATCAATCTCCATGTTGGAGAATTCTCCCACTGTTTCCAGGAATCTCTTCAATTTTTGTTCATCCTAAAATACCTACCAGTGCTTGATGTTATATGGGATTGAAGGCCGATAAAGAACCTCTACTTCATATCTTAAAAGAGGGTTCTGAGGTGGTCGAAATGTACTAGCAGCCATAGCAAGGGAATCAGCCATCCTATTCTGTTCTCGGGGCATGAACTAGATATTAAATGCCAAGAGGAAATTTTCTACCATGTCCCAAACTTCATTCCTATGAGCCCTTAGCCTAGGATGTTTTGTCTGACACTGATTCTTGACTTGCCTGACCACCAGTTCTGAATCTCCGAGAACTTTTAAACTTTGTATACCCATGCTCTTGGCGGTTTTCAATCCCAACAGGAGTGCTTCATATTCGGCCACATTATTGGTGGCTTCATATTCTAGTTTGAAGGACAATGGCACCCATTTTCCTGAAGGAGAAATCAACAGCACTCCAGCTCCATTACCTTCTCTTGAATTTGCTCCATAAAAATGTAGTGTCCATATTCCTACTTCATGACCCTCTGAAGGCTGCTCAGTCCTGATCTGGCAAAATGATGGTTCATGAGCATAATCTTGATCTTCTTCCAGCATCAAACATGAAAAATATCCTTCCTTACTGTAGACTCGCGAATTTACAGAATTGTCAGCCTTAGTCACCATCCTGACAAATCTAGTCTCCCTGTACAATCTCCTCTCTTGGCCCCCAAAAACTAGGATAGTGACATATGTTAAATCCATCTTGAGTGATCCACTGATTTTTGTTCCCCAAGACCTTGACAGCAACATACCAAAATGAGCTAGAATGTCAGCTACCACTATGTCCATTACCACACTTTTTGTTGGGATTTGGGCCAAATTGACCACCAAATCTTTGATCATCCCCAAGAATTTAACTCTTTTGGAGTCAAATGAATAGAGGTATTTATATGGACGTGTGATTTGTAAACCTAGTTGTTCCATGACTAACAGAGGCATAAGATTATGGGAAGCCCCAGAATCTAGCATACAATTATGTAATAGTAGGTCATGGATCAATAGAGACACATAGCAGGGAGGAGTAAAAGGATCTATCTCCTCAACATGAGGGCCAAAAACTACCATGGGTATTTCTTCTTGAAGGTTGAGACTATCTGGGATGGTTGGTGCTTCTGGAGGGAGCATGAAAGAGGTGACTTGAGATTGATATGCTGGCTGTTTCAAAAGTTCAGTCAAGGGGACTAGGATTTTGACCTTTTCAAGTTCCTTTTGGAGACAGAAAGCAGGAGGGGACTTTTCTATCACAACCTCTTTTGATTCTTTATTCTTAGCTGGGGGCTTGACTTCTTTTGACATAGACTCGGTATTAGGAGGAATGACTACCTTTGAAGAAGAAGGAATTTGATCATTAGATTGCAAAGGTTTGTTCATAGGTCCCTTACCTTTGTCTGTGGCTTTCTGCATTGTAGTCTCCTTCTAAGCAGGTGCTTCCTTTTGGGGTAGCTCTTCTTCTTGCTCTTGGGTATGAGTCCTCTTCCTAGAAGATCTGAGATCATATCTTCTATTGAAATGTGCTTGCATGAAATCATTAAACTGTTTACAATAATGAACAAATTCTACTTCTTCTGTGTCTCTCGTCTTTTCTTCTTCTTTCAATGAGCATCCAGCTTCATCATTTCCTTGCAAAGGCATTCTTCTCCATCACTATTTGAAAAGGCAAGATTTGCATCCTCCATTCCATAGGCAACATCTTCAATGGAGTCATCTACTGGACCTTCCACGTACAATGGGTGTGGTACTTGATCTTGTTGTTCTTTTGATTCCCTTGGCAATATTAGCAGGAGTGCTTTCCTATACTGAGGATTGTAACCCCTCTTTGGAGCATTCTGGAAATTTTTGAAGGCTGAGTTATTGGCTTCCAATTCAATCTTGACCATATTTTTAATCAATTTTCTCATTTCTTCCATTTTGTCTAAGTCTCTGTCCTAACTAGAAGTGAATGCCTCCTCTTTGCCCCTTCTTCTGGTATCCTGCTCATCTCTTCCTTTTGATTTTCCAGTGGAGGCAACGTTTTCTTCCAACTCTAGTGCATCTGCCTGAGCATCATCCAGAGTAGCAGGCTTTCTTTCTCTGAGAGAGAAACCAAATTATGAATCAAAGGCTGCTACAAAAACCACTTTCGCAGCAGTTTGATGGGGTTTCATATCAGCAGGAAGACTCAGATACAACTTATTAAATCTCTTGATAAATTCTGATACTCCTTCATTATGTCTTTTCTTTAGTGTATTGAACTCAATGAGACAATTTCCATGATCTTTTTTCTCTCCCCATTTCCTGAGAAAAGTATCTTCCATGTTATCTGTTATCACTCAGGTTTTCCTAGAAGTTGTGTAAGAGGAAAGTATACCCGAGGAAACCACAAACCAACCTTCAGATGCAGAATCTAGCCAATCTGCATCCAGAGAGGGCTCTCTCTTTATGATTTATCTTTGTTCTTAGAAGGTTTTAGGATAGTTATAGATCCAAGATGTTTGTTTTGAAAAATGGTGGAATCCTTAAACTAAGGGCAAAGTTGAAAGTTTTCAGTCCATTGGGCTATGGAGTCAAAGGATGGCTTTACTGGATTTCTATTCTAAACACAAGATGGTATTACAGGGCAAGATAGCTAGACAGAGAACAATCCTTAAAATTTAAAGTGAATGGGATGATCTTGAAGGGATGAAAGGCAGCTAAGAATCTTTCACCATGTTCAAAAGAAAGAAATGAGATGACTACAAACAAAGAGCAATGAAGAATTCTTTATTATATTAATCAACAATGTTTAAATTAGCAAAGCAAGAGCATTTAAGAATTCATGCTTATAACTAATTTAGAGGAAAACATTAAGAACAATCACATCTGAAATCAGAGTACAATTAAGTAAATTCTGATTCAATCCTTTATGTAAATTATTCAGAAATGGACATAATGATATTATAAACTAATATAAAACTTCAGACAGAGGGTAGAAAGACTTATTGAACTGCAGTCCAACACATGAATCCTGCAACAAGTCCAGTGCTTTAAATCGTCATCCAGTAAGCCACGAATAAATTTCTCCAAAATGCTTTTATTCCGAAAATCTCAATGTTATAGCAGAGTAATAGAATCCACCCTCAATACTCTCTTTGAGGGTTTATTTATACAAAAAATACTTGAAAAAATCTCACACTAACCTAGCCAATAATCTAGGGTGACTAAGGAGTAATTTACAAATAAACAGGAGACAAATGGTCTCGTGGATAGAATAATAGGTAACTGCTGATGTGCTGTTTCCTCATTTTGCTGATGTGCTGGAGGTAAGTGCTGAAAAAGGGCTCAATGCTGATTTATACACAAAATAATTGAAAATATCTCATACTATCCTAGCCCATAATTTGGGGTGATTAAGGAATAATTTACAAATAAACAGGAGACAAATAGTCTCGTAGATAGCATAATAAATAATTGCTGATGTGTTGTTTCCTTTCTTTGTGGACGTGCTGGAGGTAAGTGCTGAAAAAGGGCTTGTTGTTGTCTTTTGGAGTAATTTCTTTGCTTGCTTGATACTCTTTGTCTTTACGGATACTCTTTAACCTGTGTAACTGATACTCTTTCATCTGTACCCATTTTTATCATTTACCTGATAGTAAAGATAAAATTCTCATCCTGAAAATAACTTTTATAGAATTTCCAATAATTCTTTCCACCATTGATTATCTGGTATCATAGTCCGTTTGAGTTTTCTCAATGTCTCATCTGCTTCTGTGAGTTTGTAAAAGGTGGGCTCATTAGGAAACAGATACTTTATTTCATGTTCCAGATGAAATAAATTCCTCACTCTATCATAGATATTTCTCCCTGTTGGTAATGTTGACTCTGGTAAACTGGTAGAACAAGCAGTTGTATTTTGAGCATGAGTATTTATTTTCTTTACATAGTTTTCCAAGTCCATTATTTGATCCTCTGAGAGCATAGGACTTGGTAACCCACTGTCCAACAAAGCTTGAAATTTCTCTATGAAAATATTGATATCAACCAAAATATCTGAGCACTTCCTTTCTAAATTCTGCATGAAAGTTCTTTTTATGAAAACTCTCTTTATTTCCAAAACTATGTCGGTCCTGTCCTCAATCCCTAATACTGCAAGCTGTTTCTTTTTCTGGGTGTTCAAAAATTGAATAAGTTGATTGGCCTGCTCAGGCCTGCCTCTCAATTCATTTCTTGTCCTGTATATTTCTTCTTGAGCTATTTTAACCAAATCATTTTGTTCAAAAATAGCTTGAATAGAGGGCCAAATACCCTTTATTAACTCAATGATACTACCCCAAAGAATTTCATGTATTTCCTTTAAAGGCTTTTCTAATGAAAGGTCCTTCTCCAACGCCTGAACCAATTTTTCTAACCTTTTTATTTACCTAGTGTTATCAGCAACTGTCTTCTTAGATGTATCATATTTCTCCTCCAATTTTACTAATTGCAATTTCGTGGTTTGAAGTTTTGTGACCCTTAGTTGTAAACTTTCCATTTGTTTTATTAATTCATCAGAACTCAAACCAGAAGTGTTTACCTGGGATGGCTGTGTTTGCTGACCTGTTGTTGTAGTACCTGTGGTTGTAGCAGCTTCTGTGGTGGATGCCTGCTTGATAGCTTCCTTTTCCTGCAAAGCTTGTTCCAATTCCTTCTCTGTTTCACTTAGTCGCTCAGTCATATTTAGGAGAAACTCCATTATTTCTTCTTGTGAATTCCCCTTCAGAACTTCTTGGGTCTGGGGATGTCTTGAGGCTGGAAATTTCAGCTGCTTTCTCAGTGCAGCTATGTCATCATCTTTCTTCTTTATTAATGCCTCAACACTTTTAATGTCTTTGGGGTTGTGACCCAAGCCAATGATTATGTCTTCCAAAGACTTTATTCTGTTATCTTTGGCCTAAGAAGAGGCCTTTTCAATTTGCAATTGGGCGCTTGTGTTATTCAAAGAATCTTGCAGTGTTAGAGCTGCCATGGCTTTATTGGTAAGAGTGGAATAGACAATTTCCCCAGTTTGTCTGTGTAGCTCTATCTGGTCCAAAGGATGAATGTCCTTTGCCAGAACCTCAAAATTTGTTCTGATGTAGTCAGCTGCAGTAATGGGTTTTGGCACCTTTGACTTGAAGTGGCTCATTATCATTTTGCCTTGTGACATGTCAAATGCTGACATTAGCCTTTCTTGATTATGGGGAGCCATCTTCATATATTGATCATATACCTTCATTTTTAATGGATCATTCTTTTCTTTGATGTTGATGAAAGTTCTTTTAATATCCCCTGTATCTGTTTTAGGTGGTCTGAAAGAGGATACTTCAGTACTCAATTGCTTTTGTACAGCTTTCCCTTTCTGGCTTGTGTTTGTTTCACTTGTTGTGCCAGTTTGTTGACTGTCTTCCCTTCCATCATCAAACACCTCATCTATGATTTCCACATCTGGAAGTGGATTTGGTTTCTGTTTCTTGGCCTGATGTACCTGTGAGGTTTCTTTTGGAGGAGTGGTATCTCGAACCTGCCTTTTCTTTCCTATTTCCACATTTGATGGAGTTTGTAACTCTGGAACTTGTGTGTGCTTTGCCTGAGTGGGAGAAACTTCTCTGGAAGTTTGAGGCTTCTCAGCCATGACTAAAGTTTCAATCACCTCTAATGCAGGTTCCTTTCCTTTGCCTTTTGTCTCTGCTGCAACTGATGAACTGCCTTCCTGTAATCTCTGCTGTGGATTTGCTGCTAAAGATGTGCCAATGTGAGAAACCTGCACTTGACCATAAGATTCTAGGTCATATTCCTTCTGAAGATTTTTCATAATTTTATTCATTTTTTCTTCTGCACTTTCTTCTTCGACAAGTGTTTTTTCCACCCATTCATCTTGGTTAGCATATTGCTCTATATCAGGAATCTTGTGGTGGATATAAGGGGATGATTTGTTCTTTAATCTCTTTTCACAAATGAAACCAAATGGGTCATAAGGAACCCAACGAAAAGTTCTTTGGAACTTGCTTTGCAATATATTTTCTGCCTCTCTCTCGGCCTCCCTAGAATTGCAGATGTAGGGACCTAATTGACTTTTAATCCAGAGTTGAGCTTTCTTTTTCACACTACAAAAATGGATCACATCTGAATTATTCATTTGCCTGAAATATTCCAAGGCAAACAGTCTCATGGGTACATACTTTGGTAACTTGAATGGATGTAATTCACATCCATAGATTCTGATGATTGTATGGTTTTGATACAAATACCAATCCCCAACTTTATAGGTCCTTGAAAGTTGCAAGGTCTTCTTTATTTCATTACTGAGTCTTGGGGGAGGAATCCCTGTCAACAATGTAGTTGCAGGATATACAAAAAGATCTATAAACTCAGAATAGGAATAGGGAGACTCATAAGAATGAATTATGGGAGACCAAAATATAACTGACCTTGGGTTTCCCTTGGCATCATGTTTTTGAACAGGGAAAGGGAACCTTTTTGACTGATAGTAGATAATGAGATGATAGATGACTGAGGAATATTTAAAAACTTTTTCATCATCTAGCCTCATGAACTGATCATGGATCTTGTTGGCTATGAAGGAGGCAAAGTCATATTTAATCTCAGGAGGTTGCCCAGGAGTAAAAATGGATAGCAAAACCAAAGTTATCTCATCAACATATTCACTGGTGTTGAAGCCCAAGACAAAAGATATCATATTGAGGATGAGTCTTCCCAATTGATTGAAATAATAAAAACCATAGGGAGGAGGTCCTTTAGGTTGGTGTTCAGGCAACATGAAATTATGGCAAATGGACTCTAATTTCTCTGAGGTCAATTTATTAGACTTCTCAATCAAATCTTCCATGGACAAAGGTGCCAATTCTTGGTCAGGTTCAAAGTGTAGCATTTCATTGATGGCCTAGGGAGTAATGGGGAATAGAACACTTTGGTCAGGGGATATCACAGCTCGCTGAGTGGGATCATAGCTTGAATGGCAATAGTGGATAATTTCTGGGAAATTAATGACTGAGGGGATGAGATACCTTGGGAGATTGGATTCCCACAGTCCAATGACATCTTGCCCCTTTGAATAATCGTCTCTGCAGCGACAAAAACTCAGAAGGGGGCTTTCATCAAAATGCAAGTCTTTAATCTAAAAATCTCTATCCACTAAGGGTAAATACTCTAATTCTCTGTGAGGGGCATTCAGTGGGGTCACATTCAGGGCTGCTGGGGCTTCCATTTTGGTTCTTGTGGATTCAAAACGGAAATTCCTGGGTTTTCTTCACAGGCCGGGCGTGATTTTGATCTTACTGACGGAAATTGGCACAATTGTAGGTTCAGGGAGCAATTGCACAGTTTTAAAACCTCTGGGGAAGATCTCAGTGATGAGTTTTAATCACTAATTCAGCGAAAAACAAAGAAAACAGAGTTTTACTTGCAGTTCGGGGCGGAATAGGATAAATACCTGTTCTTGGAAGAAAGATGGTTCTTAACAGGTAACAGGCGGTAGCAGGAGGACGCTTGAACGCAGGTCTGGCGGATTTATGGAATGAAATTGAATGGAACAGTAGATTTCAGTGGAAATTCAAAAATTGTAGCAGAAGGCACTGTCGTTTTCAATAACGAAAATAACGGAAAAAACACGAAAATGGGCTTTATTTACAAGTTAAAGGGTTTTTTAGTTTTTTGAGGAGTGACGTCATCAATGTACAGGCTGACGTATGCAAGGTCGGGCAGTAAGCAGTAAGCGGTAAGCGGTAATCCCCGCACCGCTTATGAGCAAAGGCGGTATTAACTGCGAGGGTAGCGATTCCACAAAGTTATTGACATGTGGACGGGTGACTAGTCAAATACCACCCATCCCCCGCTGGTTAAAACTCTGACAAGGGATGGCTAGCGGAATGAACGTTAGCCGTAGATCTGTGAAGGAGCGATCCGATGGTGGAAAGGACGGATAGATGGCGGAGGTTTAATGCGCGGGCCCGACGGGGTTTTAAACGCGATTTACATTATTTAAACATCCCGGGGCGTTTCTAATTGGTGAATGAGGTTGGTTATTAACTAACTCAGATAATTAGTTAATCCCGCTATATAATGGAAATAGGGGTTGCGGTGGGTTTTAATCATTGGGGAAATGGCAGGTGGATGAGCCACGTTGGCATAGGAATTTTCCAAAGTTTTGTCTTGAAAATAAAACTTCAGATTTATTATTTTTTGGTATTAAACATATAAACCATATGTTTAAAGCTTTTCGGATATATGTTTTTTATTTTATTATATGGTAAATTAACAAATGTAATTAATTTACCATAGGGGCGGGTTTATAGTATAATGATAAATTTAACCAAAGGGCGTATAGTGGGTTTTTATTTGAATGCATGGGGAAATAATTACTTTGGTTAAACTTTATAATAGAGGGGTTTTTGGGGTATTTATAAAAAAGGAGTTATATACTCAGGATAGGGCATTTCACTAGGGATTTAGTAAATAGAGTTAAACATTAATATGACAAAGGGACAAGGAAAATCAAAATATTTTGCACATCTAAGAAAGTGACAACTTTTGAGGTAAATTGCAATATCTTATCTTCACACTTAATCTTAGAATAGCAAGTTATCTTGAGGGTTTTTTATGGAATTTTGCATGATTTCCCTAAGTAAAATAGGATTTTACTTAGGATTAAGTTAAAGGTGAATGATTATAATGATGAATTATCTCAAGTACTTAGGTCTTTTTGATCATTAGGCCGAGGGTCCGGTCCCTCCAAAAGTCAAGGAAATGCCTTGAGCCCCTTTGATCTCCAAATACCTTAGTGCTTTGGGGGAAATTAGTAAAAACTTAGGGAGAAAGTGATGTGGGAAGTTAATTATTTTGACTTTGCTTTCTGTGATTTTCCACTGTATTCCCTGCTTCAGTATTTGTGATGAAGTAAAGGATCAAAACATGTAACAGCATCATAGATAAAACTTTGCAACACCATCTACCTACCCTATCTACTACTACCATTTTCTCTTTTTATTAGGGTGCATTTAGGCTTGCAAACCCTTATCAATATTTTTCTTTTTACAAGGCAAATCTATCTATTTCTACCCTTATTACATCCAAGGGCTCAGATTAAACTGTTGAGCACCTCTCATTAACTCTACCTATCTACTTATCTGCCAAGATTAAACTGTTTGGTCAGATATTTATTCTCTATTCTATAACATGAAATTGAAATATGAGTAAGCCAAGTTTAAACAGTTTGGCTTATTCATGGATTGTGGCAAAGGTTTGACAAGTTGCACACAATTGCTTTATTACCAAAAATGAAATAGTAGTGGCATTTGGATTTGCACACTTTCCTTGGTCTATTTTTGCTTGGGGTTCATTTCTTTCTCTTTTTTGACCATTTTATTCTTTTTACCCTTTGATCTTTCTTTTAGGGTATACCCTCTTTACATTTTTTAAATTTTTTTGATTTTTTGGTTTTCAAGAATATGGAACACCTTTGCTCAAGAAAGAAGGTTTGAACATATTCCATAGTTCAATCAAGACAATCATGAAAAATGAAACCTATTGGTATAGGAGACTAACACTGGCTCCACTTGGGGATGGCTTTTCCTTGTGAAAAGTCAAGAACAGCAGGTCAGATGCCTCACAATGTCTTCAAACTGAACTATGTAATCTTCCTTCTTCTGGTAGCTTTATTGTACATATGATAGTGAACTTTTGAAGCTTAGGGCCTTCACTTCGGGCTTCAACTCCAAAAAGTCACCATCCAATCAAAACTGCATTAGAAAAGGATATATTATGTACAAGTTAGAAAATCAAAACATCCTAGTAAATAGGATTAAAATAATGCTTCAACATTCGACCATTGACTGGTCCTTCTTCAGCTTCTGAATTGTCCAAATCATTCAAAAAGTATGTGTTGTTTCCCTGCAAGGCATGAATGATATAAGGCCCTTTCCACAAGAAATCAAATTTCCCATGTTTTCCTTTCTCTTCCCTTCTGGAATCCCATCATAGGACCTTGTCTCCTAATTGAAAATCCTCTGCTTTAGTCCTTTTATCAAACATTTTCTTTAGCTTTTCCTGCAAGACTTGTGATCTTTGGTATACCTCTTCCCTGGTTTGTTGCAAGTGGATTGTTTGATTAATTCTTCTTTGAATGTCATTTGGCTCCACTTGAGCTTCCTGAAGTAATTTCATAACAGGAATTCCTAAAGAAGATGGGAATCTTGCTTCAAGACCATAAACTAATTCATATGGACTTGTCCCAATTGATTTCTTAGTTGTAAGTCTATCTGCCCACAATGCATTGGTCAGTTTCTTGTGCCAGTTCTTTTTATTTTCTTCCAACAATTTCTTAATGATATTGATCAAGCTTTTATTGGAGGATTCTGCTAGTCCATTACCCTGAGGGTAATAGGCTGTTGAATGGCCTAAAGTAATATGATATTTATGGCAGAAACTAATCATTTTCTTTGATTTAAATGCGGCAGCATTGTCTGTTATAATCTTTTCTGGACAGCCAAATCTTGAAAGTATGTTTGTTTCTAAAAACCCTATGATCACAGAATCATTAGACTGTCTACATGGGATGGCTTCAATCCATTTAGTGAAATAGTCTGTAGCAGTTAAAATCCATCTATGTTGCCCTGAAGAAGGGGGATGAATTTCTCCAATAAAATCTAATCCCCATTGTTGAAAAGGTCTTTCTGTGGAAATTGGTTTTAAAGGCAAAGGTAACAACTTTCTTTTACCTTCAAATATCTGACACTTGTGACAAGTTGTTACAAATTTTTTAACATCAGAAAATAATGTTGGCCAGTAAAATCCAGCCCTTAAAATTTTGTCTGCAGTTGATTTCCAGTAGAGATGTCCTCCACAATCCCCTGCATGAAATTCATTAAGAACTTTATCAGCCTCATCTTTTAATAGACAATTTAATAAGATTCCTTCATGATTTTTCCAAAATAGAGTGCCATCTAAAATACAATATTTCAAAGATGTCATTTTTAAAAATCTTTGCTTGGTTCTGGACAACCCTGGAGGAGCCTGCAGGTTTAATAAAACATGAATAATATCAGTGTACCAGGGTGAATCTAAGAAAGCTTGACTGATCTGAGGAGTCGCCATCTCCTGCCCGTTATCCAGTTCATTGATGTCTAAGGCTTGGCAATTGGTTTCTGTCATGAGTTGGGCTAAACCTTGGCCTTTTATGAGTTTTGTTGGCTTAATCTCAATATCATATTCTAAAATGGTAGCTATCCACTTACCTCGTTTACCTTCAATGCCATCTTGAGTCAAAATATCTTTAACTACAGCATTTGGCACATAAGCTATCACATGAGAATATAATATGTAAACTCTGAAGTCTTTAATTGCTTTTACCAGTGCAAAAGCCTGTTTTTCCATAATATTGTATTTCAAAGATGCATCCCTAAGTGCTTTACTAAAAAATGCTATTGGCTTTTCACACCCTTGGTCATCTTTTTGAAGTAAAACAACTACGACAGTATGTTCAGAAGCAAATGAAAAAATAATAAAATCTCTATCAAATTTAGGACTGGTCAGAACTGGTGTTCTTGTTAAAGCCATTTTAATTTCTTTGAACGATTGTTTGGCTTCTACAGTCCAGTCAATGTTTGAATCTTTCCTCAACATGTTAGTAATTAATCTAAGCAACTCATCTAAACTAGAAATAAATCTTCTCAAGAAATTAATCTTTCCTATGAATGCTTGCAACTCTTTTATGTTTCTGGGGTGGGGTATCTGCAAAATTGCTTGAATTCTTTCTGGATCAATCCTAATGCCATCTTTAGAAATAATATGACCTAAAAGCTTTCCTTCTTCCAAACCAAACAATGACTTCTTAGGGTTTAAAGAAATCCCATATTTTCTGCACTTTATAAATACTTGCCTTAAGTGATCTAAATGTTCTTGATCTGTTTTAGAAAAAACAGTCAAATCATCTAGGTAAATAACCAGAAAATCATGTATCTCTTTAGCAAAAGCAATATCCATTGCTCTTTGAAATGTAGCTCCTGCATTCTTGAGCCCAAATGGAATTTTGACATATTTAAATGTACCCCATGGTGTAGTGAATGATGTTTTATCCTGATCATCAGGATGAACCAGAATCTGGTTGTACCCTGAAAATCCATCCAGTAGTGATATTCTCGAAGATCATACTACCCTTTGCAGAATATGGTCCATTTTCGGCAGAGGATAGTTGTCTTTTAAAGAAACTTTATTCAAATTTCTTAAGTCGACACACAGTCTAATTTCTCCTGTCTTCTTTCTTGTTGGTACCAGGTTAGAAACCCATTCTGAGAACCTGATAGGAGCTATAATCCCTGCCTCAAACATTCTTTTGATTTCCTTTTCAATTGAAGGTAATAAAACATGATTTATTCTTCTAAGCTTTTGCTTAAAAGGTTTCTGATCTGGTTTCAAAGGTATAGTGTGTTGAATGATGGATGTATCATAAGATTTGAGATCTTCATAACTCCAGGCAAAAACATCCTGGAATTCTTTCAATAGTTCAACATATTTAACCTTTTGATCTTTTGGAAGAGATTTGGACAACTTAACCATTTTGGGATTTTCTGGGGTTCCTAAGTTGCATTCTTCCATATCAGCCTTAACAGGTTCCAGTTTAGGTCTGAATGGAATATCATTTGAGTCAAACAGATCTTCCAAAGGAGTTAATCCTTTGGGTAATTGATTATCTTTTAAATTGATGATTTCTGTCTCATCTTCTATGATCTCATCAAATTCCATGTGTTTCAAATTTTGCATGTCCTTTTTAGTGAATGTGGTTGGGTGCAGCATGTGAATTGCATTTTCTCTTGAAATTTCTATTTTTTGTTCTTTTTCTTGATCAAATTCATCAATAGTTATGTCTTCATCTATATTACAGTTAGAAAACTCATTTTGAAGTGTCAAAAAGTTATTGATTTGATTGTTATTCACAAATACTTGCCAATTCAAAAGATTGTCTGGTATTGCAGGCATGTGTCTAATCTCAGCTGAAAACTGATGATTAGGATCAAAAGGTAACTTACATGTACTAGCAAACATTGCCAGACTGTGAGCATGTAAATTTTGTTTCCTAGGAATCTTGGCAAGTTGAGCTTGTAAAAATGTGTTGAGAATTTCCACAACTGTTTCTCTTTATTGTTTCAATCTCATGTCTTTTGTTGAACATTCTCCTTTAATCTGTTGAATAATTAGCTCGGAGTCTCCTATGATTGATACCCTAATAGCTCCTAATTTCTTGACATGTTTAAGCCCCAATAAAAGAGCTTCGTACTCTGCCATGTTGTTGGTGCATTTGAAATTCAACCTATAAGCATGACCTTCTGCATGATTATTTTCAACATTATGTAACCAAATCCCAGCTCCTGCCCCTAGTTTGTTTACCGAGCCATCAAATTCTAAATGCCATAGAATTTCATGTTCATAATCTTCATCAATTGTTTTAAAATGTTTCTTGACAGGAGCTAGTTGTTTAGTTTCTTCTGGTTTTTCTTGATCATCTGGTGTTTCTTTGTCTTCAGAAATCTCTTCAATTTTAACAGTAGTCTTGTTTGTGGTTTTCCTTTCAGGTGCTTCTAGTTCAGTTGGAAGGTCCATTTCAGCATTGTAAAGGATAAAAGAATCCATATCAGAGTGGACTGAATAGACAGGGAAGTTTTCAGGCTTCTCATGGCTACTCACCAAGTACTTCATCAATGTTTCTCTATATAATCTTTTGGGTTGACCAAATACTGAGATAGTGGCATATGACATGTCGAGTTGAATAGATCCTCCAAGCTTAGCACCCCAGGATCTAGACAATAACATGCCATATTTAGGAGGGATATCAGCCACTACTATATCCATCAAAACAGATTTAGCAGGGTACTGAACTAAAGTAACACACAAATCTTTAATCAAACCTAAACATTTTACCTGACTAGAATCAAATGAAAACAGATCTTTGTATGGTCTGGTAATATCTAGATTCAATATTTCCATTACTGCTTTTGGCATCAGATTGTGAGATGCTCCAGAATCAAGCATTTCATTATGGAGTATCTTGTCATGAACATTTAGGCTTACATAAAATGGAGGAGTTCCTCCACTTTCTGGTTTGCCATTAACCTCAGGGCCAAAAAGAAGTTTGGGTTGATCATCAAGAATGTTTACTGAATCATCCAATCCAGTAATGTTGATGTTTAGGGACTTGGTAATCTGACTTCTATAGACATCATGTTTAGCCAATTCTGATAAAGGAACAGCTATCTTTAGTTTGCCTATTTCAGCCTCTAGATTGAAAGGTTTTTCTGTTTGAGTTTTAGTGTTTTGCACAGTTTGGTTTTCCCTATTTTTTGGGTCTTCAACATTTTTCTCTTTTTCATGAATGAGATTTTGTTTTGAAGGGGTATCTGAACTAACTTCTACTGTTTCTTCTACATTTCCCACAGGAGGAAAAGTATCAGATTGCTGTTTATTGTTTGGTTGGTTGTCAGAGACATCTTCAATTATTGGATTTGAAGGATTGGGAGTTATCCTAGACAGAATTTGTACTTGGGGAATGTTTTGTACAGGGGGAATGTTACCTTTACCTTTGACATTTTGTTTTGCATTTTTCTGTTTGCTATTCTCTGGCACATCAATCCTTCTACTTCTCAAATTATACTGTTTATGGACCTCATAAATTGATGTGTCATAGCCTTCCTTAAAATCAAAAGTCTCACCTGAATGAGTTTGGAATGTTTCAAGGATGTGATTCTCTTGATCATCTTGGGATAGGAAGACTTCTGGTTCATTTTTGTCATCAGTTACATTGTTTATTTCTACATCTTCTGTAGGTTCTTCAGAAGTTGAACCTTCAACAAAGTTTTCTTGGAAAGGTGGCCTAATATTTTGATCAGGGACATTCTTTCCAATATTTTGATTCAGGTTTCTCCTAAAGTTTGGGTTTCTTGCAACATTCTGATTATCACTAGAAGACTTTCTTTCAATGGTCTCCACTCTGTCTCCTAATCTTTCCATACCTTTAATGATTGCATCCAGCTTCTTTTCAAAAGTTGAAGGTTCTTCATTCATAGGCATTCTTCTTTCTGCTCTTGCTCTGGCTCGTTTTTCTATCAGATTTGCTTCTACACTTACCACTATGCTTTGCATTTCCTCTAATGTTTGGGGAGCTCTTTCCCTAAGTGAATAAGCTATATCTGAGTCAAAACCATCTGGAAATTTAACCAATACAGAATCAGGTGGGGGTCTAAGGTTTTGAGGGACTGCGTTATATGCTTCATTGAATCTAATAATGTAATCTTGTACTGTTTCGTTAGGTCTTCTTCTTAATTTTTCGAACTCTGACAGGATCTGAAGGGGGTCCTTCTTCTTCTCCCATCGGTTCAAAAATGCCCTATATAAAGCTGGTAAATCAGCAATAGTATTTGGAGTAAGGGCCCTAAACCATGTCCTAACTTATCCAGTAAGACTCTGAACGAAAATTCTCATTCGGACATTATCAGTATCAATCTCATAGAACTCAAAGTAATCAGTCATCCTTTTGGTGTGTTTTTGTGCTGTGTAAGTACCTGATCCATCAAAAGGTGTGATCTTACTCTGGTAATCTTGGGGCAAAGCAGGAGGGTTGGCTGGTAGCTGTAAAGGGGCATATCGATTGGCCATCGGAAGATAAAGTGGGGTAATAGGAGTTGATGGTCTGGCAGGAGGAGATGGAGGAGTAGAAGGGGTGACAGGTGTTTGAAAAGCTTGAGAAAAAGTGATTGAACTTGGAGATGCTTCAGTAATCACAGAGATGTTTGAACTTTCTTCAAAGGTTTGTTCAGATTGAATAGAGTTCTGTAATTGTCTGTCAAGATGATGTGAAACAAATCTGTATTGCAAATCTTCAAAGAACAATGGATCTGGAACTAATCTGGATAATTCGGTCTCAGAGAAATTCACAAATAAAGATGTTTCAAATCGTGCATCAAAAGGGATGTCATCAATATATATAATTTTCACAAGACAGGATGTAGATCTAGAAAGTGGTCTAGAACTTCCTGAACTCTCTTGACTTCCTCTTTCAGAACTTTCTTGACTTCCTTGTCTTCTAAGAATCCTAGGAATCAGATTTGGATTTTCAAATATTGGTGGTGGATTGGGGTCAGGGTTTGACCTGGTATGTCGAATCCTTTCTGAAGCCAGTTTTCCTAGACTATGTGTTTTTTGGATTTTTTATTTTAATTGAAAGAATAAATACAACTTCTACAAATTCTTCAAGAAATAATGATGTATGATTAAAATTTTCTCAAAGATCTGTTAAACTAGAGAATCTGATTGAAAATTTTGAAACTAAGGTTCAGTATATAAGCTAAATCAGAGATAGACTGAAGCAGCTTTTATTTACTTTTGCAATTGCAGAGCAAAAGCAATTTCAAAGGCTACCTGGCTGATCTTCAGACTCTGTCTATAGCTTATAATTGAACAATAATAACAAATGAAAATGATTCAGTTCCCTAGTGGAGTCGCCACTATGTTATCACTCAGGTTTTCCTAGAAGTTGTGTAAGAGGAAAGTATACCCGAGGTAACCACAAACCAACCTTTTAGATGCAGAATCTAGCCAATCTGCATCCAGAGAGGACTCTCTCTTTATGATTTATCTTTGTTCTTGGAAGGTTTTAGGCTAGTTATAGATTCAAGAGTTTGTTTTGGGAAAATGGTGGAATCCACAAACTAAGGGCAAGGTTGAGAGCTTTCGGTCCATTGGGCTATGGAGTCAAAGGATGGCTTTACTGGATTTCTATTCTAAACACAAGATGGTATTACGGGGCAAGATAGCTAGACAGAGAACAATCCTTAAAATTTAAAGTGGATGGGATGATCTTGAAGGGATGAAAGGCAGCTAAGAATCTTTCACCATGTTCAAAGAAAGAAATGAGATGACTACAAACAAAGAGCAATGAAGAATTCTTTATTATAATAATCAACAATGTTTAATTTAGCAAAGCAAGAGCATTTAAGAATTCATGCTTATAACCAATTTAGAGGAAAACATTAAGAACAATCACATCTGAAATCAGAGTACAATTAAGTAAATTCTGATTCAATCCTTTATGTAAATTATTCAGAAATGGACATAATGATATTATAAACTAATATAAAATTTCAGACAAAGGATAGAAAGACTTATTGAACTGTAGTCTAACACATGAATCCTGCAACAAGTCCAGTGCTTTAAATCGTCATCCAGTAAGCCACAACTAAATTTCTCCAAAATGCTTTTATTCCGAAAATCTCAATGTTACAGCAGAGTAATAGAATCCACCCTCAATACTCTGTTTGAGGGTTTATTTATACACAAAATAATTGAAAATATATCACACTATCCTAGCCCATAATTTGGGGTGACTAAGGAGTAATTTACAAATAAACAGGAGACAAATGGTCTCGTAGATAGCATAATAAGTAACTGCTGATGTGATGTTTCCTTTCTTCATGGATGTGCTGGAGGTAAGTACTAAAAAGGGCTTGTTGCTATCTTTTGGAGTAATTTATTTGCTTGCTTGATACTCTTTGTCTTTACGGATACTCTTTAACTTGTGTAACTGATACTCTTTCATCTGTACTCATTTTTACCATTTACCTGATAGTAAAGATAAAATTCTCATCCTGAAAATAACTTTTATAGAATTTCCAATAAGTCTCTCCACCATGAATCGTCTGGTATCATAGTCCTTTTGAGTTTTCTCAATGTCTCATCTGCTTCGGTGAGTTTGTAAAAGGTGGGCTCATTAGGAAATAGATACTTTATTTCATGTTCCAGATGAAATAAATTCCTCACTCTATCATAGATACTTCTCCCTGTTGGTAATGTCGATTCTGGAAAACTGGTAGAACAAGCAGCTGTATTTTGAGCATGAGTATTTATTTTTTTTACATAGGTTTCTAAGTCCATTATTTGATCCTCTGAGAGCATAGGACTTGGTAATCCATTGTCCAACAAAGCTTGAAATTTCTCTCTGAAAATATTGATATCAATCAAAATGTCTGAGCACTTCCTTTCTAAATTCTGCATGAAAGTTCTTTTGATGAAAACTCTCTTTATTTCCAAAACTGTGCCGGTTCTGTCCTCAATCCCTAGTACTGCAAGTTGTTGCTTTGTCCGGGCGTTCAAAAATTGAATAAGATGATTGGCCTGCTCAGGCCTGCCTCTCAATTCATTTCTTGTCCTGTATATTTCTTCTTGAGCTATTTTAACCAAATCATTTTGTTCAAAAATTGCTTGAAAAGAGGGCCAAATACCCTTTATTAACTCAATGATACTACCCCACAGAATTTCATTTATTTCCTTTAAAGGCTTTTCCAATGAAAGATCTTTTTCCAAAGCCTGAACCAATTTTTCTAGCCTTTTTATTTCCCTGGTGTTATCAGCAACTGTCTTCTTAGATGTATCATATTTTTCCTCCAATTTTACTAATTGTAGTTTTGTGGTTTGAAGTTCTGTGACCCTTAGTTGTAAACTTTCCATTTGTTTTATTAGTTCATCAGAACTCAAACCAGAAGTGTTTACCTGAGATGGCTGTGTTTGCTGACCTGCTGTTGAAGTACCTGTGGTTGTAGCAGCTTCTGTGGCAGATGCCTGCTTGATAACTTCCTTTTCCTGTAAGGCTTGTTCCAATTCCTTTTCAGTTTCACTTAGTCGCTCAGTCACATTTAGGAGCAACTCCATTACCTCTTCTTGTGAATTCCTCTTTAAAACTTCTTGGGTCTGAGGGTGCCTTGAGGCTGGCAATTTTAGCTGCTTTCTCAGTGCAGCTATGTCATCATCTTTCTTCTTTATTAATGCCTCAATACTTTTAATGTCTTTGGGGTTGTGACCCAAACCAATGATTATGTCTTCTAAAGACTTTATTCTGTTATCTTTGGCCTGTGAAGAGGCCCTCTCAATTTGCAATTGTGCAGTTGTGTTATTCAAAGAATCTTGCAGCGTTATGGCTGCCATGGCTTTATTGGTAAGAGTGGAGTACACCATTTCCCTAGTTTGTCTGTGCAGTTCTATCTGGTCCAAAGGATGAATGTCCTTTGCCAGGACCTCAAAATTTGTTTTAATGTAATCAGCTGCTGACATGGGCTTTGGCACCTTTGACTTGAAGTGGCTCATCAGCATTTTGCCTTGTGAAAGGTCAAATGCTGACATTAACCTTTCTTGATTATGGGGAGCCATCTTCAGATATTGGTCATATACTTTCATCCTTAATGGATCATTCTTGGCTTTTATGTTGATGAAAGTTCTTTTAATATCCCCTGTATCTGTTTTAGGTGGCTTGAAAGAGGATACTTCTGTACTCAATTGCTTTTGTAAAGCCTTCCCTTTCTAGCTTGTGTTTGTTTCACTAACTGTGCCAGTTAGTTGACTGTCTTCCCTCCCATCATCAAACACTTCATCTATGATATCCACATCTGGAAGTGGATCTGATTTATGTTTTTTAGCTTGATGTATTCCTGAAGGCTCTTTAGGAGGTGTGGTATCTGGAACTTGCCTTTTCTTTCCTATTTCCACATTTGATGGAGTTTGTAACTCTGGAACTTGTGGATGATTTACCTGAGTGGGAGAAACCTGTGATTGGTCAGGTGCTTTGGAAGTTTGTGGTTTCTCTGCCATGACTAAAGTTTCAATCACCTGTAATGCAGGTTCCTTTCCTTTGCCCTTTGTCTCTGCTGCCACTGATGAACTGCCTTCCTGCAATCTCTGCTGTGGATTTGCTGCTGAAGATGTGCCAATGTGAGATACCTGCACTTGACCATAAGATTCTAGGTCATATTCCTTCTGAAGATTTTTCATAATTTTATTCATTTTTTCTTCTGCACTTTCTTCTTCAACAAGTGTTTTTTCCACCCATTCATCTTGGTTAGCATATTGCTCTATATCAGGAATCTTGTGGTGGATATAAGGGGATGATTTGTTCTTTAATCTCTTTTCACAAATGAAACCAAATGGGTCATAAGGAACCCAACGAAAAGTTCTTTGGAACTTGCTTTGCAATATATTTTCTGCCTCTCTCTCAGCCTCCCTAGAATTACAGATGTAGGGACCTAATTGACTTTTAATCCGGAGTTGAGCTTTCTTTTTCACACTACAAAAATGGATCACATCTGAATTATTCATTTGCCTGAAATATTCCAAGGCAAACAGTCTCATGGGTACATACTTTGGTAACTTGAATGGATGTAATTCACATCCACGGTCGATATTTGTATGGTTTTGATACAAGTAAAAATCCCCAACTTTATAGGTCCTTGAAAGTTGCAGAGTCTTCCTTATTTCATTACGAGTCTTGGGGGAGGAATTCCTGTTAACAAAATTGTTGCAGGATATACAAACTGATCAATGAATTCAGAGTAGGAGTAGGGAGAATCGGAGGAAGAATGAATGATGGGGGACCAAAATATGACTGACCTGGGATTTCCTTTGGCATCAAGTTTTTGAACAGGGAAAGGGAACCTTTCTGACTGATAGTAGATCATGAGATGATAGATAACTGAGGAGTACTTAATTTTTTTTTCAGTATCTAGCCTTATGAATTGATCATGGATCTTGTTGGCTATGAAGGAAGAAAAATCATATTTAATCTCAGGAGGTTGCCCAGGAGTAAAAATGGATAGCAAAACCAAGGTTATCTCATCAGCATATTCACTGGTGTTGAAGCCCAAGACAAAAGATATCATATTGAGGATGAGTCTTCCCAATTGATTGAAATAATAAAAACCATAGGGAGGAGGTCCCTTAGGTTGGTGTTCAGGCAACGTGAAATTATGGCAAATGGACTCTAATTTCTCTGGGGTCAATTTATTAGACTTCTCAATCAAATCTTCCATGGACAGAGGTGCCAATTCTTGGTCAGGTTCAAAGTGTAGCATTTCATTGATGGCCTGGGGAGTAATGGGGAATAGAACACTTTGGTCAGGGGATATCACAGCTCGCTGAGTGGGATCATAGCTTGAATGGAAATAGTGGATAATTTCTGGGAAATTAATGACTGAGGGGATGAGATACCTTGGGAGATTGGATTCCCACAGTCCAATGACATCTTGCCCCTTTGAATAATCGTCTCTGCAGTGACAAAAACTCAGAAGGGGGCTTTCATCAAAATGCAAGTCTTTAATCTGAAAATCTCTATCCACTAAGGGTAAATACTCTAATTCTCTGTGAGGGGCATTCAGTGGGGTCACATTCAGGGCTGCTGGGGCTTCCATTTTGGTTCCTAGGTTTTCTTCACAGGCCGGGCGCGTTTTCGATTTTAATGATGAAATCGGCACAATTGTAGGTTCAGGGAGCAATTGCACAGTTTTAAAACCTCTGGGGAAGATCTCAGTGATGAGTTTTAATCACTAATTCAGCGAAAAACAAAGAAAACAGAGTTTTACTTGCAGTTCGGGGCGGAATAGGATAAATACCTGTTCTTGGAAGAAAGATGGTTCTTAACAGGTAACAGGCGGTAGCAGGAGGACGCTTGAACGCAGGTCTGGCGGATTTATGGAATGAAATTGAATGGAACAGTAGATTTCAGTGGAAATTCAAAAATTGTAGCAGAAGGCACTGTCGTTTTCAATAACGAAAATAACGGAAAAAACACGAAAATGGGCTTTATTTACAAGTTAAAGGGTTTTTTAGTTTTTCGAGGAGTGACGTCATCAATGTACGGGCTGACGTATGCAAGGTCGGGCGGTAAGCAGTAAGCGGTAAGCGGTAATCCCCGCACCGCTTATGAGCAAAGGCGGTATTAACTGCGAGGGCAGCGATTCCACAAAGTTATCGACACGTGGACGAGTGACTAGTCAAATACCACCCATCCCCCGCTGGTTAAAAATCTGACAAGGGATGGCTAGCGGAATGAATGCTAGCCGTAGATCTGTGAAGGAGTGATCCGATGGTGGAAAGGATGGATAGATGACGGAAGTTTAATGCGCGGGCCCGGCGGGGTTTTAAATGCGATTTACATTATTAAACATCCCGGGGCGTTTCTTATTGGTGAATGAGGTTGGTTATTAACTAACTCAGATAATTAGTTAATCCCGCTATATAATGGAAAATAGGGGTTGCGGTGGGTTTTAATCTTTGGGGAAATGCCAGGTGGATGAGCCACGTTGGCATAGGAATTTTCCAAAGTTTTGGCTTGAAAATAAAACTTCAGATTTATTATTTTTTGGTATTAAACATATAAACCATATGTTTAAAGCTTTTCGAATATATGTTTTTATTTTATTATATGGTAAATTAACAAATATAATTAACTTACCATAGGGGCGGGTTTATGGTATAAAGATATAATTTAACCAAAGGGCTTATATAGTGGGTTTTTATTTGAATGCACGGGGAAATAATTACTTTGGTTAAACTTTATAATAGAGGGGTTTTTGGGGTATTTATAAAAAAGGAGTTATATACTTAGGATAGGGCATTTCACTAGGGATTTAGTAAATAGAGTTAAACATTAATATGACAAAGGGACAAGGAAAATCAAAATATTTTGCACATCTAAGAAAGTGACAACTTTTGAGGTAAATTGCAATATCTTATCTTCACACTTAATCTTAGAATAGCAAGTTATCTTGAGGGTTTTTTATGGAATTTTGCATGATTTCCCTAAGTAAAATAGGATTTTACTTAGGATTAAGTTAAAGGTGAATGATTATAATGATGAATTATCTCAAGTACTTAGGTCTTTTTGATCATTAGGCCGAGGGTCCGGTCCCTCCAAAAGTCAAGGAAATGCCTTCAGCCCCTTTGATCTCCAAATACCTTAGTGCTTTGGGGGAAATTAGTAAAAAATTAGGGAGAAAGTGATGTGGGAAGTTAATGATTTTGACTTTGCTTTCTGTGATTTTCCACTGTATTCCCTGCTTCAGTATTTGTGATGAAGTAAAGGATCAAAACATGTAACAGCATCATAGATAAAACTTTGAAACACCATCTACCTACCCTATCTACTACTACCATTTTCTCTTTTTATTAGGGTGCATTTAGGCTTGCAAACCCTTATCAATCTTTTTCTTTTTACAAGGCAAATCTATCTATTTCTACCCTTATTACATCCAAGGGCTCAGATTAAACTGTTGAGCACCTCTCATTAACTCTACCTATCTACTTATCTGCCAAGATTAAACTGTTTGGTCAGATATTTATCCTCTATTCTATAACATGAAATTGAAATATGAGTAAGCCAAGTTTAAACAGTTTGACTTATTCATGAATTGTGGCAAAAGTTTTACAAGCTGCACACAATTGCTTTATTACCAAAATGAAATAGTAGTGGC
>CM076578.1:1058319698-1058546939 GCA_034641835.2 Pinus albicaulis
TGGAGACTTGCCTTTGCATCACATACAATAAAAATAATAAATTCATTTACATTTACAGTTACAACAAATATATTTCACCCAACACTTTCATCTCTTTGCTCGTTGTGCATTTTTCTTTTCTACTACTGTCAGAGTCGTTTCGGTTCCTGCTATTATATTCAACACAGTTCTACATAACTGTCATTTTGGCCTAACTCGACCCATTTTTGTGTTTCCAACAGTGCCACCATATTCTACTTTTTCCCGACTTTGCCTCTTTTTCTCATGCCCACAGCGTTCAACCTTCACCACTCTTCTAAACAATCAATTCTACCCTTTTCTCTATGTCAGGTCCTTACCCGAGCCTTTATACCCACGTTCATACTTTCTTCCATTATCAAGGTGGAACTGCTTTACTCTCTACACATAGTGTCGGGAATTATTCTACCTGAGTCCTTCTACCATGTTCAACCTTTTCTTCATAAATTGTCGTTGCCGCATCAACCACTATTCTGCATGAGTGTCAGGTCTTACTCGAGTCTAATCTTGCGTTCAAACTTTCTTTTTTGTTTTACGTTATAATCCTCCTTCCCTCTCCGAAACGATTTAACAAAGGGAAATCCCATACTCCTGGACTTGAAATGCTTTAGGCTTCAGCGTTAACCTGCATTGCGTTTGCTTCATTATCGCACTTCGCACTTCAAAGTTCCAACATGATTCTTGAGTGCTTTTCCTCTTGAGCTTGCGAATTGCGATATCCGATTGGGTCCCACAGCCAGACTTCAATTCCTTTAGATTTTAGCTTTGAACTATATCGCGTCCGCTTTTTATCGCATTTTGGTATTTCAATTGTTCTTTGCTATATGGCTCCTTTTCTCTTTGATGCGATTTACAAAGGGAAAATCCATACTCCCGGACTTTAAATCTCTTAAATAATAGCTCTGAGCTGCATCGCATCTAGCCCCTTTATCGCACTTCGGCCAGTAGGCCTTTCAACATGGTTTATGAGTGTTATCTCTTCTGAACTTTGCAATCTGAGATATGTGATTTGTGGGGTCAGGTCCACTTCTTCTGCCACGTCACTTTCCACGTCATATTATGTATTTCATAGTTTGCAATTTCGCATTGCAATATCAGCTATCTCAATATCGCATCGCAATATTAGCTATCGAAATATCAATTGCTCTTGCTTCCGATTTGTGATCTAATTTCCACTGATGAGATCATCATCGTTGATTTGTCCAGATCTACAGTCCTTGTTGTTGTTTTCAATTCAATTGTATTTCTACCCCGCTTATCTTACGATGAATCATATCCGTCCATTTATTGCCTTTGTTGTTGCGATCTAATCGTGATCATCCAATCACCTCACTTGGAATTCTTCAAAAACTTCTCTGCCTTAGTCTATTTTCCATTTTTTTACGTTGTCCCACTCTATGAAACCGATTCCTCCACGCTATTCCTTTTGATCTTGTTCTGTTTTCTTCAACGTGATTCTCTCCTGAGCTTTATACTGCTGCCGATTTGCAACACCGGTTCCTCCATGCTGCTCCTCCCTGAGCTTTATTCAGTTTCTAAGTGTGCTGATCTCTCCTGAGCTTGTCTTGCTGCCTTTGCTCCTTTTCTTCCTTAACTACTTCTCTATTTCCTCTAATTTTTTTTTGATGCCTTTTTTGTTTAGCTGCATTCGTTGCCTCTCTACTTTCTTACTACATTATTACTCCACTTCTTCTTTGCCTTATTGTTGGTTCTTCTCTTCTCCTTTTCCTTAGTGATAGTTCAAGTGCTGCTCATTTGTGATCCTTTGCCATCAATGACAATATTTCCAACATAATATAGGCATGCCCCTCGGCCGAACGAGGGTTACACGTCATAAAATCGATGCCCCATTTGGAAAAAGGACCCATGGTAATGATAAGATGTAAAGGAACCGGTGGCACACGTGTCTTTCATTGATATATTTGGCATGCATGGCATTTGCGTACTGTGACAATGCAGTCTTTAAAAATGGATGGCCAAAAATAGCCAGCACGAAGGATCTTCTCTTCAGTGGCATAACCAGACATGTGACCACCACAAGCGCCAGTCTGGTAGTATTTAGAACTTTCTCAGCTTCCTTGAGGGTCAGACATCGGCAGAGCATAGAATTGACTCCAACACGATAAAGGGTATCTCTAACGATACGATAGGGTTGTGACTGATGCCAAATGCGGCGTCGGACATCCTTTGTCAAATCAGAACTAAAAGTAGAGGTTTGGAGGGACATGATGATATCACCGTACCATGGGTCGAGGGTGGTAATCAGAAAAAGAGTTTCGTCTAGAATATGATCCTCGAATTGAGAAGGAGTAGAGTTGGCGGGGAGAGAACAAATCAAATCAGCAAAAACAAGTGGTTTCTTTGATTTGGCTGTAGTAAACTCCAAATGAAATTCTTGGAGGATAAAAATCCACTTCGAGTATTTCCCCCCCAGCAACTGTCGAGACAAAATATAAGTCATGGGGTTATAATCAGAAATCATGGTCACCGTGCGTAAAAGGATGTAGTGACAAAAACGCTGGATGGCCTGGACCACAGCCAACGCTAACTTCTTGACATGTGTGTAACGCGTTTCAGGGTCGAGAAGGTTCCGAGACAAGTAGTAAACGACATGTTTGTTATAATCATCATCATCTTGAACCAAAACCATGGCGATCATGCTAAAGGCGGAAACTAGATAAAGGGTGAAATCACGATGGTAATTCGGAGGATGTAATAGAGGAGCGTTGACAAGGAACGTCTTAAGCCTATCAAAAGACTATTGAGAAATCTCATCCCAACATAAAGGGGCGTCCTGCTTTAAAATTCGTGTGAATCCTTTGGCTACTTTGGCGTATTTTGGGATAAAACGACGTAAGAATTTTGATTTCCCTTAGAGAATCTGAAGCTGGTGTAACGAGGATGGGGAGGGGAGATTAGCAATAGCCTCAAACTTAAGTGGGTCAAGGTGAATTCCATTTTTAGATACGATAAAGCCTAAAAGTCTACCAAAATCGACGCAGAAGACGCATTTATGCAGATTGAGCCGGATGTTGTAGCGTCTACAACGAAGAAAGATCTGGTGGAGATGGTTTGAGTGGTATTTTCGCGTAGCTGAATGAGGTGGAAGGTCATCCAGGTATGGTTGAACAATATGAAGAATATCATGAAAGGCATAAGACATCACACGCTGGAATGTGGCCCCAATGTTTTTCAAGCTGAAAGGGAGTTTCTTATACGCGAACGTTTCCCAAGGATAGATAAAAGCGGTCTTGTGTTGGTCAGACGGGAGAATTTTGATTTGATTATCGTCAGAAAAACCATCCATAAGGGAAAAAATCTCACTCCCTGCACAATTGTTAATGATCTGATCGATGAAAGGGGTGGGATAGTTATCCTTAGGACATGCCCGATTAATATCACAGTAATCAACACAGACACGAATTACCCCCTGCTTCTTATCCACATGAACAATATTAGAAACCCACTCTGTCAGAGGAATCAGATAAATGAAACCCACTTTGAGAAGTTTTTCAACTTCAACTTTTATAGCAGCAGCTTTTCGAGGTTGCACTGGACGCAGACGCTGGCGAACATGTTTCACACCTGGGTAGGTGGGGATCTGATGCGCCACAATACTGGGATCAATTCCAGGCATCTCTTCGTAAGACCAGGCGAACACATTATGAAATTCATGAAAGAGGATGGTATACACTTGGGCTTCATCGGAAGAACAAGTGACTCCCACATGGATGTTCTCGACAATTCTCGGTTTCACGGAAATTTCGATAGGCATCATTTGAGTGATGTTAGCCAAGTTACCTTCAGCAAAGAATTCATGAGTCAAGATAGGTGTTTGAAGTGGCGAAGAAGGAACTTGAGATGAAAAATGCTCAAGATAGTTAGACATTGCCCCGAGGCAAGGCATAAATGAGGAACGATGATGGCCATCGCTCCATGGTAGATCTTCGAGAGACATGGTTTCCATTATAGCTTCATCGGATGGAAACACTTCTTTCAGAGGATTGTGCGAATCCACATCACTGAGCTAGGGGGATTGAGAATAAATGTGAAGAGCCATTCTCAAAGAAGCAACTTCAGAAGGGGAAGAACCGGATGCAGCTGTAAGCTCACAATAATTTATTTCGATTGGACTAAGCGGCATCGAATCCCCAAATGAATCAACTTGTTCAGGTAAAGGGACGATCCATGGGTCATCTGACCGAGAGATCATATTAACTAGAATGGTATTCGATGGTGGAAAGGGAAAGATACCCATGAGAGCGGGGTCTTTGAAGAGACCGGGCCCTACACTGTCAAGGGGAGACGGAATTTGATCCACGTATGGCACGATGTTCTCAGAAGACGAGGTAAAGAATGACAACTGATCGACAGTAATGATTTTTCCCTCATGTGGAAACTTTAGAAGTCGAAAGAGGGTGGACGAAATGCACAGCATAGCGTGAGTCCAATTGCGACTAAGTAGAAGATTGTAATTTAGTTTGGCATCAATGAATTCTACTTCAACGTTGACCATCTTTCCTTTTAATGTGATCGGTAAGCTAGCGAGAACACCCAAGGTTTTCGATTCCCTTCCATCAAATGCCTCAAGGGAATTGGGTGAAGAAGTGATAGCTGGAAAACCAATAGCCTTCTAGCAAGTAGATGACATGAAACATGTAGATGCACCTTCATCCACAACGGCTCTATGGATGTTGAGACCGTTAATGCCGAATTGTATGACAAGTGCAATATAGTGCGGAAGTCGAGGGATGAAATTCTCTAGGTCGAAAGAGAGAAGGCTAGAATCAATAGGATCAATCATGCCGATCACAGATAATAACACTTTTCGTTGAGACGGACAACTCTGAAGCACTACTAACTCGTACATCACGGAGGGCGCCTGTGCTAAGTCCTCAACAATACTGTAATGCTGGGCAGCACGGGCGTTAGGATTATAATAATATTTCCGAAGAACACCTTTAGAAGGTGGTCATACAATGGGTTCAGCATTAGGCCTTTCAATCTCAAGAGAGCCAGAGGCAAGTGGGGGAGGAGGACCATCAACGACCTCTTTCCCAGCTACCTGGCATGATACAGTATAATCCTTTGACCGAGTAGCGATGGAAATGGGTGCAGAATCGTTCATCATGAATACTTGAGAGCCAAATGACGCAGATGGTGTAGATTGATCGACCATTTGAGTCTTTTGAGATGGGAAAGGTTCTTTAAGGACCTCCAGATTTCCCTTAGCGTCTTTGAGTAGTTGACTAACCTCGGATCATCTAGGACAATCTTTAGTGTAGTGTTCCTCTTCACAAATCATACAAGGATACTTTGGTTTTCGTTGTGAACCATCATCAGCGCGAGGTTTAGACGATTCTATTTTGGGGGCATCAGCTTTGGCCTTGCCTTTGCCCTTATTTTTCCCCTTGGAAGTTTTGTCCATAAGATTGGCCTGAACTGCATTGACCTTTGAGGTTTTACCAGAATCCGGGGTAGCCTGAGGAGAAGAATTATTGGAAGAATTTGATTTATGCTTCCCATTGGAAGACTTGTGTGAAGTCTGAGACACAGAACCAATAATTGCATCGACTGATGGGGTAGCCGGTGCTTTAGAGGTCCCAGGTCATGAAGCCTAAGTCAAGATGTCATACAAAATGCCTGATTGATTGTACACTAAATCAAGGTACTGGGCACGAGCAATGGCTTGTTCCTTGGTTACACATGTCCCGATGGCGATGTCTTTTGCAATCTGATTGATAAAAGAAGTAGTGAACCAATGAGTAAGAAGCTGACAAAGAATCTCGAACTTGATCAGGCGACGACACCGTCTCCATTCATGAATATGGTCCGAGATATGGGTAGCCCGGTCCTGTTTCAAGGATGTTAGGAGATGCGTCCTAGCTTCACAACGAACCAAAAACTGGAAATGGGTAAAGGATGCCATAGTGAGAGTGTTGAAATATTAAAAGATACCATGAGGTAGTTCGATGTACCACTTAGCAGCAGCTCTAGTAAGAGTGCATTGGAAAAGACAGAGTCAAATAGAATCATCCACCCAAGAATTGGAAGAACACCATAAATGGTATGTCATGACGTGAGCTTGGGGGTCTTCTCCAGACTTTTCCTCAAACTTGGGACAATCACCTGGAACCTTCATTGGAACCAGAGGCCAATATGTATTATGAAGAATGGGATCATTTGTCAATTTGGACACATCTGGTAACTCCAACGTGGCGAGAAAAGGTAATTGAGGATTAAAAGGCATAGCGGGTCCCCGATAAGGACTCGTACCCATACTCCACCCTGGTTGAGTGTAACTCTGCCACCATTGGTTCTGTTCTAGAGGATTCTGACCATAAGGTGTATAAGCCGGATAATTTGGTTGATATGGCAGCTGAGGACCAGGATACGGGGGTTGAAAACCAGGATACTGATTCTGAGTATACAAGGGTCCTGATTGAGCAGCATAAGGATTTTTCTGGGGAGTATAAGTATAGCCTGGCGGTAGAGGGTAGTAAGCAGAACCTTGAGGTGCGTTGTATACCGGTCGATATTGACCTTGAGGGTAATACCTGCCTTGGGGTCGAACAGGCTACTAATAAGTAGGGCCCTGCTAAGCTAAATAGGTCGGGCGCATAGGTTGATTCAGCTGCGGCATAAAATAAAGCGATGGCTGAGCAGGGTTAATAGGTTGTGCAGGTTGGCCCGGCTGAGCAGGTTGACCTAACTGATGAGGGCCACTAGGTTGTCCCTGTTGAGTAGGTTGGCTAGATGGTTGGGGTGGGCTAGGTTGTGCTTGATAACCAGGTTGGCCTAGTGCAGGACCATGAGATGGTCCTGGCTGTGCAACATTTTTACCAATCGGAAAATATGGCTGCTATGGTTGCACCAAAGGTTGAGATGAATGGATTTCCCCCCCAGGACCGTATGAAGGTCCGGGTTGATATATCGGTTGCCCAGCCGGTCCTTGAGGTTGCACTGGTTGGACCACTAACTGAGGTTGTAAAGGTTGACCTTGAGGATTTTAAGGCTACCCTTGCAGGCCTTAAAACAATCCCTGTTGGACCGAAGGTTTTCCCTATAAGGGTTTTCCTTGTGGGTCGTATGCATACCCTTGTTGGGATGAAATTTGTCCCTGAAAGGGTTGTCCTTGTGGGCCGAAAGCATACCCTTACTGAACCGAAGGTTTCCTCTGAAAGGGTTGTCCTTGTTGGTTAGAAGGTTGCACAAGAAAGGTAGGTATAAAACCGTTAATGAACTGATAAGCCTCAGGAGAAGGAAAATAAATGGGGTTGCCTTGCTCGTCATATTGAAACGAAAGTGAATACATCAAGGTACCATCTGCTCCTTAATGAGAGAAATAAGACCAATAAGGATCCTAAGGGGACTGATAATTATGGGAGCTCTGCTGCTGAACAGCCAGCCGATACTCCTCCAAAGAGAGGCCATCAGGGATTTCCATGGCAATCAAAGTCTCTACTGAAGTCGAAACTCCTGACGGCTGAGCGGTAACGATCGATGGTGATGTAGCCACACATACAGTAGGCCTAGTGGTAACAGATGTAACAAAAGGTGTCGACGAGACAAGAGTCGTTGACGACATCCCTAATGATGGGAGAACCAGCCCCCTTGACGGAGTTGATGTTTCCATTGAGGAAATACCAGCTATAATATGACCCAAAGATATATATCCAGCTGGAAGCAACACCAATGGTAAATATTGAGTAGGTTCTTGATGGATGTCTTCTGGGAAAAGTTGGTATTCTTCATCAGAAACTGGAATTCCCTCACTGCCATTAGGACCAGATGATTCCATGTCTGAATCCACTGTGAGATCTTGCAAAAGAGTACAGGGGCTAGGAGGTATGACAGCAGCCAAAAATGGTGATCGCGATGTGAGGGGGGGAAATTCTCCCCGACCCCAAACCCAAACCAAGCATTGGAAAGAGGCCAATGGAACTCAACCGGTTCTCCAAAGGGGTATTCTGATGGGATGATTGGCTGCTTAATTTCTACATACCTAGAGGTCTAATAATTTTCAGATGAATCATCCGTGAAGTGTAGACGAAATCGATGGTTCTGCCACTGTGACTGTAGCACACCAAAAAAGGGAAAAAGATTGAAAAATGAAGACTCTTGGATCAAAACCAAGGCAAACAAAGATAGGCCAAGTAATCAACCTTTAATGGGCATGCAATCGTAGGTAGTTTATTTTACCACATTGAAACCAAAAATTTGTTGTTTCATGTTTTAAGATTCAAGAAACAGTCAAAGATGACTCTAGTCTCTTTCAGTTTTAAGCGAGCACGAAAGGACAAGTGCTCGATGATATTTTCAAATTTATGGAGTCAGTAAAGATCGAAAATGACTACTTAGGTAGTCTAGGTAAAAGGGTGTACCAGGTTCCCATGAACTTCCATATACACCTTGGTTACAAAATGAAAGAAAAATCAACCAAGAACTTGACGTACGTGCAGGTAGTCTCCCTGAATGCTATGTTCGGTGTATCACGGTTACAAGGCAGCAGACTCGGCTTCCTACGGATAAAAGGATTGCAACCTAGAGGTGTCTCCCTCTATATACTTGACGATACGGGGAGCACAAGTCCATACTAGCACTCTCTGAAGCCAGATGGTGAGTGACAGTTGCTAGGTTTAAAGATGCAGAACACGCCTCTAACTTAGACCACTAAATATTTCGTTAAGTTTCAATGTTGCCTTAGGTTAATTGAATAAATTTTAAGTTTATCTTGTATTTATGCTTCAATTCCAAGGTCCTAGCAAATGTTGAATCTCACGAATCCCTAAATGCAAGCTACATGCCATAAAATACCATTTAGTTCAATGAAAAGCTATCTACGAGAAATTTTAAGAGTTTCCAAGTGATAGCAAATAATGAGAACACACAGAAGCATACACTACAGAATCTGATGCAAGCTAATGAAAATGAGAAATCTTTCCTAGAACACCCAATGCTAGTTATGCGAAATATTTTTCATCCCATAATGCAAACAAGAATGCAAGAAAAAATATTTTTTCAATTTTTCAATGTAATAGAGCAAACGGTGCACTAAATGACATGAAAAATAAACCTTCACACAAGTTCGAGAATATCAATGCGAGAATCGAAACGAAACAATCCAATCAACCCAAAAGAAAACAAGGAAAACTCAAACCAATGTCACAATCTCTCAAATTGAAGAAAGATGTCAAAACAGACCCATACAAGACATGTGAGCTATGCTTGGAGTGACAAGAAGCAAAAATGAATGAAAGAGGCAAGACTCATTCCACCAAATGAAATCACTCAAAACGGATCCAGGGAGCTGAATGCAATCAAACAAATAATGAAGGTGGCTATGAAACAAAAGGCCAAAGCTCCTACAGGAGGCTCAACATACCAAAGCATTAAAAAACCCTAAGGCTATGATGCTGACAAGAAATGGGAAACCAATCGAAGGAAGGAGGCTGTTCACAATCACAAACAATCTCAAACCACTCAAATCAAGTCAAGAAAACACCCAGAGAGACAAGTACTGATAAAAAAACTCCAAAACTGGACAAACCCTAACACCTACAAGAAATGGCTTGATTGTCTGGCTATAATCCACGCCAGACAGGGGATGGCGCGGGTGATGAACTAGAAACAAGTGCTAGTGGGCGTGACTGTCAGAATAGAAACTGCGCCAATCAAGCCAACCCTAGAAAAGTGAAAATTTTGGAAAAACAAAGGTCAAATCTGATCCTCTGAGGCTGAACAGGGGTCTAAGACTTAGCAAAATAACCAAAAAAGGCAAGCTAAGCAAGCAAAGACCAAGAATAAGACCTAATGGATGAAAGACAAACTCGCACTGATCCCCAGTGGAGTCACCAATTTTTTGGTGAGGTAAATCCCCTCTGCGGACAAAGGCGATCCCACTAGCCCTAGAGTGGGTCTAGCAACAAACAAGACACACTATGACATCAATTCCTAGTTAGTGAATGGATGGAGTTTCGATAGATCACTTACCGTATATCCTGCGCTGTTGTTGTCATCGAAAGATTGGCTACCTCTCGCTCCTGGTTCGACAGATCATGATCCGCTCGTTCTCACGCTTGGATACCTGCACATACACAAGAAACGAAGAATATACACAACATACTATTCACATATGTAACTATCTGTCAGTTGAAGAAGACTAAATCAAATGCGTTAAATAAACATAACACAGAGATGGAACCAATACCATAGTCAAGTATATTAATTTAAACAAGGAAGAGTACAACTAGGCTTTGACGTTGTGATCTCCTCTAGCATGGTTCCAACAGAGCACGTCTCACAAAGCTCTTCGAGAATTCAGACAGGGCTCTCTCTACAGGATCCTCCTTGGTTCAACCTTCTCTATAGTGATTACTCAGCTATAGTATCTCTTCTCCAAGTTCAGCTTCTTGGCTATATGTTTAGATAGCTTTTGTAAAGGGAGAAGGCTTGTTTATATAAAGGGAGAAGGAGAGGTTAGGATCCCTATAATCATGGAGGGGAGTCCTATCTTCAAAGAATGTTCCATCAACCACTACCTAAAGGAAGAGATCTGTGGCTTATTGAGTTTAACCACTTGAACTGAGTCATCCCTAAGGTGGCTAAAGGAAACTTCCACCTCTAATTTGTTAAAAAACATTCCCAAAAAGGCTGGTGCGGGCACAACAAATAGATGGAGCACCAGCTAACACGAACTATAGTGTACATCCTCCACATTGGTGCGAGGGGTGAACTGGCTACCCACGCTAATGCAAAAACATAGGTTTTTGTGGGCTTTCTGAGGAAATTTTCAACAGAAGAAATAATGTCCTTATGCAGAAGGATGCAAAGAAGGTGTTTGCAGAATATGACACTGCTCATAGGTCACGGGAAAGACCCTCAAATATGCGGGGCGAGGGATTGCAGGGACGGTGACAAAATGTTGTGTAACAAATAGATGCAACTAACTCAACTGAGTTTAACTCACTTAAACTGAGTTAAATTGAATAAAAACTCCATGAACTACTCTTCAAACTCTGTCATAACTTTTCCACTTCAGTTCTAACTGAGTCCTCCATGCATGAACCACCAGTAAACCCTAGGAATTGTGTAATTCCTTCAACCCACTGATTTTCCAAATTTGTGCACTAAAACTAAGTGCTCCAAGAGAATAATTTATTGTTTATTGCCGGATTATTATTAAGAGCTAATAATAATCGACACTTCTATGTTTAGATCGACGATCTATAAATAGACTTCACCCAATATTTTAAAAATAGAATTTCATCTATTTTTCCAACTTGACCAACCATCCACAAATAGCATCCTGCAACTTCTGAAATATGATCACCATGTCTAAAAATAGACATAGTCTAAAAATAGACTTGCGCAAAAAATAGCTTGTGGGCCCACTTAGTGAAGGGGACTCTTTTCACTAAGCTCATCATCTTGTTGAATCTCAACACTCCCTCTGAACAAGATAGGGATTATCCTTCACCCTGATCCTACCTCTATGGTATTCGAATTTTCTCCTAGTGAGCGCCTTCGTCAGAATATCTGCATCCTGATCTTCCATAGGAATGTACTGAAGCAACATGATCTTCAGCTGCACACAATCTCTGATATGATGATACCAGATATCGATATGTTTAGATCTATCATTGAACACAGGATTAATCGAGAGCTTAATGCAAATTTGATTATCACAATGTATCACTGTAGGATCTAAATTTGAACTGACCAAACGACCAAGATATTCCTCATCCAGATAGCCTCACATGTAGCTTGACTTACTGTCATGTATTCTACTTCCACTGAACTCAGCGCCACGGTTCTTTGTTTCCTGCTGTACCAAGAAACTATCGTAGATCCGGTACTGAAAATCCCTCTTGATGTGCTCTTTCTGTCTGTTGGGCTGCTTTCCCAATCTGCATCCATGAAGCCATGCAATTTCACTTCATCCGTCTGTCTATATCATAATCCATACTCAGATGTGCCCTTGAGATATCTTAGGACATGCTTGCCTGCCTTCCAAAAGAGATTGGTAGGCTTAGCCATCGCTTGTGAAAGCTGGTTCACCGCATAGCATATGTTCGGTCTTGTATTAAATAAATACATGAGAAAACCCACCAACAATCGATAAACAATGGCATCCACTACCTCTGTCGATGTAGCATCCTCTTTCCTCCAATTTCCTGGAAGAGGAGTGTCGATAGGCTTGTAGCCTTGCATGTGAAACTTCTCCAGTATCTCCTGGGAATACCTGCCTTAAGACACAAAAAGTTCACCTTCCCGCTACCATATTTCCAATCCAAGGAAATAATGAAGGAGGCCCAAATCCTTCATCTCAAACTCCTTTGCAAGATATGCCTTGCATGAGTGTATCAACTGCTCATCACCTGTTAGTCTTAAATCATCAACATAAAGAACAATGATTAAAAGCTTACCCTCCACCACAATTTGGTATAGGTTTACATCCGCCTCACTCTTGGTGAAGCCAAGTCCACTGAAATAGCTGTCGATCTGAGTGTCCCAAGCACGTGGTGCTTGCTTCAGCCCATAAAGTGCTCTTTTGAGCCTGCACACATGCAGCTCGCTACTGTAGATCTCAAATCCTTTAGGATTCTCAATGTACACCTGATCTTCCTCAATGATCCCATTAAGGAACGCAGTCTTCACATCCATCTGATGAGTGTGCCAACCCATCTGCGCTAAGAGAGCAAGGATGGTCCTTATGGAAGAATATCGTGCGATAAGTGCAAAGGTTTCTTCATAATCAATCCCCTCGATCTGTGAGAAGCCCTGGGCAACAAATCTTGCCTTATACTTCTCGAAACTCCCATCATCAACTTGCTTTACCTTGTAGATCCATCTTGATCCTACAACTAATTTACCCACCGGCCTTGGAATAATCTCCCAAGCATTGTTTCTGACAATGGAGTCATACTCTCCACCATGGCATCTACCCATGTGGGCTCCTGCACTGCTTATTCAAAAGAAGATGGCTCTGTCACAATACATTTGCTCATAAGAGACATGTATCCAATAAAATAGTCAGGTGACTGTCTCTGTCTGCACTGCGATGTAGGGACTCCTACATTCTGTGCCACATGAAGCTTCAGTCTCTCAGCTTCTATTGTACACTTTCTGCCTTGTCTGATGTTTTTTTTTGCATGAGTGGAATCCTCCACTCCATGAATCTCCTCCTGTGGCTAATCCACATCTGGAGGCTCATCCTTCAGAACAAGCAGTTCCTCCACTGAATGCAAGTCTAGCTCCCTCTCAAGCATAGCTCGTGCAACACCCACGATCATTCTGTTCATCCTCTCAGTGACCCCATTCTGCTGTGGGTTTTTACACACTATGAGTTCTCTTTTAATTCCTTCTTTTCTACAGAAGTCTTTGGATTTGCCGAAGATTTATTCACCACCATTATCACTCTGTAGAGCTTTCACTTGCTTCCCCGACTCCTTCTCCACCAATGCTTTGAACTCACAGAACTTTGAGAATGTTTCACTCTTCTTATGCATGAAGAATATCCAGCATCTATGAGAATAGTCATCAACAAATAAAACATAATACCTGTGTTTTGTTGTTGAAGCAACCGAGGAAGGTCCACACATGTCTGTGTGAATTATCTCTAGGATCACTGAAGCACAGTTCTCCTTCTCATGAAAGGTGGCCTTCACAAACTTACCCATAGTACATCCCTTGCACTGATCTGACTACACAAGAGTACCCTTGGGAATTCCAGTAAAAATATGCTGCAAAATCTTCAAAGTGCCATGGTGAAGAAGCCCCAATCTCCTGTGAAGCATAAATAAAAACACATGTGAAGCATAAATAAAAACAATCGCACATAACACAGTTGTTTAATGGGAAAGCCTGAAGCTGAAAACCCCAACTATCATATATTATGTATCATGAAGATCATGTAACAATATCATACAAATCTTAGTAGATCAATTTCTCAATACAATCAATTGTCACACACAAACAAGATGAAATCTGCAAATCCATGCACCAATTTCTGCCCTCCTGATAGCCTGCCTCCACTGTGCAATCCCTGCTAAAGAATAGCTCTGAATGAATTTGAATTAACCTTGCCTTGACTGCGCAATCCTCATTGGAAACTCCAATTTGTGTTTGGTGCAATCAATGCATCACTATAGTCACAACAGATAGTCCATCTTGCCCTTTCACCTATCTCTCCATTGCGTCTCCACTGGAACTGACATGCACTATAGTTAACTGTTGTATTGTTCAGTTGATTAATGATTTATTATTTGTGAATTAATTAACTAATTAATTCACTCCACTCTCACTTGTGTATTGGAATTCAGTTAGACTAGATACAACTAGCTCAACTGAGTTTAACTCACTTTAACTGAGTTAAACTGAACAACAACTCCATGAACTACTCTTCCAACTCTATCATAACTTTGACACTTCAGTTCTAACTGAGTCCTCCATGCATGAACCACCAGTAAACCCTAGGAATTGTGTAATTCCTTCAGCCCACTAATTTTCCAAATCTTTGCACTGAAACTAAGTGCTCCAAGAGAATAAGTTGTTGTTTATTGTCGAATTATTATTAAGAGCTAATAATAATTGACACTTCTATTTTTAGATCGACGATCTATAAATAGACTTTGCCCAATATTCTAAAAATATAATTTCATATATTTTTCCAACTTGACCAACCATCCACAAATAGCATCCTCCAACTTCTGAAATATGATCACCATGTCTAAAAATAGACATAATCTAAAAATAGACTTGCGCCAAAAATAGCCTACGGGCCCACCTAGTGAAGGTGACTCTTTTCACTAAGCTCATCATCTTGTTGAATCTCAACACTTTTAACCTCGGTCTCTACTCATAATACCCACAAAAAACCATGAAGGGTTTCCAGAAATTCTGAGCCTGGAAAATAACCCCCTTGGGCTTGGTACACTGCTCTTCTAGGGAAATCGGTCTCTTAGTTGAACTACTAGAAAATTTCCCTCAAAAATCTGTAGGAATCCCTCGTAGTAGGTGGCTAGCCTCCCCTCCAAATCCTCCGTCTGAAGCTTCAAAGGTCCCATACTTCCTGACACCTTCTCTCAACTGAACCTCGCAATCCCTACATTGTTTGTGCAGCCTCTACACTACCCTAGAGGATTTTGTGACTCGTGCTTGTATGGCTCCACAATTTGCTCTAAAAATGGGTAGGACTCCTCTCCTAAGTGGGCACTCAAAGTCCCCTGAGGTAGATTTTGAGATCTTTGCTCAAAAATCTTTGTGCTAAAAAACACTACAGACTTGGATAAATAGCTCAAGCGTGCTATAGTCAATCAGACAGAAAAAAGATGCATGAATGAATGAGGAATGAGCTGCTCTCACCCTCTTTTGTCCAAGATGAGCCTCCAAATTTTCCTTGGGCCCACATGGACTGCATTACCCCTCCTTCGGCCTATCTCGACACTACTCATTGCGCTGCCTTTCCCACGTTGCCACTAGGACGCTGCTCCATTCGTGTGGGTGGCCACATGGACCCCACTTCAACCTCAATATTTTCCTCTAGTGAATTTAGGAAGCACTTTAGCTGCATATTTTTATTTGTGGGTACCCTTACGCATTTTGTTTTTGTTGAACATTAGGAAAAGGAAAAATTAATCAAAATTAATATTCCAATTATCTGATTGCTAATTTGGAACATCATACATAGTAAAATGGTATCATGTGACAATAATACACCATTTCAACAGGGCACTTCAAATTATACAAAGTGGAGTTTCATGCATTTGTGTCACTTATCCAATTGATTTTTGATGTTGCAAGCAACTTTTTGTTCTCTAATTTTTGGATGAACACCTCAAAGCATGTCACTATATGGATTATATCTCCAAGGCTCTATATCAAGACCATCCTTCTATTTGAGAGGCAAACCCTCCAACTCCAAGGCTTAGAAGGATGGCTTGGAAGGTTGCAAGTAATTACTAGGAGAAAATCCCCCAAATATTTGAGAAAACATTGTAGTAGTAAAGTAGGAAGTTAGACTCAAGAATAGATTAATTTATGACATAGAAATTAATGAGGAAATGGGTAATTACAGTGACAACTCAGGAGGCTGAAAATAAGTACCAACATCAAATTCCCTCCAATATTTGAGAAAAAAATTAACTAAAAATGAGACATTCAAACTCACGCACAAATTCATCCATGACATTGGAAGTAAAAGATCCTGAGACACCAAATACTTGAAAATGATGACCTTATACTGGCACGTGAAAATTTTGGTTGGTAAGTTTTTTTTTTTTAATAGGGACACAGCTCACCAAGAAAATTAACTACACTTAGATGAATTCAAATTTTGAATCAAATATGTCAACTCCAATATTACAACTTCAACAAATCACACCAATGACCTGAAGTTTGTAGAATCACAACACCTTCTTTGACAATCCTCCAATGTAGTAAGCAACACTCCATTTAAATGTTTCTTAATATGCTTAGGTTCCAAGTTTTTTTGTTTATGTATCACAAGAATAGTAGTTATGCTAATCTGTATCATAATAACCATAATTATTTGGTAGATATTATTTTATTTTTAACTCCTTGCTAAATCATTTGTTATAATATAGATGGATAAAATACTTTTTGTTTTGGTTGGTTTTATTTTTCCAGTGATAAACCAATAATAGTTTTTCTTTTCTTTTCAATATAATGTTATATATTAATATAATTTAAAAAAAAAAACAATTAACCATTCAATTATCACCAAAATTAGTAATATTCCTTATTAATAGTTATATTTTAAGAAGCACATCTCACAATATGAGTTATCATAAGTTAAATTGTGAAATATATATAACACTTTGATTTGTAAAAATATGTTTTAATATTTTTTTAAAAGAAGGCTAAAATGTGCATATCGAAGGTTATAGTATTATTATTATTATTATTATAAGGAAGTGGTTTCTTTTTGGAAAATGGAAAATATACAAAGAATAAGTATTGCTAAAGATTTTTATGTGGGAAATAAGGAAAGGTATAACTTGTTAATGTTTTCTAGAGGAATATGAATCTTCTCCCCGAATTAAGTAGCTTACTAAAAACTTTCTTGTATTTGGAGGTAGGAAAGGAAACTTTCTATTATTTGTAAGTAGTAAAGGAAGCTTCCTAGCATGCTTACTTTAAGAGGGATGAAGTAGATTAGGAAAATTTTATTGCATGGTTAAGTTCAAGTCACATGAGAATAAAGGAAGTGGAAGATGAATTGATATGGTAAAAACCATGCAAGGGGAATGCATATTCCTTGCTATCACTTAAAAATTTCTCACTCAAATAATCATCAATGAAACATATTAGTATGCTACCGCATGACAATAATACACCATTTCAACAGAGCATTTAAAACTATACAAGGTTTGTTTCCATGCATTTGTGTGTCTAAGGCATTTGAGTTTTGCATGATTTGCAAAATTCTTCCTACAATGGCTACACAAATTTGCCCAACATGAAATATCAACCACCTTTGATGCATTGAATGTAGAAAATCCCATCATGATTAATTTGGAGAGAGAGTATGAGGATTGTTGAGATTTATTCACATTGAAGGTAACGTCATATTGTGGCTTCATGTTCACTTATTCATGGGGAACCACAATTCAAATGTGGACTTTTCACTATTGAAACCAGTTTTAATGGAGCATGAAACTTGGCTATAGAAGGAAATTTTTAGCGAAAAAGGAGATCTCTGGGCAAGACCTAGGTTGAGGCTCAGGCTGAGGGCCAACAAGATTCCAGTGTAGTCTAGGAAAATGTCGTCATTTTCATCTTGCCCAAGTGAGCAAGGAGTCTCACCCAAGGCGTGTTGTGACCTTACTGAGATTGAAAGCTATACCATTAATACCAAAAAGAGATCACTAACAACGATTCATACATGACATTACATAGTGCATATTCATCATATGTGGTTTGAGAGACAAGATATCATTTAGCCATAGATAATAGGAACATCAAAAAAATTTAAAATAGTTGAACATATATCTATCAACTGTTGTTACACATCTCATATATCACAACACAACATCAATATGTTTCTATTCATTCAACCAAAAATTACATAATGTTCTCTGTATAGTTTAAGATAACACAAAATAGTACATACAGAGCTCCCTCCCTACTAAGAAACGAACCCCCTTGGACTCACTCTTTCCTTGCTTATCTACTCCTGCCAATTGACAATGTCATTATTTGCCCTTTCTTCACTCAGTTTTTCCCTTGCGCTCCACTGCTTCCTGTCTCTTTTCCAAAATTGAATTTTCTTCTGGGATTCCTTCTGTCTTTTCATTGTCTCTCATTCCTGCCATCTTTTTTGTCACATGCTTGTACTCCACCATCTGTTTGCATGTTCTCCACAACCAGAATGACTCATTGATTGCACTCTACCACCTATTATTTCTGCTCCTAGCCTTCCACAACTCAAAATTGTGTTGTTCAAAGCGAAGGCCCCAACATGCCCTGGCCACATGCTATTGACTCATCTCAAGTCAATTTTTCTCCCCTGTTGTGGTCGCTAGTTGACCCTCTGCTTGTGCTACTGGTTGAGTCTCCTCAGTTGTCTCCCTTTCTAGCTTCTCTTGTTCTTATTACACCTCCTTTAACAAAGGCCCCAACTCTGGAACCTTGCTCATAGCCTCTGTCCTGAGATGTGTGAACTTAGTGATTGCCTCTTGCCATGCTTTTATCACAAGCTCTGTCTCGGTGACCACCTTTTCGGCGTGATTTGCATCCATTACTTGTGGCAGATTGTTAAACACCTCTCTCAATTTGGGCTCCACTTCAAATGCCAAGTGTTGAATGGTTTCTGCTTTATGTTTTACTGGTTTTCTTAGGTATTTGACGATATGTTTTGTTCTTGTCAAGATCTCTTCAATTTTCTGAATCTATAGCTGAATAGCGTTGGCTTGATCATAGAGTTGAGTGTGGCTGATTGGATTTTTTGTTCCCCTGATCTCGACAACAAGCTTCTGAATTTGTTCGAAGACGGGTTGCGCTTTCATAGTAAGTGAGTTGGAGCACTCATGGAGTTTCTCCAGTAGTTTGTATGCTTATGTGACCATCATTCCCATCGTTTCCTTCATGTCCTGCATCTTCTTTTTCCTATGCTACCTTTTTTGTATATACTGTAGAAGGGTTTGGTAGTGTCGGTCTTGCTGCAAGTGCTTCTATTAATTCCTTATTTTCATTACCTAGGTTGGCACATGATACCCTTACATGTAGGGAACGCTCAACCACCAAGCATGCTAAAATGGCTGTTGGTGCGATCTTGTCTACACTGCTGATTATTGGCCATAGTTCCTTGAAATTCTTTGTGACTTGATCAGGCTGCTACTGAAGGGTATCCCTCTCGTGTTAGATTTTATTGTGCTCATCAGTAAGCATGATGAATTATTGTTGTTGTTGTTCATACCTCTGTATAAGATCACTGTTTAGGTTTCTTGCTTGTCGTGCTATTGTTTATATAAAATTGAAGAGTTTTCTGGGTCCCCAATTATGCATATCGCCACTTCTTGTCATTTATGGGCTTGGATTATGTTCTCTGAGTGGTTGTACATTGTAAATAGAATGTTCTAAGTGGCCTTGGGGGATGTGGGTTGACTTGGCGGGAAGGCTTGTGATCCCGAAATGTGATGACTTGTGGGTGGTGGTTTGGGTACAAATGGTTGTAGCAATAGCATGGACTGTTGAAACGAGTTAAGTGAGGTCTCAGTGAGCGACGTATCGAAAATGGGTGAACCCATATGGATTAAAAGAACTAAAAAGGTACCTGGCCCTAATGTGGTTGAGTTAACCTCGGTTACTTTTGCTGTACCCGAGTTAACCTTCGCCTCAGCGTCAATGGCCATTAAGGTGTCTACTAGTATTGCATCAGAGATAGTCACAGAAGTGGATGGTGTATGTGTTGAATAGTCTTTGGATGCAAAAAATTTTGGAAATATTGTCATTGATGGCAAAGGAGAAGAAAGGAGCAGAAAAAATAGCACCTGAATTATCATCAGGAGGCAAAAGAGATAACAAAAAAGAGGTAGCAAAGATAGCAAAAGAGAGGCAGAAGGAGCAGCATTATACAAGAAATAGAGGCAGCAAAGGCAGCAAAGGCATCAAGGCAGACAAGGAACAGAGGCAAAAATGAGTAGCATTATACAAGAAACAGAGGCAGCAAAGGCAGCAAGGAAGACAAGGAACAAAGGTAGTGGATAAAGTAGAAGAAGCGAAAAGAACCAGAGGCAGTGAAGGCAGCAAACAGAGGCAGCGAAATGAAGATGTGATGTAATGAGATGCGATGCGATGCGATCACATATTGCAATCGGTGCAACATAAAAAGAAGTGGTAAGTTTTTGTATTTGCGATGAGATGTGATGCAAAGGGTTGAGTACTTTATTATAATGTTCCATGGGTACAAAAGAGTTTCATTAAAAAGATGTATTGCCAAAACTTTTCCAAAGGCGTTAACATTATTCCTAAGGTTCGGTTAAATAAACAAAGGATTAGAGTGGGACCAGCAAGGAAAGTGGTTTTTGGGAAACCATACCACTGATTTCACACAGCTTTTGGGTCATGAGCAGTTTATTCAATTTGGAACACGATCGTATCATATTATGACATGTCACAATACTAAAACCACCCATTTCGCGTAATTTTTGAGAATTAAAGGTCAGGGGTCGAAGTAACATGATAGCTGTTTGATTTGATGCAGCGAAGATCCAACGGTGATCGCAAGGGAAAAGTGCATGAATGTTTTGAAATGTTAAAAAACAAGTATATTGTCAAGCGATATCCGTCCGATCAAGATCGGTGAAGATCTAATGGTGGTCGCATCACGCGAAAGGTGGAATCTTAATGTCAAGGCCTAAAGCGGAAGTGTTGAAGATTGACAGCAGAGATCTTATTGGAGATAGAAGATCGACGGTGGAGATCTCATCGCATTGGCGATCTCACATCGCATCGACAGAATGGAAGAACAAAGGAATGATATTTTGAAAGTTGCGATTGCGATTGAGCGATTTAGTGGCAACCGTCTGATCCCAATTAATGGCAACCATTGGATCTATAGTGAGCTATCGCATCGGCGATCTCTTATTGCATCGGTGCAGTGGAAGAGAAAGGGAACAAGTTGTTAAATGTTGCGATTGCGATGATGAGATCCAATCACAACCGTTAGATCACAGTCGATAGCAACCGTTGGATCATAAATATTAAGTTGGAGTGGGGTCTACATTGACCCATCGCATCGGCGAAGATTTAGAAAATCTGAAAGTATAAGGTTTTCCTTTGTTAAAGCGCTTCGACAGATAAAGGAGAAATATAACATATAACGTTGAAATGCTGAGGTACTTCTTGGTGGGACCCTTTGTTCATCGCATCAGTAGAAATCAGATGACCAAAGGCACAGTAGACCATTGAATGTTCCGATTGTGATTGTGATGATGAAACTTAATCGCAACAGTCCAACCGACGATTCATCGCATCAGCGTGAAGGTAGAGCAATGGAAAAATCCATTGAAGTTTGTGATTGCGATTCATCGCATCGGAATCATCGCAAAGGGTGTCATCGCAATTTGAAGTCATCGGAGGCGGTTCATCGCATCGGAGAATAGAAAGAGTTCGGATGATCCAAATGGAAAATGGCATCAACCCATGGTATTCATCTAACCATGTTATCCATCCACCCATGGAATTTACCCATGGTATTGTAAATGGCATCGACCCATGGTATTCATCCACACATGGGATTTACCCATGGTATTGTAAGTGGTATCTACTCATGGTATTGGCCTATGGTATCTACACATGGTATTGTGACTCAAAAAAGGCTATAAATAACAAGCCTCAGTTTTTAAAAGGACAGATTGTCCACCACAATGTAGCTTCTACAATTATTCTCTGTTTTAATAAAACAAGTTTCTTTGTGGTTTTATTTTCTTTGTGTTCTCTCTTATTTTCTGGCATTCTAATTTTGCAGATCTTGTCAGATCCATTTCAAATTTTTTCATCTTGGGGGCCTCCCTCCAAGATTCAGATCAGTGGTATCAGATTCAGGTTACGCCTCCATGGGAATGAGGGTTTGAAATATATTTCAGTTTCAATGTTTTGCAGCAATCTTCAACAAAATCCATGAATGTTTTTGGGCGGCGAGTTTTCAGATCAGATCTGAAACTTTTGGTGAAATTTTTTCAAAAAAAAAGACCATATCTGGATTCCTTGCGAAAAAATACTCAAATTCAAAAAACAAATTGGCCAAATTGGAGTTCGGATGAGGGAGATATCACTGATTCAAAATCAGCAATGTTGAAGCAATTTTTCTGACGACAATTCATGGATGGCGGCTCTCTTGTCATTTTTTGTAGTTTTTAATACAAAATTTCAAATAAATGGAGATATATCTGAGCTCCTCTTGAAAAATCACCCAAGTTCAAAAAAAAAATCGGTCGAATCGGAGTCCGGATGTGGGAGTTATCGTTGATTTAAAATCAACTATTTTTTCAGAAATTTTGTGATGGCGTGACAGTTCCAGCGCAAATATGAGAGTCTAGAGTCTCTAGAGAGTGGTTTAAAACACATGAGATGATGCAGAATGATCATTCCATTTCCAAAAATAGGTTATAATAAATATTCTGAGCTATATTGACCGAGTTATGCTCATTTTAAATCTGGATCAGCATTCGGAGCGGGTTCCCTTTGGAGACATGCCCTCTCACCCCGCTTTAGTAGGCACCTGCTTCACATTCATCAGTTTCATCATAGCAGAATTCGGCTTGGGTTATTTGGAGACATTCCCTCCCACCCCAAGCTATGTAGGCACCTGCTACTTCATCAACAATCAGCATCACGGTTATGGGTCAACCGCACAAAAATTTTTTCATCGAAGTCCATTTGCTAGGCCGCACACTATTAGTCACACAGTTGGTCACAAGCATTACAGGGTATCTCTATCCTCGGATCTTCGTTTTTCATGGTTTTGGTTCATCCACAAACCCACACTTCATCGAAGTCCATTTTCTAGGCCGCACACTGTCAATATCACAGTTGGTCACAAGCATTACAGGGTATCTCTATCCTCGGATCTTCGTTCATCACGGTTATGGGTTAACTATACAAAACCCTTCTCTTCAGTGGCTCTTCATATTCAACAAAGGCTTCTAAGGAGGGAACTTCACGCAATGGGGACCATTGCTTTTTAAGGAGGGAGGAATGATCCAAATGGAAAATGGCATCAACCCATGGTATTCATCTAACCATGTTATCCATCCACCCATGGAATTTACCCATGGTATTGTAAATGGCATCGACTCATGGTATTCATCCACCCATGATATTTATTCGCCCATGGTATTGTAAGTGACCCATGGTATGTATCCACCCATGGTATTCATCCACACATGGGATTTACCCATGGTATTGTAAGTGGTATCTACCCATGGTATTGGCCCATGGTATTGTATCTCAAAAAGGGCTATCAATAACAAGCCTCACTTTGTAAAAGGACAGATTGTCTGCCACAATGTAGCTTCTACAGTTATTCTCTGCTTTAATAAAACAAGTTTCTTTGTGGATTTATTTTCTTTGTGTTCTCTCTTATTTTCTGGCATTCTAATTTTGCAAATCTTGTCAGATCCATTTCAACTTTTTTGATCTTGGGGGCCTCCCCCCCAAGATTCAGATCATTGGAAAGTGGGCCCGAAAGGCTATTTACTATGTTAAAAGGGTCTATTGTTATATGCCGAGAGTTATTTGGGTTTTTATAGAAGAGCATTGTATATGCATTGAGTGGTTTTGAACCATATGAAGAGCTTCTGAAATTTAAAATATTTTGAATTTTGATAAAGCTGCCAAATTTGGAACATAATTTGGGAAATGCATTCTACATGCATGGAAAACATGAGAGTATTCAGAAACTAAAAAAGACAGTGACAACAGCAGAAAAGAAAAACGCACAGCAAGCCAAGAGATGAATGGGTTGAATCGAAATTCTAATTGTAACTGAAAATGTAAATGTTTTAATTGATTTTATATTGTTTGTGATGCAAAGGCAAGTCTCCGGAGGTAAAGAAAAACTCCACTGTAAAATTGAAATTTGTACATATTGTTATATTCCTCTGAATGATCTGGGAAAAGAAATGAGAAGATGGAAGTCAAAGAGACATGGCTGTTCATTTCAAATTCCCTGTGGAATGCAAACAGTCATGAGGTGAACTCTATAAATGATATCACATTGATATGCATAGAGAGTTTTTTTTTTTAGAATGGAGAATTGAGGCAGAGAGGGTAAGAATAAGGAGGAGTAGATAGAGAAGCTATGAAGACTCAAAGATGATATAAGGCAGATATGAAGGCTAGTGGATAGCAGCGAAAAGGAACAGAACAAAGATGATATCTAGGTAAATCAGCATGTGTTTTTGAAAGAGTGAGGAAGTTGGTGCTTCCATATCAAGTTGTAGCTTGATAGATGTCAGTTGTAGCTGGCTGAGGTAGGAGCCTCCTATAGGTTGTAGCCTACAGAAAATAGATGGGAGTTGGAGCTTCCTTGCAAGTTGTAGCTTGCAGAATTGAGGTAGGAGCCTCCTGTAGGTTGGTGCCTACAAAAAATCAGTGGTGAGAGGGATTTGGAGCTTGCCTTTGCATCACAACAATAATAAGATGTGGTTTTCTCCCTTATGGGTTTCCACTTATATCTGTTGTCTATATGCATGAAGATTACGTGTTGATACTCTGTATTTATTCTGCTTAATACCTGTTGCTCATTTATTAAGATTGTTGTTCCATTGTATATTAAGTTAATCACAAAATGATGATGTGAATGAGTATAAAAGAATGTTTAATAAGAACATGACTACATTAAACTGATTCACCCCCCCAGCCCCCCCCTCTTAGTTTAACCAAGGGTCCAACAATTGATCAGAGTAGGTTCCTTCTGTATCAATCTAACAACTGGAAGGAGATCCTAGGTCACCAGGATGGCTAGTCTAGAAGGATGCTCAACAAATAAAGCCCCTTTGTTCACCGGTGCAAATTATGCTTCTGGAAAAGAAGAATGAGGACGTACATAATGTCTCTAGGAATAGAAGTTTGGGCTGCTGTGGAATTGGGATATGCCCCAAAGGAGACTGACTCAGAGAAAGATGCCAAACAAGATTTTGTAGCTAATGCAAAAGCCATGAATGCACTCTTAAATGGACTTTGTGAGGCAGAATTTATCAAAGTAATGCACAAAGAGACTGCTAAAGAAATATGGGATACACTAGAAAACATCCATGAGGGAGACAAAAAGGTGAAGATAGCCAAACTTCAAGTCTATAGAGCTCAGTTTGAAAATATAAAAATGAATGATGACGAATACATTGCCAGCTTCTTTTTAAGGGTTGTAGAAATTGTGAATAACATGAAAGCTCTAGGAGAAACCATAAAATAATGTGTAATTGTTCAAAAGATTCTAAGATCTTTACCATCCAGCTTTAACCCCAAGGTTTCTTCCATAGAAGAAACAACTGATTGGGAAACTTTGACCATGAACCAATTACTTGGAAACCTAACAGCCTATGAGATGAGACTGCCACAGAGGAAGTCAAATTTGAGGGAGGCAGCCTACAAGACAGATAATAACAAAGAAGAAAAAGAAGATACATGCTCTTGCTCTGATGAAGAAGAGGCCAAATTTATCGGAAGATTAGAAAGAGGCTCAGGAAAGTATAAAGGTAAACTTCCATTTAAATGCTTTAACTGTGGAAGAGTTGGACACAATGCTTCTAAGTGTCCTCATAAGAAGACAAAGAATCAGACTCAAGAGTCAGAGAAAACCATATCAAAGAACTGGCAGAAAGGGAATAAATACAAGAGAAAATCATTTTATGCTCAGCAAGACAACAGTGCATCTGAATGCTTAAATGAATCCTCCAATGAAGAGGGAACCTCTGAATTTGTATTGATGGCCAAGGAAGAGCTTGAAGGATTCCTTCTAGAAGATGAGGAAGAAGGTGAATTTGATCTTGAGGGGGAGATAAGAAGTGCCCTAGAGGAAATAGACAGACTTAAATGAAAGTGCAGAAAACAGAAAGACATTCTCCTGAAATATGTAAGAGAAGAACAAAATTCAGAAGACCTCATTCAGTTGAAAGTATAGCTTGAAGAAACCAAGAAGGTAGAAGACACTTTACTTAAGAAAATTGAAGATAAAATTCAGAAGAAGGAGAAATTGGAAGAAGAAGTAGTATACTTCAGGATGAAATTAGAAAACACCCAAAGGAAATTGTAAATAAACACTTCTTAAATGACAAGCTCTGATAATTTGAATAAAATACTAGATGCTCAAAGATCTCCTCTGATAAAAATTGGGATAGGCTATGAAGGAGAAACAAGCAAAGTCAAAGAAACAAATAACAGGAATATCATTTTTGTAAAAGTTGTCAAGGATAATGAAGCAGCTCAGAAGGTTCCTACATAAGTAGAAGCCTGCAATGAAGTAAACAGAAACATGAAGGAACCTAAAATGACAAAGAACGAAACAAATAAACATTCAACTGAAAAAGGCTCACGTACTCCTGAATATATCAAATTTGGAAGCTGTCAAAGGAGATTCGTCCCCCCTATGAAAAATGTCTCTTGTTATGCCTGCCACAAACCGGGACATATTGCTGCATACTGTCATAAAAGGAGAATCAATTCCAACCAGCAAAGGATGCAAAAAGTGAAAAGACTACCTCAAGCAAACAAATGGAGAAGGCAACCCTTAATCAGGTACGCTAATTGTTTTTATGGGTATTGCTTTTACTATAAGGAGTTCAGCCATAAAGCCAAGGAGTGCAAAACATATGGAAAAAGGCTGATGTTCAAAACCTCAAGGAGATTTATGAATTATGGAGAGTTCACTCGTACTCATAATCCTGTTAAAAATATGATCAAATTATTTGTATGCCATAAAATCAGACATATGTCTTCCCAATTTCCTCTCAAATAATGTGGTCCATCTTCTCAGAAAAGGTGCCAAACAAATAGCTGCCTGCAGTGGAAAAAGAAGTTGAATAAGTGTGACCTGGCTATAATAGCCCAAGATCTGAAAAGCCAATGGTATTTGGAGATTGGATACTCAAAGCATATGACTGGAGATAAAAGCAAGTTTATAACCTTTGATGAAAAGAAATCTGGAAATGTAACTTTCGGCAATGATAAAGTAGGGAAAATCAAAGGAAAAGGCTCAGTCAGTCTAGATAATGGAAGAGGAAAGGCTCAAGATGTACTATTTGTGGATGGGATGAAAGCCAATCTGCTAAGTGTCAGTCAAATGTGTGACAAAGGGTGTGAGGTTCTTCTTATAGCACAAGACTGTGAAGATCAAGCACCACAGGAAAGAAGAGAAAGTAATGTCTACATAGTGAAAGAAGAGAATGAAGCATGCCACCTTAGCATTATGGCATAGAAGATTGGGACACCTAAACTTTGACCACATCATAAGTCTAAGCAAGAAGAATGCAGTCAGAGATATGCCAGTCATAAAGAAGCCTTCAAATACTATATGTAAATCCTCCCAACTAGGCAAGCAGACCCACACATCTTTCAAGACCAAAGAGAAACTATCTACAAGTAGACCTCTTCAGCTTGTTCACATGGACCTGTGTGGACCTTCGAGAACTAAAGCACCAGGTGGAGAATCTTATTTTATGCTGACAATAGATGATTTTTCCAGAATGACGTGGGTAGCATTTCTCAAATATAAATTTGAAGCACTTGAGAAATTCAAGATATTCAAGGCATTAGCAGAAAATCAAACAGGATGCAAGCTAAAGTGCATCAGATCAGATAAAGGAGGTGAGTTCACAGACTATGATTTTGCAAACCTATGCAATGAGCATGGGATAAAACAACAGTTTAAAATTGCAGGTACACCTCAACAGAATGGAGTGGCAGAGAGACAAAACAGGTCAGTACAACAGATTGCCAGAGCAATGATGCAAGAAAGTAACATTCCCCAAAACTTTTGGGTAGAAGCAGTACACACAACTGTTCACATTCTTAACAAAGCTCATTTAAGACCAAACTGTGACAAGACTCCTTACGAATTATGGCATGGTAAACCAACATCAATCAAACAATTTAGAGTCTTTGGAATCAAGTGTTTCATAAAAAATAATGATGAAAAACTAGGGAAGTTTGATGTAAGAGCAGATGAAGGAATATTTCTAGGATATGCATCCAAGAGTAAGGTTACAAGTGCTACAACAAAACACTACACAAAATTGTGGAAAGCATTGATGTAAGATTTGATGAAGATATACCAAACAAAACAAGAAGTACAATATGCAGCAATCCTCTGTTGAGCAAAACACAGCGGAAACATAAATAAAATACACAAACACACAGCATTGAACAAACATGAAGACACAGAAGATTTTAACGTGGTTCTCCCAACCAATCTGGGCTACATCCACCAAACAAGGCATCGGCAATCTCATTCAGCAAAAGGAGAATTACAATAGCAGAGTTTTGCATCTGCACATCTCTTCCACTCACCTCACATTCCTCATCATGCTCATTTGCCTCTATGGGCTTACATTTTATAGCTGGGAGTAGAAACTGAATCATAAATTCACTCACAACAAATATAGGATGCATTAACTCCACATCAGGATTACATGGAGTCAATTTAGCAACAAATCATATTGTTTTCACATTCACGATATTTTCTCAAAAAATAATTAAAAGAAATCTCAAAAATCTCCACCTTGACAACAATTAGCCTGATACCCTGTTCCATTATTATTTTTATCTTCTCTGCAAGCCAAGAGAAGCCAGACACCATCGTAGCTTCTCTAACAAAACTGGTTTCGTGAACATGTCTGCACAGTTTTCCTTTGTATGCTCTTTTTCAAGAGAGACTCCCCGTTCAGTGATAACATGTCTTACAAAATGGTACTTGATAGGTATGTGCTTTGATTTACTGTGATAGGCCGGATTTTTAGCCAAATGAATTTCACTTTGACTATCACAAAATAACTTGATGTTGTCCTGCAACCTACCAAACTCACCAAACAAACCTTTCAACCAAACCGCTTCTTTGCAAGCATGGGAAGCAGTGATGTATTCTGCTTCTGTAGTGGATAAAGCAACAATGTTTTGTAGCTTTGACATCCAGCTAATAGCTCCACCTGCAAGAGTAAAGACATATCCTGAAGTTTACCTTCTCTTATCCAAATCACCTGCAAAATCGGAATCAACATAACCGCAAACAAATTCACTACTTCTGTTATAAGTGATACAATAATCACTTGTGCCTCTCAGATACCAAAGAACCCATTTCACTGCTGACCAGTGTTATTTTCCTGGATTTTCCATATACCTGCTGATAACCCCAACTGCATGTGAAATATCTGGTCGAGTACAAACCATCGCATACATCAAACAACCTACTACATTGGCATATGGAATTTGAGACATATATTCCTTTTCTTCATTAGTGTTAGGACATAAACTTGAAGAAAGCTTAAAATGAGAAGCTAAAGGGACTGAAACAGGCTTCACATTGTTCATACCAAACCTCAAGTGTATTTTCTCAATATACTTCTGTTGTGATACCCACAACTTACCATTGCTCCTGTCTCTAAATATTTCCATGCCCAAAATCTGTCTTGCTGCTCCTAGATATTTCATATCAAACGTCCTAGACATCTGAGCCTTTAACCTGTTGATCTCGCTTATGCTTTTGCTTGCTAAAAGCATATTGTCAACATACAACACTAAGATAATGAACATTCCATTACTTAATTTATTAAAGTAAACACAATGATAATATTCACTTCTTATATAATTTTGACTCATCGTGAAAGAATCAAATTTCTTGTACCATTGTCGAGGCGACTGCTTCAGACCATACAATGATTTCTTGAGCCTGCAGACAAATTTCTTGTTGCGATTTTGAAAAAACCCTTCCGGTTGTTCCATATAAATATCCTCATTTAAATCTCCATGTAAAAATGCAGTTTTAACATCTAGTTGCTGTAATTCTAAATCAAGTAAAGCAACTAATGCTAACACAATCTGAATTGAAACAATTTTTACAACTGGTGAAAATATCTCATGAAAGTCAATTCCTGCTTTCTGAGAAAAACCTTTTGCGACCAGCCTTGCTTTGTACCTGTCTTCTTTATCATCAACACCCCTTTTCAATTTGTAAACCCATTTACATCCCACATTTTTTCTGTCTTTAGAAAGTTTAACCAGATCCCATGTGGCATTCTTGGCTAATGCCTTCATCTCGTCCTTCATAGCCTCTTTCCACTTACCACTGTTAGAACCTTCTACAGCTTCCTGATAGCACAAAGGTTCATCATTATTAGCGGTTAAAGCAACTGAAGTAACATAATCATCATTCCTTTTAAGAGGACATCTAATTCTCATAGACCTCCTTAAAGATGTTTCTGGTACTTCCACAATTTGCTGATTATTATCTGTAGGAACTTCTTCATGATCTGCATCTGAAACATGTTCATGATCTGCATCTGAAACTTGTTCATGATCTGAATCTGAAACTTGTTCATCTAGACTATCATCAGTATTTGAACTGGTTTCAAACTGAATGTGTTGAAGGTTAGGTACATTATCCTATTCCAATTTATCATCTACATCTGGATTTTCAAGTGAAGATTCATTGAATTTAACATCTCTGTTAATGATGATCTTGTGAGTAGTAGGATCCCACAACCTGTATCCCTTAGTCTCATCACCATATCCAACAAAGATATATCTTTTTGATTAGGATCTAATTTAGAACGCTGATGTTTCGAAACTAGAGCATATGCATCACAACCAAAAACTTTCAGTTTAGAATAATCACATGGATAACCTTTCCATACCTCTTGAGGAATTTTGCATCCTATTGCAGTTGATGGTGATCGATTTATCAAGTAACAAGCCGTAGAAACTGCTTCTGTCCACAATTCCTTCTGCAAATTGGCGTTACTAAGCATACTTCTTGCTCTCTCTAAGAGAGTCATGTTCATGCATTCAACAACTCCATTTTGCTGAGGAGTATATACAGTAGTTTTATGTCTTTTGATCCCAGCGTCCTTGCAATAATTATCAAATTCCTTTGAAGTAAACTCACCACCATTGTCATTTCTTAAACATTTAATGGTTCTTCTAGTGATGTTTTCAACTAATGCTCTAAACTGTTTGAAAACTGTGAATACATTAGACTTTTTATTTAACATATAGACCCACACTTTTCTAGAGAAATCATCAATAAAAGATACAAAATATGACAATCCTCCATATGAGGTTGTAGGAGATGGACCCCAAACATTAGAATGGATATAATCAAGGATTACCTTACTAGTATGTTTTTCCAGTTTTAAACTTCTGCTTGCTTTGTTTCCCAAATATACAATGTTTGCAGAAATCGATTATGAACAATAGTTAAAAGCAAATCGATTTAAACCTTTGATAGCGATCAATGTATTTGATCAATTTTTATGTTTTAAGTGCATTTGATACTCTGCTTGCCCACTCCGTTCAACAACAAACTCAAAAATTGATTTTAAAATGGCATAAAAAATTTAATAGCATTCCATAATAAACAAGTTGTAAACGTTTATTACAACACTCACGGTCTGGTCCACGTTGAACCAGGCTCTGCAATCCACAGTTAATGGTTGCTCACAGACTTTCAATCTCCACGTTCACGGTCCAACGCACTCAGCTCAACAACCGCAGGGACACAACCATGAACAGGAAATTGTCTCTCGTCAGTCCACGGATATAACAAAGACATCTCACCACCTCTGATTAACGCAGGACATCGGCCTCTGATTAACGCATGACAACGTCCTTTGAAACAGGCAGCAGCTATTTCAACAGTAGGCAGTGAATCAAACTTGCTCTGATACCAATTATTGAGAAAAACACAGCGGAAACATAAATAAAATACACAGACACACAGCATTCAACAAACATGAAGACACATAAGATTTTAACGTGGTTCAACCAACCAATCTGGCCTACGTCCACCAAACAGGGCATCAGAAATCTCATTCAACAAAAGGAGAATTACAATAGCAGAGTTTTTCATCTGCACATCTCTTCCACTCACCTCACATTACTCATCATGCTCATTTGCCTCTATGGGCTTACATTTTATAGTTGGGACTAGAAATCGAATCATAAATTCACTCACAACAAATATAGGATGCATTAACTCCACATCAGGATTACACGGATTCAATTTAGCAACAAATCCTATTGTTGTCACATTCATGAGATTTTCTCCAAAAATAATTAAAAGAAATCTCAACATCCTCTAGAAGATAATGAAGAATAAAACCAAGATAATGATGAACTGAGCCAGACAACAAAAGATATTGAATTAAACTCAAAAGGTCCCTCAAGACATACTCAAAATAATCATCCAGAAGACCAAATCATTGGGGACAAGAGTGTGGGAGTCCAGACAAGAAGACAGCTTGCTGAACAGACAGAAGAAGTACACCTATCCATGCTATCTCAAATAGAGCCAAAGAAGTTCAAAGAAGCCAGCAAAGACAAAAACTGGGTAAATGCTATGAATGAAGAACTGGACCAAATTGCGAAAAACAATACCTGGGAATTAACTCCAAGACCCACTAGGAAAAATTTCATTGGCTCAAAATGGATATTCAAGAATAAGATGAATGAACAAGGGCAGGTAATCAAAAATAAAGCTAGACTTGTATGCAAAGGATATTCACAAATTGAAGGTCTTGATTATGATGAAACCTTTGCACCTGTAGCCAGAATGGAAGCAATCCGAATGTTTTTGGCCTTTGCATGTTATCATGATTTCAAGATACATCAAATGGATGTGAAGTCTGCCTTTCTGAATGGAGATCTAGAGGAAGAAGTCTGCATGGAACAACCTAAAGGATTCTCCTTAACAGATAAACAAGACTATGTGTGCAGATTAAAGAAAGCCTTATATGGGCTGAAACAAGCTCCTCATGCATGGTATTCAAGGCTGGACAAATACTTGCAAAAACAAGGTTTCAAGAAAGGAGGAGTAGATAGCAATCTGTACATAAAGGCTAATGAAAATGAACTCTTAATTGTAGTAGTGTATGTAGATGACATCATGTTTGGAAGCAACAAAGATGAGTTAGCAAAAGGATTTGCTGAAGAAATGAAATCAGAGTCTGAGATGTCCATGATTGGAGAGCTCACCTTCTATTTAGGACTTCAAATTCAACAAAAGAACACAATAATATTCATTTCACAAGAAAAATACTTAAGAGAAATGTTGAAAAGGTTTCAAATGGAAGACTACAAACCTGTGTCAACTCCTATGATCACTGGATGCAAAGTATGTGCTAATGATGGATCAACAAATGTAGATCAAAAAATTTATAGATCCATGATAGGAAGTCTGTTATACCTAACAGCTACTAGACCAGGCATTATGTTGGCAGTAGGACTTGTGGCAAGATATCAAACAACACCAAAACAAAATCACTTACTAGCAATCAAGAGAATATTCAGATATCTACAAGGAACTGCACATTATGGCCTATGGTATCCAAAAGGCAAGAGCTTCACTTTGACAGCATATATAGATGCAGATTGGGCCAGCTGTGTGGATGATAGGAAAAGCACAAGTTGAGGTGAATTCTATTTGGGAAAAAGTCTGGTGGCATGGCTAAGCAAGAAGCAAACTTCTATCTCTCTATCTACAACAGAAGCACAATACATAGTAGTAGAAGTGTGTTGCACACAAGTAATGTGGATGAAACAAACTCTCCAAGAGATGAAGGTAAGCATTGATGAACCTATTTCTATGAAATGTGACAATACAAGTGTAATAATTATATCAAAAAATCATGTACTTCATTCAAAAACAAAGCACATCCCAATAAAGTACCACTTCCTCAGAGAACAAGTAGCACAGAAAGTAGTGAAGTTGGAATATGTTCCAACAAAGGAAAAAACAACAAACATATTCACAAAACCTCTTGCTAAAGAACCATTCAAATATCTAAGAGAAAAACTAGGGGTAGTGTCTGCAGATGTTACTCTCTGACATGAAAAGAAAGCATCATTCCAGGGGGAGATCAGAAAAGAAAACATCATTCCAGGGGGAGATCAGTCAACAAATATTGTCACAAAATAACCAGAGCAAGTGAGCAGTGCATGGAACAGGCCCTCAAGATCAGAGTATTATGGACAAGATTTGGAAACCACACTAGCAAATGTGCAGCCATTTGCCATTGATGACAAAGGGGGAGGAAAAGAAAGAAAAAGAAGAATATTAAAATATTGCCATCAATGCCAAAGGGGGAGACTGTTAGAAATATTTTCATTGATGGAAAAGGAGAAGAAAGGAGCAGCAAAATGGCACCTGAATTATCATCATGAGGTAGCAGAGATAACAAAAAAGAGGCAGCAGAGATAGCAAAAGAGAGGCAGAAAGGAGCAGCATTATACAAGAAACAGAGGCGGAAAAGGTAGCAAGGCAGACAAGGAACAGAGGCAACAGATAAAGTAGAGGCAGAAAGGAGCAGCATTATACAACAAACAAAGGCATCAAAGGAAGCAAAGGCAGCAAGGCAAACAAGGAACGGAGGCAATGGATAAAGCAGAGGCAGAAAGGAGCAACATTATACAAGAAACAAAGGTAGCAAAGGCAGCAAAGGCAGCAAGGTAGACAAGGAACAGAGGCAGTAGATAAAGCAGAGGTAGTGAATAGAAGCAGAGGTAGCGAAGGCAACAAACAGAGGCAGTGAAATGAAGATGCAATGTGATGCGATGTAATGAGATGTGAAGCGATGCGATAGGTTTGCGATGCTGTTGAGGAGGTAAATCCCCTCTGCGGACAGAGGTGATCCCTACTAGCCCAGCAGGGGTCTAGCAACAAACAAACAATGCTATGACGCAAGCTCCTAGTTACGAAATGAAAGACTTGGGATAAGAGCCTACCTGGATTCCAACGCTAGATCTGAAGAAGAGATGTCCCGATCCTTCGGCCACAGCGGATCACAATCCTTCGCGATCTCAGCGGATGAACACGCACACGGAAAGACGAGCAGTCTGAAGCATAGGAACCAGCATCACGTAACTAAACCATCGGTCAGAAAAAGATATTACTCCGCATTAACATGATGGAAAAAGGAGTGGAACCATAATCATAGTCATCTATTAAAATGATAAACGAATAGAAGTTACAACCAAGTTCGCGTCGCAGCCTCCTTCGAACGGGTCCCCGGTTGTCCACGTCTCGCAAAGCTCGCCAAGGAAAGGGAAACCTCTCCAGAGTCTCGTAACAATGGTCTCCTTGCTTGAATGGGCCTTAAGGGAAAGAAGGGATTCTTTACGGCACAAAGGCACTTGGGAATAGGGAGATGCAAAGCTTCAGCACTTCAAGACTATCAGCCCTCCAGCCTTCAGCCCCTTCATCAATGGATGAAGGCTATATTTATAGAGGAGAGGAGGAGGTTGGGATCCCTACAATAGTGGAAGGGAGGCCTTATCCTTTGGGAGGTTCCCCATAAGGTGGAAACAAGAGGCCAAAGGAGGAAGGCCGTGGTTATTCAGGCGAAACCACTCCTGATGACTCATCCACGAAGTTGTTGTAATCGAAACTTCGCCTCTTTTTTAAAAAACTTTCCATAAACAGAGTGGCGCGGGTACAACACTGGGACAGAGCGCCAATTGGCGCGAGCTCAGTGTTAATTTTCCCCCATTGGCGCGAGTACATAACGGGCTACCAGCGCCAATGCAAAAACATGTGTTTTTAGGGGTCTGTTCAGGAAATGATAAACAGGAGAAATGTTGTCCTCATGGAAAGGGATGCAATGAAGGTATTTTCAAGGCTTGACATTGCTCACAGGTCACATAATGGGTCCTCCATTGTGCGGGACGAGGAATGGTAGGGACGGTGACAAATTACTGTGTAACAGATGCCCCCTAAAGCATGAGGCCCGAGAGAGAGAGAGGGGTGAAATGCTTTACGAGAACATGTTAAACTGAAGGCCCGCCGTCGGAAAACCTGCGCAGAAAGATACAACTGAAATCTCAAGTACATGATGTATATATATGGTATGGACGCAGCCATCCGAAACAGAGTATACGATAATCTGGATCCAGGGTATGGACGCAACCATCCAACTAAGATCAAACAAATAGACTCAGGTATGGTCGCAGCCATCCAATCAGTGAGTCATGTACATAATGATAATAATCCACAATCGCAGCCTGGATTACAACAGACACAATCCAGGGTCTTGCGCTCCATCTCGACCCAAACAAAGTACAAGTCCGAGCATGTGAATATGTGAGCTGAAGTCGAACATGCAAGAACATCGTCTGATTACCAGCCAATGATGAAAGCTGTTAACAGACGCGAGAGGAACCACCAATAATGACAATGGCCCTCAAGGTACTACAGGTACAATCTACGGCATGCGAATAAATGAGTTGACGTCGAACACCCGCAGAATCACTCGATCGGAGGCCAATGATGAAAACCTCACGTCGAATGCGACGAACCTGCCATTGAGGCATGCAGGCTCCAAGGTACCATAAGGAGTCTCTAGATCAGCTTCCTGGATAATGAGCTGAAGTCGACAGGAAGTGACCTTGATCGAAGGTGGGCCATAATGTTTCCCACATCATCGACACGAGACAGAGGAACATGATGTTTTTGTGAATCAGGATCAGATGAGAATCAGAGGAAGGTTGGTACTTGCAGAGGTCAACTTCTCTTGAACATATTGGCGGCACGACAGTGGATTTGGCAGTATTTGACATCAAAAGATCAGAGGTCATAGTGACGAGGCAAAGAGCAGATGAGAGGTCAAAAGAGATTACCCAAACCCACGGAGGCAAGCAGAAAACGAGATGAGATTGTCCCCAACCCGACATGAATGCAGACAAGTGCCATGTTCAAGAGCGACATACTGCCGACACAACAATGATGATGGTTCCATTTTTCCCACCATTTCGGTGAGTACCTCTTTATTTTTACACAAGCTTGAAGAGGATACCATATGCTTGTCATATAAATCCACCCTTCGGGCGAATCCATCCTAGTACATTTAACGAGCCCTAGGAAGGAGCGACTCGAATAACGTCATTTCGACTGGATCCGATGTCATCAGGGTTTAACGAGTCTGACAAAGGAAGAACTCGGTGTCTTTTCATGTTTAGAGAGTTTGAAAAGACAGCAGAAAAGTAAACTCCATAGGTCCCTTTTCGTAAATAGTTCCTCAGATCCGAAAAGGTAGAAAAAAATATCCGAGAAAACCTCCTAGTCGCGATAGGCTAGGGTATTCCTTTTTCGTAATCAATCCATCCCAGCCCGAAAAAGGGGTAAACGTATACTGGGTAGATGTCGTTTCGCAGCCACTTTAACGAGATCGAAACGACAAGGGACTCGGCAATCTTTTCATGTTAAAGAGTCAGAAAAGAGCTGAAAGTTGACTCCTCCTGGAGGAACGAGTGGTATACAGGGTAGCAACTGGTTCCGGTAATGGTGGAACTGCTCAAAACAAGTAGAGGTTAAGAGGCCGGCTAACAAGACCACTCATCGCAGCGGTTCCTCAGGAACGGGTAAAACAACCAAGTGAAGGCATATGATCGGCCGAGCAGATAATGACGATGGAGTGAGAAAACCAAGGCTCATCTGGCAAAAACAGGCTGATAAAATGGCAATCACAAGGGCTAAAATAGGCAAGGTTTCATTTTTACACAAGCTTGAAATCAGAAAACTCTGCTTGAAGTTGGTTTCATTTTTACACAAGCTTGAAACAAAGATAAACTATGCTTGAGACCAGTTTCATTTTTACACAAGCTTGAAATGGAAACAAACTATGCTTGAGAAAATAAGCATGCCCCCAGCATGGTGACTCAATTCGAGGTACATGCCCCCCAAGCTTCAGTCCATATGAGAGTCAAATGGAGTGAAGGTTCAAGTTACGAGATCAAGAGAAAGACTCGACTGGGATTTTACGAGATCTAAACAAAGACTCGAATTGAACAGGAAAGTGTTTCATTGTTTTAACGAGGTTGACACATTAAAAGAACTATCCTCAGGACACCTTGTTTCATGGTTTAAGGAGCTTGGCACAAGACAAGGAACTCTGCTCCGACAACCTTGTTTCATTTTTTAAGGAGCTTGACACAAGAAGACAAACTATGCTCCGAACACCCTTGTTTCATTTTTTAAGGAGCTTGACACAAGAAGACAAACTATGCTCCGATGACTTCATCATAATGAACAAGAAGTCATCGCTTCCAAGAGTTCCACTCCCGATGGAAGAAAAACATCCTGGAAGTCAGGACCCAATGCCCCCAGCACATTATGCACAACGGCATCATCACTGAGCACAGGCACGGGGTAAGTAGCCACATAGTTGACCTGCGGTGGAGAAGATACAACGGGTGGATAGAAACCAGGAGGGGGTGATGGCGGACCAGATGCCATATTAGGACCAAAGAATGAAAGTTGATCAATGGTCACGATCCGTCCTTCATGTGGAAAGCACATCACGCGAAAGAGGGAGGAGACAAGTGCTCCCATGGCATAGGTGTAATCGCGCCCTAGGAGCAAATTGAAATCCAAAGGGCCTGGAATGACCATCACATCCATATGGACGGTTTTACCTCCCAAAGTAATAGGTAACCTTGGAAGGATCCCCAACGGTTGACTCGTCCTTCTGTTAAATGTCAACAGATTCTGCGTAACAGGCGCAAGCGGGGGCGAACCGAAAGCTTGCCAGGTAGTTGACGACATAATACTAACAGAGGCACCTTCGTCTATAATGGTGCTGGGTACAACTAGACCAAGAGCCTGTACTGTGATCTCGAAAGGCACATAAGACGGAAGGCGAAATCCTGCAAATCGATTCCAGTCAAAGGAAGCGACCAAACTACTCGGAGGGGCTACCATCGACAAGCGAAGGTCTTCCCCTGATGTTACGGAAGAAGGAGCATCTGCCATAACCTCCATCTCGAAGGTGGGAGGGAAATCCTCCGGAGCCTCCATCATGGGAGGCGGAGGAGCAGCTTCTTCTTGAGGGACAGGGACAGGAGAATCTTTCCCCAAGTCCGGAGAATCTGAGGAAACCAGAAGAACATGAGGGTTATGAGAGCCACTCTCTACGGAAAAGACCTGGTGCACCGCAGATGGGGCCAGTTCAACCGATCCCACGACCAATGGTTGGTCGGGAACGGATTCCTGAATCTGAATTTCTGGAGGAGTGGGATCGACCAAGGATGACCCTTGACCAATCACGGCATCAGCCAGTGGAAGACTCAAAGAAAGTTGTTTATAACCAGCCGGGAGGCGTGGTGTAGAAACAGTCAGGTTGTCCAAGACTCGCTTGGCTTCATCCATATAAGGACAAAGGTGAATAGCATGGTGCCCTTCACACAACTTACAGGGATTGGTGATCTTACCCTGCCTCTTAGGAGCCTTACCAGTGCCCCCAACCTGACTCCCGGAAGCCAAAGACAACGGTGGGGGACCGTTGGACCATACTTCGAGTACCTTGGGAATGCCAGGGCAGTCTCGAAGAAGATGGTCTCCCATGCACAACATGCAGGGGAACTTGACTTTCCGAGGAGGGTTGGAAGGGTTATCAAGAGGAGATTCCTTAGGGACAGTAGCTGTACATTTAGCCTCTCGCTTATCGGACTTCTTCTTCTTAGTCTTCTTCTTCTTCTTCTTAGCCACCTGGTTACTCGAATCCAGACTTTCACCGGGCGAAGAGGAGGAGGAGGACTCAGAAACAGGCGAAGAAGGGGAGAGGTCCACCTTAGAATCAACATGATGTGGTTCGGGTGGAGGAACTGATTGACCAGTAACTGAGACATTCGGAACGACAGAGGTTGAGAACAACCAAACAGGCAACCCAACAGTTATCCCAGGAAGGGACAACGTCGCCATATAAGGAGCGCCAACATTTCCAAAAGGAGGAAAGTGACCAGGATTCCCATCAGAGGGGATTCCTTGGTTGGTGAACTCCGGAAAAGTTGCCATCAAAACTCAAAACCACACACGGGCTTAAAAAAGAGTTTAAGACACACGATCAAACGGCCAACAAGCAATATCTAAACGGGCGTGTAATCGTGGGCGATTAATTTTACCACATTGGAAAGTAAGAAATTCTACCGTTTCATATTTTAAGAGTCGAGAAACGATAAAAAGGTGACTCTATCTCTTTCAGATTTGATGCAAGCGTGAAAGGACAAGCGCTTGATGGTCTTTTCAAGTTTAGGGAGTCATAAAAGACCAAATGACTACTCAGGGAATACTAGGCACAAAGGGTGTACCAAATATCCGTGAACTGCAATATACACCTTGGTTTCAATAATGAAACAGAAATCGACCAAGGACTTTCCGTACGTGCAGGTAGTCTCCCCGAATGCTGTGTTCGGTGTATCACGGGTATAGGGCGGCAGACTCGGCTTCCTGTGGATAAAGGATTGAAAACCTAGAGGGGTCTCCTTTTATATACGCGACGGTACGGGGAGCGCAAGTCCGTACTAGCGCTGTCTAAAGCCAACAGGCGAACGACAGCTGCTAGGTTTAACGACGCCGGAACACGTCTCTAGCCTAGACCTTCTAAATATGTTGCGTTAAGTTCCAATGTTGCCTTAGGTTAATTGAATAAATTTTATAGTTGATCTTCAATTAAGTTTCAATTTTCAGGCCCTACCGTATGTAGTGTCTCAAAAGACTCCTAAATGCAAAACTATATGAGAAAATAAAACTTTTCAATTCGATGAATGCTATCTAGTTAAAGGAAGAGCTTCAAACAATGATGCAACAAACAGCAAAACTGAAAACGAAACTTTTCCAAACTAGATGACTTTCACTATCCAAAAGTATTCTAAAACATTCAACGAAGCGAATTATGCAATGTAATCTATGCAAAATTCTTTTTCCGAAAACTATGCAATTGTAATCTATGCACAATTTCCTTTTTCTTTTCAAATTATAAGAATGCACTCAATGCATTTTTCGATGAAACGAGAATCTACTTAATGCATACTTTTAACAAAAGAGAATGCACTCAAAGCGACTTTTAGTTTTCAATCATTAAACAATGTAATCTAAGTTCAATGATGGATCTCAAAAAATACTTTTCAATGCAATGTGATCTAATGCATTTTAACAAAAAGAACACTTTGAGACGAAAACTAAATAAATGCAAATCTCCTTAATGAAGGATGAAGGCAAAAGGGATGCAAACAAACACTAAGAATGCAACCGTTGTTTCAAAATACTTTGTGACAAAATCCCTCAAAAGTTGACAAGACATATGCGGTCAAACACAAAAAGGACTTCCAAAGCAAGATATCAAAACAAGGCATTCATCCCTTTTACATCAAACAATCATAGAAAGAAGACATTCCAAATAATGAGCAATGTAATCTATGCTCATACAGAGGAAATACCCGAAGGGAAAGACGCACCGTTGAAGGATTAAGGGAAAAAAAACTCAATTTTCATACACCCTGAAAGTGGCCCGACTTGTACATTGACAACTAGCGCCACTTGGCACGACTTTTACTTGAAAACTAGCGCCAATGGCCAAGTGGCGCGGGTTGCTAACTGACAACAAGCGCCACTGCCTGAAAATGAAAAAACAAAGAATTTCTCCCAACCAAAACCAGACTTCCCACTTCAAGCTGAATCTAAAACAAACCCAGAAGCAAAGTACTAACCAAAAGAAACTTCCGAACAAGGATAACCCTACCACCTACAGGAAATGGCGCGACTGTCTGGCTGTAATCCGCGCCAGACAGGGGATGGCGCGAGTAATGAACTGGCAACCTGCGCCAATTGGCGCGACTGTCAGGCTATAAACTGCGCCAATCAAGCCAACCATGAAAAGATGAAAATTCGAAAAAGCAGAGGTCAGATCTGATCCTCTGGGGGCTGAACCAAAAGCCAAAACACAAAAAGAACCCAACCCAGAAGGCTCATCAAGCAAGGAGAAACAATAAAAAACGAGTCAAGGAAAACCGGACGATCCCCAGCGGAGTCGCCAATTTGTTGAGGAGGTAAATCCCCTCTGCGGACAGAGGCGATCCCTACTAGCCCAGCAGGGGTCTAGCAACAAACAAACAATGCTATGACGCAAGCTCCTAGTTACGAATGAAAGACTTGGGATAAGAGCCTACCTAGATTCCAACGCTAGATCTGAAGAAGAGATGTCCCCGTCCTTCAGCCCTGGCAGATCACAATCCTTCCGCGATCTCCGCGGATGAACACCTGCACACAGAAGAAACGAACAGATACAAGCATAGGAACCAACATACGTAACTAAACATCGGTCAGAAAAGATATTACTCGCATTAACATGATGGAAAACGGAGTGGAACCATAATCATAGTCATCTATTAAGTAATAAACGAATAGAAGTTACAACCAAGTTTTGACGTCGCAGCTTCCTTCGAACGGGTCTCCGGTCGTCCACGTCTCGCAAAGCTCGCCAAGGAAAGGGAAAACCTCTCCAGAGTCTCGTAACAATGGTCTCCTCGCTTGAATGGGCCTTAAGGGAAAGAAGGGATTCTTTACAGCACAAAGGCACTTGGGAATAGGGAGATGCAAAGCAGCGCAGAGACTTCAACCCTTCGGCCCACTTCATCAATGGATGAAGGCTATGTTATAGAGAGGAGAGGAGGAGGTTAGGATCCCTACAATAGTGGAAGGAGGCCTTATCCTTTGGGAGGTTCCCCATAAGGTGGAAACGAAGGCCCGAAGGAGGAAGGCCGTAGTTATTGAGCCGAAACCACTCCCAGTGACTCATCACAGAAGTTATTTATGTCCGAAACTTCGCCTCTTTTAAAAACATAAGCAGTGGCACGGGTACAACACTGGGACAGAGCGCCAATTGGCGCGGGCTCAGTGTTAATTTTCCCCCATTTGCGCGAGTACATAACGGGCTACCAGCGCCAATGCAAAAAACATGTGTTTTTAGGGGTCTGTTCAGGAAATGATAAACAGGAGAAATGTTGTCCTCATGGAAAGGGATGCAATGAAGGTATTTTCAAGGCTTGACATTGCTCACAGGTCACATAATGGGTCCTCCATTGTGCGGGACGGGGAATGGTAGGGACGGTGACAAATTACTGTGTAACAGATGCGATGCGATCGCATATCGCAATCGGCGAAACATAAAAATAAGTGGCAAGTGTTTGTATTTGCTATGAGATGTGATGCGAAGGGTTGAGTACTTTATTATAATGTTCCATGGGTACAAAATAGTTTCATTAAAAAGATGTATTGCCGAAACTTTTCCAAAGGCGTTAACATTATTCCTAAGGTTCGGTTAAACAAACAAAGGATTAGAGTGGGACCCGCAAGGAAAGTGGCTTTTGGGAAACCATACCACTAATTTTGCACAGCTTTTGGGACATGAGAAGTTTATTCAATTTGGAACACGATCGTATCATATTATGACATGTCATAATACTAAAACCAACCATTTCACGTAATTTTTGAGAATTAAAGGTTAGGGGTCGAAGTAACGCGATAGCCGTCCGATTTGATGCAGCGAAGATCCAACGACGATCGCAAGGGAAAAGTGCATGAACGTTTTGAAATGTTAAACAAAAGGTATATTTTGAAGCGATATTCGTCGGATCAAGATCGGTGAAGATCTAACGGTGGCCGCATCACGCGAAAGGTGGAATCTTAATGTCAAGGCATAAAGCGGAAGTGTTGAAGATCGACGGCGGAGATCTTATCGGAGATAGAAGATCAACGGTGGAGATCTCATCACATTGGCGATCTCACATCACATCGGTGGAATGGAAGAACAAAGGAACGATAGTTTGAAAGTTGCGATTGCGATTGAGCGATTTAATCACAACCATCCGATCCCAATTAACGGCAACCATTGGACCTACAATGAGTTATCGCATCGGCGCAACAGAAGAGCAAGGGATCAAGTTGTTGAATGTTGTGATTGCGATGATGCGATCCAATCGCAACCATTAGATCACGGTCGATAGCAACTGTTGGATCATAAATATTAAGTTGGATTGGGGTCTACATTGACCCATCGCATCGGCAAAGATTCAGAAAATCCGAAAGTATAAGGTTTTCCTTTGTTAAAGAGCTTCGATGGGTAAAGGAGAAATATAACATATAATGTTGAAATGCCAAGGTACTTCCTGGTGGGACCCTTCGCTCATCGCATCGGAAAAAATTAGATGACCAAAGGCACAACGGGCCATTTAATGTTGCGATTGCGATTGTGACAGTGAAACTTAATCGCAGCAGTCCGAAATGCGATTCATCGCATCGGCGTGAAGGTAGAGCAATGGAATAAGCCCTTGAAGTTTGCGATTGCGATTCATTGCATCGGAACCATCGCAAAGGGTCTCACCGCAATCGGAAGTCATTGGAGGTGGCTCATCGCATCGAACAATAGAAAGAGTTCGGCAAGTGGGCCCAAAAGGCTATTTACTATGTTAAAAGGGTCTATTGTTATATGCCGAGAGTTATTTGGGTTTTTATAAAAGAGCATTGTATATGCATTGAGTGGTTTTGAACCATATGAAGAGTTTTTTAAATTTAAAATATTGTGAATTTTGATAAAGCTGCCAGATTTGGAACATAATTTGGGAAATGCATTCTACATGCATGGAAAACAGGAGAGTATTCAGAAACTGAAAAAGACAGTGACAACAGCAGAAAAGACAAACGCACAGTGAGCCAAGAGCTGAATGGGTTGAATTGAAATTATGATTGTAACTGAAAATGTAAATGTTTTAATTGATTTTATATTGTTTGTGATGCAAAGGCAAGTCTCCAGAGCTAAAGAAAAACTCCACTGTAAAACTAAAATTTGTACATATTGTTACATTCCTCTGAATGAGATGGGAAAAGAAATGAGAAGACAGAAGTCAAAGAGTCATGGCTGTTCATTTCAAATTCCCTATGGAATGCAAACAATCATGAGGTGAACTCTAGAAATGATATCACATTGATATGCATAGAGAGTTTTTTTTTAGAATGGAGAATTGAGGCAGAGAGGGTAAGAAAAAGGAGGAGCAGATAGAGAATTTGTGAAGACTCAGAGATGATATAAGGCAGATATGGAGGCTAGTGGACAACAACGAAAAGGAACATAAAAGAGCTGATATCCAGGTAAATCAACATGTGTTTTTGAAAGAGTGAGGAAGTTGGTGCTTCCATATCAAGTTGTAGCTTGATAGATGTTAGTTGTAGCTAGTTGAGGTAGGAGCCTCTGGTAGGTTGTAGCCTGTAGAAAATAGATGGGATTTGGAGCTTCCTTGCAAGTTGTAGCTTGCAGAATTGAGGTAGGAGCCTCCTGTAGGTTGGTGCCTATAGAAAATCAGTGGTGAGAGGGAGTTGGAGCTTGCCTTTGCATCACAACAATAATAATATGTGGTTTTCTCCCTTATGGGTTTCCACTTGTATCTGTTGTCTATATGCATGAAGATTATGTGTTGATACTCTGTATTTATTCTGCTTAATACCTACTGCTCATTTATTAAGATTGTTGTTCCATTGTATATTAAGTTGATCACAAAATGATGATGTGAATGATTATAAAAGAATGTTTAATAAGAACATGACTGCATTAAACTGATTCAACCCCCCCCCCCCTCTCAGTTTAACCAAGGGTCCAATAAACAATGTATGTGGTGATGAATTTTTTGCATTGGGTGGTGATGAAACTGGTACATTGTGTGATGATGATGGGTTGAATTGTGGTAATATAGAGGTGTTCTAAGTGCCTACCTCTGGTTCTTCTTGAATTGTATTTCTAATGACTAATGACTGTGCTTGATCCTCACCTATGAGGTCCACTACTTGATCAGATTTCATGCTCTGTACTCTTTTCCCTTTCGGTGCTGGGATGGGAGGCTTGGTTGGCTTGTTTTTACGGAATGAAGTGATGGTTGGCTGTGGATGTGAGTGGAATGTGGTGGAGTTTAATGTGGTAATTAGAGGGGTTTTTGTTGATGGAGATGAAAAATTAGGTGTTTGAAACTCAAAAAATGACAAAAATATAGTAGTTTTTGCTCCAAGAGTTCCCATTACCTTATTAAAAGCCTCCACCCAGGTGTCCAACTTGTCTAGAAATGACTGTAGTTGCAATTGTGAAACCCTATGGGCTGTCTCAGCCAACATTTCTCCCAGTAGTGGGTGGGGAATAATATCATCAAATGAATACACGGGCTCTCCATTTCTGATTTTAGTGGCTTTTTGTGAAATGTATCGCCCGCAACACAGTCAAGCCGAATCCAGGTATGGTTGTGAGACACCTCGAACCATACTTGAGGGAAATAATTGTCCAGCAGAATCCTGGGGACCCTTTGTTGTGTTTTAACCACATATACCATTTTCCGATGCTATTCTGCGAAGGATTCTTCATTAATTTCCTTTCTACTTGGATCACCGGATACTCTCCATGGGGTGAACCTTAGGGCCATTGGTTTATCTTCAGTGATCTCTGCAAGTTTCCACCTTCTTGGTGGACTCCACTTCCACATCACCAGAGACATAATAAAATATCCGTATATGAATCCTATGGCCCTCTTAAAATTATCTTCACATGCCTCGAAGAGCTCTTGTAATACGAAAGCACACCAATTCAATTGTGCTCACTATGTAAGGTACTCCGCAAGAGATATTGTATCAAGGGTACATTCGCCTTCGGTATAGTGCCTCATTGTCTTGCTTGCGATCAAATAGCATGCAAATTTCACCGAGGGGACATTAATAGGATCAATCATGACCCCCTTTCCCCCTCTTCTCGTCTCGTCTTTCCTATAATAATCGCAGTCTCCCACCTTCTTTTCTATTTTGGATGTATTTTGAAAATTTGTTGACACATCCTCCCCTGCTACCGATAGTCTAGTAATACTGTGTATATCTTCTGCATGGATTGGAATATCTCTCCCAAGTCACATTGCCCCGTTATGAATCCTGCTGATGAGAAATTTTGTACAGTGCATCGCTAATCTTGTCGTTCCAAACACTGGTTAGCTTATTAGATGCAAAATTGTGGACCTTTGGATGCTTTTGAAGTCCAGATGCACCTTCACTACTTCGCTTCCCCCTTCCTTCACATGATTCTTGATATAAACCTATCTCTTTAACACTGGGAATTGGAACGAATCAGTGAAGTCCGTATCTATGAGGGTCGCATTATCATATTTTTCGTCCAATGGTTATAACCTATGTATTCTTTCATCGAGCTCTGGTTCGACCACTAAAATAGTAATATTATTCATCTTCCTTCTCCTGCAGTATACCAGTAATTCTGCTGGTCTACTATTCTGAGCTCTTTTTGTTGAATTCGGGCTAACCGTTATAGTAGTTTCTTACTCTTGCAATTCAGAATTCTCTAGTACTTTGTTGTTTCCCTCCTCCATGCATATTAAATAGGATTGCTGGCACCAAGGATGTTCATGCAACACCATAACTAATTAATTTTTCCTATCTCTCCCCACGACTATAATCATGTGATTAGTTACTCGGGTGAGGTGGACTCTGACACTTTTGACGGTGGCTTCAAAATTTGGGCGGATGTGAAGGCCAATAATTACTTCTTAATGTGGAAAATTTATTACAGCATTGGGTTACTAATTATGGAAATTATTTTTGAAATTTTGGCTGATCCTACAAACTGAAATCTTTATGATGGATCATTATGACTAAATTATGGCTAACACGCTTGGTCGTATGGTCACTGTAACCCCCCCTAACCCCAATTGGTTGCGATATGGGGGACATATCACAACAGGCTGAAGGTTGACCTTGCACAACCTGTGACTTATGATATTAAGGCTCCTACTCTATTGGTTTGGAATGACTCATTTTATGAACTAAACATAAGCTATTCTACAATTCATCTTGGTTGCAAGAGAGTTATTGACTCTAATCTACTGACTCCTCTCGGGTGCGAGAGTTATTGGAAATAAAAGGTTATGTTGCTTACTCATGATAGGGCTTCATGCGTGTTTCGTTAACCCATCCTTGAAGTATCTCTCCATCCAGTTCCACTAGATTGACTGCTCTTGAGTAGCGAAACTCTACGACGTAGTATGGGCCCATCCAGTGCATCCTGAGTTTTCTCGAGAATTTCAGGAATTTGTTATCATAGAGCAATACTTTGCCACCAATATTAAATGTTTTTTTCTTGATGTGGTGGTCATGCCAGGCCATCTATATTTGTTTCTTCACTGACTGATGGAAATCCACCAGAAATCTATATTCTTCCAGTTCTTGCAATTCATGAAGATGTGCAGAGATGGATTCTTCTTCTGTCATTTGTGTTTTTGTAGCAATTAAGAGAATTGGGATAATAAACTAAGCCGGTACAACAACTTTCTTATTGTATACCAACTAAAATGGGGTCTGCTTATGTAACCTCTTTATGGTAGTCCTGTATGCCCACAATGTGGCTGGTATTATTTCGTTCCAGTCATCATGGCTGTCATTGCATATCTTAGTTAACCCTTTATCCAAGATTTTTTTTAAGGCTTCGACAGTTCCTTTCACCTGTGGGTTGTACGGGCTACTCTTGTGGTGCTGTATCATGAAATTTTCCAGTAGTGATTTGACTGTCGCATTAATAATATGTGTGCCCTGGTCACTTGTTAGGCTCTTTGGACAACCAAATCAGCTAATAATGTTTTCAAAGATAAATCTAGCCATTGTATCTGTTGTACAATCCTTTATTGGTGCCACCTCTGCCCACTTAGTGAGGTACTCAGTTGCAGTGATGATATATCTTGCTTGTGAGTGTTGCACAACTGATGTAATAGGCCCTACAAAATTGGATGCCCACTTTTCAAATGATTGCATAACCCTTATGGGTTGTATGGGTAGCTCGTCGCGATGTGAAGGTATCCATGTTCTTTGAAAAACATCACATTTCTTCACATATTATTTGTTGTCTTTGTGCTTTGTTGGCCACCATAATACTGCTTGCAATATTTTTCTTGCAGTGGGTTTTGCACCCACATGGCCTCCCGCAACTCCATTGTGACATTCCCATAATATATCTTCTCTCTTGTGATCTAATACACACCTTCGTAGTACTTGATCTAGACCCATTTTGTACAACTTCCCCGCTATGAGTTGGTACTCAACTACTTTAACAACTAAATTTCTTCTCTGAGTTTTTTTGTATTCTTTCGGGCATTGTCCTATAGCTAAGTATATTGTTATTTTTTCTAGATAATCAGAGATGACTTCTACCCAGAAAAGATATGCATCTGGTAGCTGATCGTCAAGCGGTCCTCCGTTTTCTCCATTTTCCAAACTTGACAGATGGTCGAGACCAACATTTAGCCTCCCAGGCTTTACTATGACTTCGAATTTAAATTCTTGGAATAGTAGAAGACACCTACAAATTCTGCCCTCCAGAACAACCTTGTTCACTAAATATTTTAGTGTTGAGTGATCTGTGAAGAATTTGAAAGTCCCTCCTAGAAATTAGTGGCAGAATTTCAGTAAGGAATAGACCATCGCAAGATCTTCCCTCTACATTTTTGTGTATTTATTTTCTGTCGTTGATAATTGTCTGCTTGCGAAGTACACCGAGTGGTCTATGGTGGTTTCTCCTGGCTGTGCTAGCATTGCTCCCAAATCAATACTTGAAGCGTCAATGTGTACATGGAATTTTTTATCCTAGTTTGGATGGGTTAAAATAGGTGCACTTGCTAACTTCTCCTTGAGTGTGTCTAATGCTTTGGTGCATTCATCATTCCATATGAACTGTTTTGTTTTCCGCAACAACTTTTCCAGTGGTGTTTTGATCCTAGCATAGTTGCGGATAAACCTCATGCAGTATCTTGTGTGCCCAAGTAGTGATCTCAAATGCTTAACAGTATCTGGGGCATCCATATTTTCAATTACCGCCATGTTTGTGGGGTCCACACATACTCCCTATTTACAAACAACATGTCCCAATAGTGTTCCAAATGGTACTACAAAAATGCACTTTTTGAGGTTCAACGAAATTTGAAGTTGTCTGCATCAGTCAAACATTATTCTTAAAAGACTTGCATGGTTTTTCAACAAACTATACACCATCCAATCGTCCATGTATACTTTTATAAACTTGTTAATATAGTCTCTAAAAGCTGCTATCACTATCCTTTAAAATATAGCTGGTGCATTCTTTAACCGAGAGGGCATGACGTGATAAGAATACGATCCCCATTCCATTGTGAAAGTGGTTTTTCTCTTAACCTCTTCTGAAATTTGTACTTGGTGATATCCCGAGAAACAATCCGTGAATGAGTATGCTTTATTTCCTGCCAAATTATCCAAAACTTTGTCGCTGAATGGTTTTGGAAAAGGATCGGGAATGCATGCATTATTTAGAATCCTATAGTCTACACACACTCTGACTTTTGATTTCTCCTTTTTACTCTGTATTACTATTGTGCTGACCCATTTTGCCTCTTCAACTGGAAAGTTCAATCCTGCATTCAACATATTTATAATTTGAACTTTTATTTCACCCTTGGGTTCAAGCGGTAAGGTCTATATTTTATTGGCTTGGCATCAGGTTTCAGTAATATGTGCATCTCCCCCAAATCTCCTTTTATCCCTTTTAATTCTGCTACTGAAGATGGGAATAGATCTTCTTATTCTTGTAGCAGATCAAAATTTTCTTTTGTGGCCATTGTATCCCAATAATCTCCTATACATGCGATCTTGGGCTTTACCTCACTCCCAATTTTCTATTTCTTTGTCTTTAAGGGTAACGAGTGTAGTCCTTCAGTGGTAGGTTCCTCATGTATTTCTTGTTCTCCTTCCTTCTATTCAAAAGATAAGTGTCAAAGATCTTCCAAATCATCATCATCTATCTCCCTGTCTATATTTTTTCATGTTACTGCTTCCTGATGGTTAGAGTTGGCCTTTTTATCTGACATAAACATCTCTTCAGTTTCCATAATCTCTATGAAAAAAAATGCTCTTTTGATTTCTTGTAGGGTCTCGGTATCTTGCTCCGTATCTCCCTTGAAATAAAAGCTCTAGATAAATATTTCTGCAACTGTTTCCTAGGTGTTTGTATCTCTCTTCTTTTCCTCTGTCAGGTACCAAGCTTGTGGGATTATTTCTAATGAATGTATGAATTTATGTACCCACAATTATTTTGGGTATTCTTCCCTTTTCCACTTGCATTCACAGATATTTATGTGTACTAGGGGGTCAGAATCTCCTCTATAATTTTCCTCTAGTTGCGGTCCTGAAGGTGCCTAAAATATTTATTTTAATGCTATAGTTACGTCCTCCCACCTACTGAGAGAGTTGCGATGGTTTTCCCACCATCATGCAGAAGTGGATTGTAACACTACATCCATGAGAGGAATTATATGCTCTTCTCGCACCTTATCTTCAACGTTTTTAATGAATATATTCACATTTTTCATGTTTGTAAGAGTTGGGTAACGCCTTACCTTTGTGCCAATCCAATTAACTCTACAAACAATGGTGCATCTTCTGGTGTTGATTTCGTATCCTCCTTGCTTCCAGTCATCCCATGAAACTTCCGATCCCACGTCGAAACTTTGAACACTCCTCCAAATTATTGTTCCTCCTGCTCCACGATTAATGTAATATTTGCTTTTGCCTGGTGTCATTTGGTAGAGTTGATCGAGAAGTTCTACGTCTTCTCTTTTTTTGACAATTTCTGTGTACTGGGGTCCCTGATATGGATCTAGTGGTTGGACCACTCTGACTTCACCATCTTCAAAGGCCCAATCTATCCCCAATAGGGCTAGAAAGGGATCCTTGTCCCCATAATATCTATCACATCAAAATCCGTATAAGTTTTTACTCCCACAACATCAACTTCAACTTATTTCGACCTCCCTATTGGTATAATGCAGTATTGGTTTTCCATTCTTAGCTTTATAGGTGAGTATGACAAATTTTGCTTTCCCAATGCTTCCCAAGTCTTTCTAGGCAGAATATTAACATCTGATCTGAGATCTAACATTGTGTCCCTTATCTGGAATCCCTGAACTTGAGAATTTATGTGAAATTATTTTCTTGTTCTCCTCTTGTTTCTTTTTACTCTTCTTATATATTTTTCAAAGAGGTTGGAATTACTAGAGTTCTCATGCTCTGTTCCTCCTTGGACTACCATCTTTATATTTTGCTTCAACTACTCCAGCATCTATCCATTATTTACAATATTTAGGAATAGTCGGAACCATTATTCTATAAGTGTCCCTGTGGTAATCATATTTTCCACTTCATTGGATGGTTGCATTATCTCCATACCCTTTTGGCCCTCCATCTTTGAGAATTTTTCCAGTGCTTCTTTAAAGTATTGCTTCTATCGCTCCGAGTTGAAAATATTCTTTGGGAATGCAGGTTTGACTAACTTTACCAAGTCCATTTATCGTGCATCCTCCCCTGTTTTCTTCCCTCCTCGGGTTATTTTAGCTACAATTGGCAGAGGTTGTGTCCCTACTACCCTTGGCTCTACATTAACAAGGTTGGCTCCTCGTTTCCTAGTTCTTTCTTCCCATATCTTGATTAGCTCCGGATATTCATCAGTAGAATGTGCACACTCTGAATTGGGAGCACCATCGTTGTCTTGGTAGCAGGCACTCCCTTGCTACATGGCCTTCTTGATCACAATTATAACATCTTACATGTCATCTTCCTCCAGTTTTTCTGCCTCGCATTCCTCCTCCTCCCCGTCCTCTTGGAGTTTCATTTACTCTGTAGGACGATCTATCTAGTCGATATGCTAATGGATCCAGGCTCTGCATTGTTTTGTATGATGAGTTGTTGAAGAGAAAAACTCACAATAGACGTTTTTTGGAACATTTTAATACTTTTGCAGGATGGGGCACAAACGTGGAGGATGACCAATACCTTTGCATATTTCGCAACATTCTACTACTGTCTGGTTCTGCTAATTAGTAAATCCTGGGAAATGGGGTTGCAATTGGTATAGCCCTTTATTATTTACTTGCGCAACTCCTCCTACTGGAGGGCCCCCTTGCACTCCGGTCATCGAAGTCACAACATTGGCTCCCCGCAACCTTGGGCATTCCGTAACTACATGTACTTTTAACAAACAATGTGTACACCACACATTGGGTCGTGTAGGTTGCACAGTCTGATTATATTTTAGCTTCTCCATCAAACTAGATATTTGATGTTGCAGTCCCAATATGGATGGGTCTTGCATGGCTACTCCTCCTCTAAACTCTTGCAAGTATCCAACCATTGCTTCTATATTCATTACTTGCTCCAATGCATCTTGAAGGGTATCAATCTTTTGTTGGGTCAGAGGTGTTCTTGTTAAGGGTAGCAGTTCTTTAATGAACCAGTCTTGTTGCTATTTTGGATCGATTGTGTAACTTAGTTTCCCAATTGCATATTTAAACCTTCTCATCAAATCCCAGGCCATTTCTCCTTCCCTCTATTTAATTTCCCATAGTTCAGAAAATCCTTGTTGATTCATCTAGGGTGGCTTGAATTCTTGAACAAACTCTCTCTTAACATCATATATCGTTGGGTTCTATTGTAGCTCTAACCATTTGATGAACCAACCTAAAGCTATTTCCCTTAGTTTAGTTTTAAATTCGATTAATTTAACTTCATCTGGTGTCTGTCGAGCCCTCCAAATTGCTTCACAAAGATACCAATGTTGCTCTACATCATCATTACCTTTTCTGGAAAATTTTGGGTATCGATTAAATGATCCTACCATTTTTACTTGCATTGGTGGGACTAATATGAAAAATCTACTTCTTGGCTAAGAGATCTTGCTGCTAGTACTACTACTAGCTATTATTTGTACTATATACTGCTTACTACACAACTTGCTATACTCTTGCAATTTTATCAAGAACTTATTAGGTGGATGGTAAAGTACCAGGGGAAGGTTAGGACTAGTGTTAGTTGAAACTTGGGGAAAAGGGTTACCTTGCGTTATGGTTGTTAGCCTCTCTCGGATTAATTGCTCCATCACAACATGCAACTTCAAATCGGATTCCTCCTCGGGGTGCGCATCCTCCTCTTCACTGGTCTCTTTTTCCTTTTCTCTTTGGGATGGGCTCCTATGAACTTTCCTAAATTATTTGACAGACCAGTCCATTCCTTTGGGTCCCACTTGTCCTTCTCTTCCTTCTGTCATCTGTGGTTCCTATTCCTTCCTCTATCTATTCCTCTTGCTTCTCAAACTATCGTATCACCCTTTCCCACCACTTCTCAGCGATCTGCACCCTCCGATGTGCTCTCAGCTCTCTCAACCTACTGGAGATTCCGGCATCCATATCCCTATTCCCCTTTTTCCCTTGTTTGTAGCATCTTTCCTTCAGATACTTCCCCTAGTACTGTATGTTTAAGCCTCCATCGTGGGACTTTGGAACAGAATTAGCCCCTCGTCCACCATTAAAGCTTAAATCCACAACGGGACTTATTTCAACAACTTTCCCCACAACCCAGATTTAAATATATCTTCTTATTTTGTGAAATATTGATAGAATTTGGCTGCAAACTCTACAATGTACCCCTCCAAAGTAGTCTATACCCAAAAATATACTGCTCAGGTTACATCTTTATCTAATAGGTGTAATGTTGTCAAGTTTGTATACATCCAACTACGATAGGATCGACATAATCCTCCAGGAAGTGACTTGATCTGGAGTCTTCGCAACCAGTTATGAAGCTCTTCAGGAAATTTTCTGTAGAAAATTTCATACAAATCACTCGTCGAGTCAGAAAACAAAACTCGATCCTTGACAGTATTTTCCTTTTGCTGTCGAAGCTCTGCCTGTTGCAATATAAACTGATCTACATAATTGTCCCACCAGCTACGCAATTCTCTCTCATAGATCCTTGACACCATTATCTAGCTTCTAGTTAAGTTTTCAGGTTCCGGAAACAGAACTATTTGTTGGCAAAAAAGGAGGTCTCTGGGCAAGACCCAGGTTCAGGCTTAGAGCTAACAATATTCCGCTATAGTCTAGGACAATGCCGACATTTTCACCTTGCCCAAGTGGGCAAGGAGTCTCACCCAAGGCGTGTCATGACCTTACTGATATTGAAATATAGACCATTAACACCGAAGAGAGATCACTAATAACGATTCATACACGGCATTACATAGAGCATATTCATCATATGTGGTTTGAGAGACAAGTTATCATTTAGCCATAGACAATACGAACATCAAATTTTTTTTAAATCGTTGAACATATATCTATGAACTACTATCACACATCTCATATCTCACAACACAAAATTATTCTGTTTCTATTAATTCAACCAAATATTACATAACATACTCCGCAGAGTTCAAGATAACACGACACAATGCATACAGGCTCCACAGAGCTCCCTCCCTACTCAGAACCAAACCCCCTCGGACTCACTCTTTCCTTGCTTATCTACTCCTACCAACTGACACTATTAGTCTTTGCCCCTTCTTCGCTCAACCATTTTGTTCTGCTCCATCGCTTCCCGTCTCTTTTACGCAATTGACTCTTATTTTAGGAGTCCTCCTCTCTATTCATTGTCTCCCGTTCATGCATCTGTCTGTAGGTTCTTCGCAACCGCAAGGACTCCTTACCTTCCTTGATTGCACTCCGCCACTTGTTCTTTCTGCTCCTAGCCTTCCACAACTCAAAATTGTGTTGTTCAAAACAAAGGCCCAAACAGAATTCATGGGGCTAAATTTGGAAAGAGAAAGACATCAAAAAGATATGTTGGTTGGATGATCCTTAACAACCACTACCTTAAGCTATCATTTTATGCAGCCATAACTACAAGCTTTTATTTGGCCTCTTTCATTTGAAAACCCAAGCACACTTCTTCATTGTATTAGAGAGAGAGAGAGAGAGTCCTATTGGGGAAAAAGAGCCATCCCAAAGAGAGTAGGAGAGTTTTTAGCTAAAAAATTCTCCAAGGTGTGTCTCAAATGCCTAAGCACTCTTCATTGGTAATATAAAGAGTCATTTTCTTCCCGTTTTGTTTCACGCTTAATTTCTAGTTTCTTACACTCTTCTTCATTTATTTCCTACTTGAAATATTAATTTTTTTATGTTCTAACTCTAATAACCATTTTTGTATATAATGTGATGCCCTTCACTATAGCAAAGGGTGTTTCCAGTCATTCTTACAAAGAAAACAAGTCAATACTCCCAAGGTTAACTACAGGGATTTATGTGAATTTGATGGGATGGGTGACCATATATGGTAACAGAAAGACATATAGAAGTACAAGTGCCTTTTAAAGTCTTATATTTTTATGTGGGTTACACTTAGAATAAACAAGGGTCTCACTTAGGATGTATTGTAGAAGTGTAATAGACATGTACCTGACTAGTATACCCTACATAAAAAGAATGTGGAAATTGTAATACCCCTGCTAGAGTCTTGTACATATTTTGTCCATGTATGGAAAGAGGTGGAAGGTATTACTACTTTAAGGAATGTTTGGACTAGGGATGTTATTAAGGGAGTTTTGAAAACTTGGTGATCTAATTCTACTTTGAAAAGGTTCAAAACTCTCCCTTTAATTATATATTGGGGCATTTGGCTTGTTGGTAATGCAAGCATATGTGAGGATATGTTATTATTCCTACTCGGTATGCTATGTAGAGTAATTCTACTCAAATTTCTATAGAGCATATTGACAAAAATGGATCTTGGGCTTACTTTGATGAAGCATGTTGTTGTAATTTATTGTATAAATTTACCAGTAGTGAACTATTCAAATAGTAGACCTACATACACATATATGAGAGAAGGGATGGATAACCCAAGAGTGGGAGATCAATAAATAAGCACTTTGTATTAATGTACCATAATCGTTAGAGAGTAATTCTCTCTCTCTCTCTCTCTCTCTCTCTCTCTCTCTCTCTCTCTCTCTCTCTATATATATATATATATATATATATATACCACAATTGGCTTTATTGATAGTTATCAATATGTGTGTTTAATAGACATTTTTCTATAATAAAATAAATTCTCAATTGCCACAAGAGTGGTTTTTAGTTGAGTGTTGGCCTATTGGTTCCCCCTTAGAGTTTTGTGCCCTTAAGCCCAATCAAATGTATCAATCATAGTAGTTTTTTAGCCATGCATGATATACCACTTTATTGAGTATGTGCCCTTGTAGTTTTCCTAGTTGTATAACTTCATATGGTCAGATTCTTCAACAATGTATGGACCTAACTACACAATTTCTAGTTTGGGTAGCTTTTATTTTACTTTTTTGTCATAAAGAAGAACCAAGATCCCTTGTTTCATATAGTTCTTTTTCACATGTTAGTCATGTAAAAATTTATGTTGTGTCTTTTGGTTTTCTTGATGATGTTTTGCAATTATTTGATCTTCTTCTAATTTTTTCAGTTGATTGAACCCTTATTGTTTAGCTCTATCAATAGCATATATAAGGAAAAATGATATTTTAGCAATGTTGGTCCAAAAGTGTAGTGGTACTACAAGTTCCTGTCCATACACTAGTTGAAATGGTTTTTGTCTAGTTTCCCATTTGTAAGTTGTCTTGTATTCCTAGAGGTGTGCTAGTACTTTCTTCTCCCACTCATTGCAAACGATTCCACATATTTTTCTCAATCCTCTGTGTAAAGTTTGGTTAAATTCCTTGATTGCGCCATTTTTTTTGTTTGGTATGTAAATGATTTTCTATGATCAATTAAAAAATTAGTTAGTAGCACTATGATTATTCCATTCACAAATTGTGTCCTTTTATCACTTATAATAGTGAGGGGGCACCCAAATATGGTAATAATGTTCTCATAGATACTTGGCTACTCATTTTTGTGCATGATTTGACTGGCACCACTTCTACCATTTTTTAGATATCCAACAATGATAATAATGTATTTTGATCCAATTATTTTTTCTCATTATGGGAATGGACCAATAAAGCCAATTGACCAAATTTCAAATAGTAAGAATGGGTTTACCAAGTTCAAAGGAATTTTGTCTTTATGAAGCGATCAACCTATTCACTGGAAAATGTCACATTTCTTTATAATATTTTGATAGTTTGCATGTAGTGTTTCCCACCAAAGTTCAGCTTTAATAATCTTCTTTGTCATTGTATTTTCTTGAAAGTTTCCTTCTGTATGTCCTCCATGTGCCTCATTGATTATTCCTTCTCTTTCATGTTCCAAGGAATATATTATAAGGACATCATCAAGTCCTAACATATAAAAAAATCCATTCATTATTTTTAATGGTGTTGTTTTCATCGCCATGATATTATTTTTATTCTTAGGAAATTATCTATGGGCCTTTCCCTTTTTCTAATAATTATGTTAGTTTAGCTAAGTGTTCTGTAATAGACCTAAATTTGAATAGGTAAGCATTTGGAAGATAATCATCAATCACCATTTTTTTTTCCCTATGTTGAGTGGAGACAAATGGTTGGCACTAGCATTATTTTTCCATAGTCAAACTATTATATCAAATTCAAATTCCTACAATAATAAAAGTTGCTACTAAATTATGCCTTGGTGCATGGATTTTTTCACTAGATATTTTAATGTCTGGTGATATGTATAAAATTTGTATGGATTTTCCAGTAATTAGTGCTAAAATTTGTATAGAGAAAATATCATGGATAAGCCTTTTCTTTCTTTCAGCGAGTATTGTCATTCAAATTTATTGAGCTTCCAACTAGCATATGCATTAGGATGGTCGATTGTCTCAGCACTAATTTGGGCTAACACTACTCCAACTATCACATTCAAAGCATCAACATGGACGTGAAAATATTTGACTAGTAGTGAGATCCTAAGATTGGTGCCTCTACCGACATTTCTTTGAGTAATCTGAATGATGCATTGCATTCATTACTCTAACTGAACTCAAAAAATTTCATTAACAACTCATTGATGAGAAATTTTATATATGAGTAATATCATATAAACCTTCAAGAATATCCAATATGCCCCAAAAATATTTTAATTTGATTATTCTTACTGCAGTTTGAAATCGAGAATTGTTTTTATTTTAACCATATTGACTTTTATTAAATCCTTGTATACAACATGCCCCAACAATATTGTAATTGGTGTTGCAAAAAAACACTTCTTAGTATTAAGGAAAAGGTGTAATTTTCAACACCTTTCCAACATCATTATCATTGAGTGCATATGTTCCCTTAATATATTTCATATAGTCTAATGGTCAAAATAAAAAGCCATGGTATTGTAAATATATTCTTAGAATTCTTTTACAACGATTCTAGAGAAGATTGGCAATGCATTTTTTAGAGTGATTGGCATTATTTTGTACTTAAATGACTTAAATTCATATAGAAACGTCATTTTTTCTTTACCTTCAACAACTATGGGTACTTGATTATAGCTTGAAAACCCCTCTATGAAAAAATAGCATTCATGTCCTATGACTTCATTAATGATTTCATCAACAACCAAAGTTGGGAATGGATCAATGATTATTAGTTTATTCAAACCTTAGAAGTCAACACAAATTATTAACTTTTGCGGATCATGATCTTTTGGTTGATTGACCATTGGCCTTCCCATTCTAATTTTTTAATGGGATATATTATACTTGCAAATAACATTCCTTCAATTTCTTTTTGTATAATAGGTTTATATTTATGTGCTAGCTTGTATGGGTCCTTCTTAAAAAATTTAGCATTCATAATGAGGTCAATATTTATCTCCCCCATTTATTTAACTGGACCTTTCAATTCTATATAATATTGTGTAGAAGCATCTTAATATTCACAAATAGGGTCGACTATTTTCTGCTATTTTGTTTTCGACTAATAATCACTTATCCAAACCATCTTGGTTTGTTAATTTGTAGAAATTTTAAATTATGTTATTTTTATTGTTGCATCCATTCATCTAGGTGACTTTGATTTATCCAACTTTTTTTCCTTCAATAAATTTGTTTTAAGACAGAGGGAAGTTGGGTTTTTCTAACTTTTCATTTAAATTTCTCAATATGCATAAGATTGTTTCGACATGTTTTTTCACCTTTTGGTCATGCTTTTTCCATCTAAATTTTACTAACATAAAAATAATGTTTTCTGCATCGATATTATGAGTTGTCAATTTCTTATGACCTAACACTCCGTTACAAGTTTAATTTGACACCATGTCAAATTTAGATATGAATCTTTTTTTATTTCTCAAGGTTTTGTTTTTTCTCAAAAATGTTCTATTTCTTTAATTTCTTCCATGTTTCCTTTTTCTCCTAGCATAAGCTTAAAATCTTGGATGAAAGTTTCTTTGATATATGACCAAGTGAACATGTCACCTCGTGCCTCATCAATTTGATGTAATTTATATGGTATCTCATCAAGGGTATTTGGGAATATATGAGGTCGGATACATTTTCCTCTATACCTTATTCTTTCCCACTCACTCTTGAATTGTTGTATATGGGTATTAGGATCATGATCTAGAAAAGTCAACAAGAAATGTGTGTCTAATTTAATTTTCCCTTAATTAAATTGGACAATAAAATGTAATCTTATCTCATAATCACTTGTAATAGTTAACTGAGTGTGATAAAATCAGTTAGCTCATGAATTTCGAGTTGAGGGTGGTTGTTGAGGCACGTAGAGTGATTCTATTAGTTATGGAGTTAGAGTTGCAGTTAGTACATTATTTTAATGCATGAGAAATCAGTTAACTCAATTTATTGAGTTAAAATCAGTTGTAGTAGTTGTAACTGTTTGTTGAACTAGCGAGAGGTCAAGTGAATTAAATTAGATTTAATTCACATGCAGTGATTTGTCATGCAACTTATGATTTACTATTAATAGTTGCATGCATGTCAGTTCCAGTGGAGACACAGTTGACACAAAGGTTAAAGGGATGTTAACTATCAGTTGTATCATTAGTAGGATACCCGCATGCAGTAAAACAACCATAGTATTTCCCATGAGTATTGCGCAGTTTTGGAAGGCTGAATTTCCTAAATAATAGGGATTGCATTCCACATGAATTGCACAAGCAAGGTAGGTTGAGAAGAGGCTAAAAATTGGCTAAGTGTTGGTCAATTTTTTCTGGATCAGTGTGAGACAGTTGTGAGAGTGCAGGAGACTCTTGTGAGAAGACTGCATTGTAATTGTTTCATGATTCCTTGGTGAATATACAATAGAAGATAGAGGGGTTTTGGAGCAACAAGATTTCCCCGGGAAAATATCTGTGTTGTGGCTTGATTTTATTCTTTCTTTACTTGTTGTGATTGGTGATCATGTTTATTTTCCGCAATTGATTTGTAGAAGGATTAAGTATCTTGCTTTAGAATATCACATGATTATATTGAATCCATTGATATACATATTGTTTTTATAATTTCTACATGGTATCAGAGTGCAGGAAATCACTATAGTGGAGAAGAAATTGAGTGTGTGATTGAATAGCATTTGAATTTGCAAAAGTATTCTTTGGTGCGACAGGAAAATTAGGATCAAGATGGATTTAAATGGCTTGAGACTGGAGTATGCACTCAAGGGTAGTTCTAATTGTATTGCATGGAAAGACAATATCGAGGCAGTTCTAGAGGACAATGGGTTGACATAATTCATTGATAATGACATTCCAAAACCCACAGCATAATATGTCGCTCTTCTTGATGCTTAGCAAAATAAAGTTGCAGAGGCGAGGAGGATCTTATTACAGGGAGTACGAGACCACATTGTCTCAAGTCTCCATGGAAAAGCGACTCCATATGCAATGTAGAAGGCATTCACAGATCTATTTCAGAGTAGTAGTGATCATAGAAAATTGGCACTGAAGGAAAAGCTCAGGAAAATAAAAATGGAGAAAGGCGACACTATTCTGAAATATTTAACCAAGTTTGTCCAATGTCGAGATGAGCTTGGGAGCATCAAAATTACTGTCACGGATGATGACTTGGTGAGCCTAGCTCTTCTAGGCCTTCCCAAGAGTTGGCATAGTTATCAGGAGTCTGTTAATGTGAGCATTAGGGGAATTTTGAGGTATAAAATGGGCCTCCTAAGGAAATTATAAAACAATAGTGGAAATAATAAAATAAGATTTGATTACATCATCAAATTTTAGAGGGAAAATAGAAAAACTACTTTTTCAACTCGTATTTTGAACTCATCTCCCTAAGGTTTTACTCAAATATCGAGCAGGAATACTCGTTGGATGAAAAATTTAATTACTCATCCAAGGAGTACCCATGTTGCATACTTTTGATGGATTCTGCTAAACGAAAAATGAGAAATACATGAAAAACGTGATTGCAATCACATTTTTTCATGTATTTCTTATTTTTCGTGTAGTAGATTCCATCAAAAGTGTGTAACATGGGTACTCCTTCGATGAGGAATTAAATTTTGCATCCAACGAGTACTCCCACTCGAAATTTGAGTAAACCCTTAGGGAGATAAGTTGAAAATACAAGTTGAAAAAGTAGTTTTATTATTTTATTATTTTTTAATCTATTTAATTTTTTACTCCAAAAATGGTGAATCATCCCCCATGGTTAACACCATCATCTTGAATCATATTGGTTCTCATAAAGTTTATTTTGGTTGTACATTTTTCATAGGAGGTCCATTTTAGACCTCAAAATTCCCCTAATGGGGAGAAGCTGCCAGATTGGGAACGACTTTGGTCGAATTTGGTGCAAGAAGAATTCAAGAGGAATACCAGGGATGGATCCTCATATAGGATATATGATGAGAAAAATTGTGCCTTGGATGGTTAGGCAAAGAAGGGGAAGGGAAATAAATCCTATTCCAAATCTGAGATGGACAAAGAAGACAAGAAGCATGAGATGTCCAGAGTGAAGTGTTTTCACTGTCATGAGCATGGAAATTATGCCACTAATTGTCCACAAAATAAGAAGAACAAGGTGGCTTCAGGATCTACAGTTGGTGAGGCTTTGGCCTCACAATTTGAGTTGGACTTCTCACTCATCGCATGTATGGTTTCAAGTGCGATGGGATCAATGTGGTACTTGGATAGTGGTGCATCTTTCCACATGACGGGAGGAAAATAAATTTTCAGTAGCTTGGAGGAGAAGGAACTCCAGATGCATATAGAAATGGGTGATGACGGGAGGTATAACACTACTGAGATTGGTACAGCTACCTTCCAGAGACATTCAGGTAAACCCTTCTTATTAAAATATGTAATGCATGTACCAGGCTTGAAAAATAATTTAGTTTCAATTGTAATGTTGGAGGATAGAGGCTATGATGTGGTTTTCAGTGAAGGGAAATATTTCCTTCAACTCAAAGCCACAGGACAAGCCAAGAATATTTGGATTCATGTGAAGAATCTCTACAAACTTGATGTAGATGGTTGCGCAACATTTATGGGTAAGGCAGACAAAGTGGTGAGTCGAGATGAGGGTGAGTTATGGCACAAGAGATTGGGCCATCTACACCACGGTGCCTTGAAGGTCATGCAACAGATTTCTATGGGACTTCCCAATGGTACTCTCGCGCAGATAGACACATGCAAGGGATGTACCATGGGGAAGTATGCAAAGGCCACTTTTCACGAGAAGGATAACTGAGATGCGGAAATCCTCGAGAGAGTTCACTCAAGCGTGTGTGGATCATTCTCTACAGCTTCGACAACAAAGAACATGTATTATGTGATCTTTGTTGATGAATTTTATAGAAATTGTTGGATTTACTTCATGTAGAAGAAAGATCAGACGTTCTCAAAATTTTGTGAGTTCAAAGCACTGGTGGAGAAAGATACGGGGAAGCATGTGAAGGCTCTTAGGAGTGACAATGGTGGTGAGTACATCTCCAATGAATTAAATAAATTCTGTAGCAAATAAGGAATTCAGAGAGAGTTTATTGCGCCTCATAACCCACAACATAATTGGGTCACAGAAAGAAAGAATAGAATAATTATGGGTGTAGCACGAGCGAGTTGCATTATCAAGGCCTATTGTTGCATCTGTGACTGGAGGCATGCAACACAATGGTATTTGTGTAACACCATAGTCCTCATCGGATACTTGGCATGAGTACACCAAAGGAGGCTTTTTCTGGTAAGAAACTTGTTGTTTCGTATTTTAAAATTTTTGGCTCATCTGTCTATTTCCATGTGACCAAAGATTCTAGGAAGAAGCTTGAACCAACAGCTGAGATTGGGATATTTTTGGGGTACACTAATACTCCCCACAACTATTGGGTGTATTTTCCAAACAACATGATGACTATTGTGATGTGGGATATAAAATATGATGAGGAGAAAGCCATGGGATTGTCCCTTGATAGGGAGATAGATTTACACCCAGATGAGGAACTCTTGGTTCTAGAGGATGAACCTCAAGATGTGGAGAAGCCACATGTGGAGGAACATGGAGTGGCATAAATCACTCATGCAAATCCATCCACTAGAAATGGTAGAAGGCGCACCATGGAAGCTGATAGATTGAGACTTGATGCAGCAGAACATGTAGGAGCACCTACTTCACTGCGCAAACAGAGACAGTCTCCAGAAAATCTTACTGGATACATGGATCTTATGAGTAAGTGTATTATGATAGAACCATCCTCCTTTGAGGAAGCAGTGCAGCAACCAATTCGGGTTGATGCCATGGTTGAGGAGTATGACTCCATTTTGTGGAGGTAAATCCCCTCTGCGGACAGAGGCAATCCCTACTAGCCCAGACCAGGTCTAGCAAAAAAATTTCACGCTATATTGCAGGTTCCTAATTGCAAATAAACCAACTAGCGACGAAGGCTTACCTGGAATCCAACGTTGTCGCTTATAGAGAAAGTAGCGCTCTCGTTCCTTAGCTCTGGCAGATCACAATCCTCACAATCTCTGTGATCAGACACCTGCACACGCAAGAAACAAAACAAACGCAAGCGTAAAACCAAGTATATGCAACTATATGTCAGTCAGAGAAGACATAACTCATGATCATCATCAAGAACAAGAGTGGAACCATAACCAATAGTCGCTTATCATTAATTCATCAAAGGAAGAATACAACCATGGCTCTGACACTGAATTCTCCTTCGGAGGGTCTTCAGCAGAACGTTTCTCGATAAATCTTGTTAGGGATGGGACAAGACTCTCTCTCCGGATGTCTTGACGATAATCTCCTTGCTTGGATTTGGCCTTAAGGGGATGAATCAAGGCTCTTTAGCATTAGGCTCTTGGGAACTTGGAGACTAGCTTGCAAAGGGAAATGACAAGCTTATATAGATGGTGGAAGGGGAGTTGGGATCCCTACAATCATGGGATTGGCCCTATCCTCAAGGAAGCTTCCATGAGAGGTGGAAAACCACTTCCTCTACATGGAGATCCGGAGCCAAAACTCCCAACTCAAATTAGATACCAGTTTCTGGATTGGTTAGGATGAAAATTCCGCCATTTATTTTTTTAAAAACACTCCTTAAAATGGCTGGCGCGAGTGCGACTCTGAGACAGAGCGCCAATTGGCGCGCCCTATTTGAAGGATTTCCCCCATTGGCGAGGGTACTGAACTGGCTTCCCGCGCCAATGCAAAAAGGGGTGTTTTTGGGTTTTTCACAAGGAGTTTTCTTCAAGACAATGAAAGCTCATGTTCAAAGGGATGTCATGAAAGTGGTTTCAAGTCATGTCACTGCTCACAGGTAACAGAATGAGCCCTCTGATTGTGCGGGATGGGAAATTGCAGGGACGGTGACAAATTGCTGTGTAACAGATGCCCCCTAAAGCATGAGGCCCGAAAGAGAGAGAGGGGTGAAATGCTTTACGAGAATGTGTCCAACTGAAAACACCACCGTCGGAAAACCTGCATAGATAAGTACAACTGATATCTCAAATACATGATATATATGTGGTATGGGCGCAGCCATCCATAACAGAGTATGTAATAATCCAGATCTGAGGCATGGACGCAGCCATCCAGTGAGGATCGGTAAATAGACTCAGGTATGGTCGCAACCAAACAATCAGTGAGTCATGTAACTAATCATAATAATCCACAAAATCGCAGCCTGGATCATAACAGACAGGAATCCAGGGTCTTGCGCTCCATCTCGACCCGAGGAAAGTACAAGTTCAAGCATGCGAATAAGTGAGATGAAGTCGAACATGCAAGAACATTGTCTGATTACCAGCCAATGATGAAAGTTGTTAACAGACGCGAGAGGTACCACCAATAATGACAATGGCCCTCAAGGTACTATAGGTACAATCCACGGCGTGTGAATCAATGAGCTAGCATCGAACACCCATAGAATCACTCGATCGGAGGCTAATAATGAAAACCTCACGTCGAACGCGAAGAACTTTCCATTGAGGCATGCAGGCTCCAAGCTATCGGAAGGGAGTCTCTAGATCAGCTTCCTGGATAATGAGCTGAAGTCGACAGGAAGTGACCTTGATCGAAGGTGGGCCATAGTGTTTCCCACATCATCGATGCGAGACAGAGGAACATAATGGTTTTGTGAATCACGATCAGATGAGAATAAGAGAAAGGTTGATATTTACAGAGGTCAACTTATCTCGAACATATCAGCGGCACGACAGTGGATTTGGCAGTATTTGACATCAAAAGATCAAGGGTCATGATGACAAGGAAAAGAGCAGATGATAGGTCAAAAGGGATCACCCAAACCCACGGAGGCAAGTGGAAAAAATGAGATGAGATATCCCCAACCCGACACAAATGCAAACAAGTGCCATGTTCAAGAGCGACATACTGCCGACACGACAATGATGCTGGTTCCATTTTCCCCACCATTTCTGGTGAGTACCTCTTTATTTTTACACAAGCTTGAAGAGGATACCATATGCTTGTTGTATAAGTCCATCCTAGTACATTTTACGAGCCCTAGGAAGGAGGAACTTGAATATCGTCATTTCGACTGAATCCAATGTCATCAGGGTTTAACGAGTCTGACAAAGGGAGAACTCGGCGTCTTTTCATGTTTAGAGAGTTTGAAAAGACAGTGGAAAATTAAACTCAAACGATCCCTTTTCGTAAATAGTTTCTCAGATCCGAAAAGGTAGAAAACTTTGTCTGAGAAAACCTCCTAGTCACAATAGGCTAGGGTATTCCTTTTTCGTAAGTAATCTATCCCAGCCCGAAAAAGGGGTAAACGTATACTAGGTAGATGTCATTTCGTGGCCACTTTAACGAGATCGAAATGACAAGGGCCTCGAAAATATTTTCATGTTTATAGAGTCAGAAAAGAGCTGAAAGATGACTCCTCCTGGAGGAACGAGTGGCATAAAGGGTAGCAACTGGTTTCGGTGATGGTGGAACTGCTCAAAACGAATAAAGGTCAAGAGGCTGGCTAACAAGACCACTCATAGCAGCGGTTCCTCAGGAACGGGTGAAACAACCAAGTGAAGGCATATGATCGGCCAAGTAGATAGTGACGATGGAGTGATAAAACCAAGGCTCATCTAGCAAAAATAAGCTGATAAAATGGAAATCACAAGAGGTAAAATGGGAATGGTTTCATTTTTACACAAGCTTGAAATCAGGAAAATTTTCTTGAAGTTGGTTTCATTTTTACACAAGCTTGAAACAAAGATAAACTATGCTTGAAACTGGTTTCATTTTTACACAAGCTTGAAACGGAAACAAACTATGCTTGAAAAAGTTAAGCATGCCCCCAACATGGTGACTCAATTCGAGGTACATGCCCCCCAAGCTTCAATCCATATGAAAGGCAGATGGAGTGAAGGTTCAAGTTACGAGATCAAGAGGAAGACTCAACTGGGATTTTACGAGATCTTATCAAGACTCGAATTGAACAGGAACGTGTTTCATTGTTTTAACGAGGTTGACACATTAAAAGAACTATCCTCAGATGACCTTGTTTCATTTTTTAAAGAGATTGACACAGGAAAGGAACCATGCTCCGAGGACCTTGTTTCATTTTTTAAGGAGCTTGACACAAGAAAAGAACCATGCTCCGAACGACCTCATCATAATGAATAGGAAGTCATCGCTTCCAAGAGTTTCCCGTCTGATGGAAGGAAAACATCTCAGAAGTCTGGACCCAATGCCCCCAGCAGACTATGCACGACGACATCATCACTGAGAACAGGCACGGGGTAGGTAGCCACATAGTTGACCTATGGTGGGGTAGATACAACAGGTGGATAAAAACCAGAAAGGGATGATGGCGAGCCAACTGCCATATCAGGACCAAAGAACGAAAGCTGATCAATGGTCACGATCCTTCCTTCATGCGGAAAACAAACCACACAAAAAAGGGAGGAGACAAGCGCTCCCATGGCATAGGTGTAATCGCGCCCCAAAAGCAAATTGAAATCCAAGGGGCCTGGAACAACCATCACGTCCACATGGAAAATTTTACCTCTCAAAGTAATAGGTAACCTTGGAAGGATCCCTAATGGTTGACTAGTTCTTCTGTTGAACGTCAACAGATTCTGCATAACGGGCGCAAGCGGCGGTGAACCGAAAGCTTGCCAAGTAGTTGAGGATAGAACACTAACAGATGCACCTACGTCTATAATGGTGCTGGGTACAACCAGACCAAAGGCCTGTACCGTGATCTCGAAAGGCACATAAGATGGAAGGCAGTATCCTGCAAATCGATTCCAATCGAAGGAAGTGACCAAACTACTTGGATGGGTTACCGTCAAACCGAGATGGTCTTCCCCTGGTGTTACGGAAGAAGAAGAAGCATCCTCCGTGACCTCCATCTCGAAGGTGGGAGGAGTATCCTCTGAGGTATAGGGATGAGAGAATCTTTCTCCAAGTCTGAGGAATCTGAAGAAACAAGAAGAACCTGAGGGGTATGAGATCCACTCTCAACGGAAAAGACCTGGTGCACCATAGAAGGGACCAGCTCAACCGATCCCATGACCAATGGTTGGTCAGGAACGGATTCCTGAATTTGAATTTTTAGAGGAGCGGGATCGACCAAGGATGACTCTTGACCAATCGTAGGATCAGCTGGTGGAGGACTAAACGAAAGCGATTTATAACCAGCTGGGAGGCATGGTGTAGAAACAGCTGAGTTGTCCAAAACTCGTTTGGCTTCATCCATATATGGAAAAAGGTGAATGGCATGGTGCCCTTCACACAACTTACAGGGATTGGTGAGCTAACCCTGCTTCTTAGGAGCCTTACCAGCACCAGTTGAAGACGTGCCCCCAACCTGACTCCCGGAAGCCAAAGGCAAGGGTGGACGACCGTTGGACCATACTTCGAGTACCTTGGGAATGCCAGGGCAATGTCGAAGAAGATGATCTCCTGTGCACAACATGCAAGGGAACTTGACTTTCCGTGGAGGGTTGGGACGTTTATGAATGGAAGGCTTCTTAGGCGCAATAGCCACAGAGCTAGCCTCTCCTTTATCTAACTTCTTCTTCTTTGTCTTCTTCTTCTTCTTCTTAGCCACTTGGTTACTCGAATCCAGACTTTCACCAGGCGAAGTAGAAGAGGAGGATGCAGAAACAGGCGAAGAAGGGGAGAGATCCACCTTAGAATCAACATGATATTGTTCAGGCGGAGGAACTGATTGAACAGTAGCTGAGACATTTGGGACCACAGAGGTTGAAAACAACCAAACAGGCAACCCAACAGTTAACCCAGGAAGGGAAAACGTTGCCATATAAGGAGCACCAACATTTCCAAAAGGAGGAAAATGACCAGGATTCCCATTGGAGGGGATTCCTTGGTTGGTGAACTCTAGAAAAGTTGCCATCAACGACTCAAAACCACACACGGGCTAAAAACCAAGGCACACAATCAAACGGCCAACAAGAAAATTCTAAAAGGGCGTGTGATCGTAGGTGATTTATTTTACCACATTGAAACTTAGAAACTTCACCATTTCATGTTTTAAGAGTCGAGAAACGAATGAAAGATGACTCTATCTCTTTCAGTTTTGAAGCAAGCGTGAAAGGAAAAACGCTTGGTGATCTTTTCAAATTTAAGGAGTCAGATAAGATCAAAATGACTGCTCAGGAACGCTAGGCAAAGGGTGTACCAAATAACCGTGAACTGCAATATACACCTTGGTTTCAAAAATGAAGGAGAAATCAACCAAGGACTTGACGTACGTGCAGGCAATCTCCCCAAATGCTGTTTCCAGTGTATCACGAGTATAGGGCGGAAGACTCGGCTTCCTATGGATAAAGGATAGAAACCTAGTGGGGTCTCCCTTTATATACACAACGGTATGGGGAGCACAAGTCCGTACTTGTGCTGTCTAAAGCCAAGAGGCGAACGACAGCTACTAGGTTTAAAGACGCCGAAACACGTCTCTAGCCTAGACCTATAAATATTTCGTTAATGTTTCAATGCTGCCTTAGTGTAAATTGAATAGATTTTAATGTTTATCTTCAATTACGTTTCAGTTTTTAGGCCCTAGCGAGTGTGATGTCTCAAAATCTTCTAAATGCACACTATATGCCACAGTATATCATTTTATTCGATGAAAGATAATTATGAGAGAGTTAAGAGCTTTTTCACACAAACAAAATGATCAGAAAACAACCAACAAAGTCTCTAATGCAGCCAATGTAAACCAAAAAAATTTCTCTCAAAGTCACTAATCACTAAAATCATCGAAAAGATTTTAATTTGCGCTAACTAATCAAAAGAAAAAGAGATTTTTTGTATTTTCAGTGTTTAATAGCACAACGCACTAAACAAAATGAAAACTAATGAAGAGAAATTTGAGAAGTGATGAGGAAAGAGAAAAACACACAAATTTCACTCAACGCAAACACACAATCAGAACTCCAAATTGACAAAAAAGTCCCTCAAAACCAAGAGAATCCCAAAGACTCAAATGGACCATATAATCTAGGCCCAAAGCGAGACAAAGAGAAATTCGAATGAAGAAGAAATCAATCACTCAAACAACGCAATGAAACGATAGACAACCACCAAACGAATGTAAAGAAGCAATCACAAGGTCGACTGAACCGATAAAAACCAAAAACTCCCAAGGGAGGCTCGACACACAGGAGCACCTAGATGCCCTAGGGCTAGAATGTGAAATTGATGGAAACGGGCAAACAACCAAAGGACGAAGGTCACAGCCAGTCAAACAAGGCTCCAGAACACTCAAGAAGTTGAAAAAACAAAACCAAACACACTGATCAAGTTCAGGAAGGTCAGAACAGAGAAAATCCTAGTACCTCATAGGATTGGCGTGACTGTGAGGCTGAAACTAGCACCAGAAACGAATTGGCGCGGGTAATACACTAGCAACCTGTGCCAATGGGTGCAACTGTCAGGCTGTAAAGCGCGCCAGTCGGGTTTGCTAAGGAAAAATAAAAATTTACAATCCAAGAAGCAGACCAGTGATGACCAAGCTAACCAAAAGCCAAAATCACAAAAAGAGCAAGCCAAAAGAGCCGAACAAGCAAGCAGAATCGAGAAACAACCGAAAAGACAAGACAATACTCCAAGTGTTTAGTTCATAAACTAAACCAAAGATTGACTGAAGCAGCTTTGATATACTTCGAAATTGTAGAGAAAGAGCATTTCGAAGGCTATCTGGCTAACTTCAGGCTCCGTCTATAGCTTATAAAACAAACAACAACAAGCTAGACGTTCCCCAGCGGAGTCGCCAATTTGTTGTGGAGGTAAATCCCCTCTGCGGACAGAGGTGATCCCTACTAGCCCAGATCGGGTCTAGCAACAATCGTTCACGCTATAGTGCAAGTTCCTAATTGCAAACAAACTGACTAGCGACGAAGGCTTACCTGGAATCCAACACTGTCGCTTGCAGAGAAAGTAGCGCTCTCGTTCCTTAGCTCTGGCATATCACAATCCTCATGATCTCTGTGATCAGACACCTGCACACGCAAGAAACAAAACAAACACAAGCATAAAACCCAGTATATGCAACTATATGTCAGTCAAAGAAGACATAACTCATGATCATCATCAAGAACAAGAGTGGAAACATTACCAATAGTCGCTTATCATTAATTCATCAAAAGAAGAATACAACCATGGCTCTGACGCTGAATTCTCCTTCGGAGGGTCGTCAGCAGAACGTGTCTCGATAAATCCTGTCAGGGATGGGACAAGCCTCTCTCTCCGGATGTCTCGACGATAATCTCCTTGCTTGGATTTGGCCTTAAGGGGATGAATCAAGGCTCTTCAGCATTAGGCTCTTGGGAACTTGGAGACTAGCTTGCAAAGGGAAATGACAAGCTTATATAGATGGTGGAAGGGGATTTGGGATCCCTACAATCATGGGATTGGCCCTATCCTCAAGGAAGCTTCCATGAGAGGTGGAAAACCACTTCCTCTACATGGAGATCCGGAGCCAACTCAAATTAGATACCAGTTTCTAGATTGGTTAGGACGAAACTTCTGCCATTTATTTTTTAAAAAACACTCCTTAAAATGGCTAGTGCGAGTGCGACTCTAAGACAGAGCGCCAATTGGTGCGCCCTATTTGAAGGATTTCCCCCATTGGCACAGGTACTGAACTGGCTTCCCGCGCCAATGCAAAAAAGGGTGTTTTTAGGTTTTTCACAAGGAGTTGTCTTCAGGACAATGAAATCTCATGTTCAAAGGGATGTCATGAAAGTGGTTTTAAGTCATGTCACTGCTCACAGGTCACGGAATGAGCCCTACAATTGTGCGGGATGGGAAATTGCAGGGACGGTGACAAATTTCTGTGTAGCACTCCATCGTCAAGAACAGTGCATGGGAAGTTGTCCCAAGACCAGTCGGAAAGGCAATGGTTGGATCTAGATGGATCTATAAGGTGAAGAAGGCGGCAGATGGGAGTGTGGAGAAGTACAAGGCTATATTTGTAGCCCAGGGATTCGCATAAGTTGAGGGGATTGACTATGAGGATACTTTCACACCAGTTGCGAGATACTCATCAATTAGATCTATCCTTGCACTCTCGGCGTAAATGGGGTGCAGATACATCAAATGGATGTGCAGATTGTTTTCTAAATGGAGTTATTGAGTGCAACCAAAAGGTTTTGAGACCTTTGACATAGTTTTGCATCTGTGCAGACTCAAGAGAGCACGGTATGGGCTAAAGCACCAGGATTGACAGTTATTTCACTGGGTTGGGCTTCACGAAGAGTGAAGCGGTTGCAAACCTGTACCAGATTGTAGTTGATGGTAAGCTCTTGATTATCATACTTTATGTTGATGATATAATTTTGATAGGTGATGAGCATCTCATAACTTCTTGCAAGAGAGTTTGAGATGAAGGACATGGGACTCCTTCACTATTTCCTTGGTTTAGAAATATGGCAGCGAGATGGTGAGCTATTTGTTTCTCAAGGCAAGTATGCCAAAGAGATTCTGAGTAAGTTTCACATGGAGAGATGTAAACCCATGGAGACTCCTCTTGCAGGAAACTTGAGGAAGGAGGATGCTACTTCAGGTGAGGTAGTGGATGCTACCATTTACAGGTAGCTTGTGGGTTCACTGATGTACTTGGTGAATACCAGACCAGACATTTGCTACAAAGTTAACTAGATGAGTCAAGCTATGGTTAAGCCAACCAAGCTCTTTTGGAAGGAGTGGAAGCATGTATTGAGATATCTCAGGGGCACTACAAAGTATGTATTATGGTACAGATGGACAGAGGGAGTGAAGCTTCAAGACTTCACCGATGCAGATTGGGCAGGTAGTCCATCAGATAGAAAGAGCACATCAGGAGGAATCTTTAGCATAGGATCAAAAATAGTTTTTCTGTACAACAGGAAGCAAAGATTTGTGGCACTCAGATCAGTCAAGGCAGAGTACATGGCAACAAGTCAGGTTGCATGTGAGGCCATCTGGATGAGGAAGATTATGGTTGGTTTGTTTGGTTCTCAGATGGATCCGACAGTGATACATTGTTATAACCAGAGTTATATTAAACTCTCGGTTAATTTGGTATTCCATGATAGGTCCAAGCACATAGAAATATGGTACCACCATCTCAGAGATTGTGTTTAGAGGCACATTATGCTAATTCAGTACATTCCCAAGGAAGATCAGGATGCAGATATTTTGACGAAGGCGCTCACCAGGAGAAAATTTGAATACCATAGAGGCAGGATCGGGGTAGTTGATAATCCCTTTCTTGTTGAGAGAGAGTGTTGAAAATTCAACAATAAATTTGTATCTAATTTAATTTTCCGTTAATTAAATTAGACAACAAAATGTAATATTAACTCATAATCACTTGTAATAGTTAAATGAGTGTGATAAAATCAGTTAGCTCATGAATTTCGAGTTGAGGGTGGTTGGTGAGGCATGCAGAGTGATTCTATTAGTTATAGAGTTCGAGTTGCAGTTAGTGCATTAGTTTAATGCATGAGAAATCAGTTAACTCAATTTGTTGATTTAAAATAAGTTGAACTAGTTGTAACTATTTGTTGCACTAGTGAGAGGTCAAATGAATTAAATCATATTTAATTCACATGCAGTGATTTGTCATGCAACTGATGATTTACTATTAATAGTTGCATGCATGTTAGTTCCAGTGGAGACCCAGTTGAGACAAAGGTTAAAGGGATACTAACTATCAGTTGTATCATTAGTAGGCTTCCCGCATGCAGTAAAACAACCATAGGATTGCCCATGAGAATTGTGCAGTTTTGGAAGGCTGAATTTCCTAAAGAATATGGATTGCATTCCACATGAATTGTGCAAGCAAGGCGGGCTGAGCACAGGCTGAAAATTGGCTAAGTGTTGGTCGATTTTGTCTGGATCAGTGTGAAATAGTTGTGAGAGTGCATTGTAATTGTTTCATGTTTCCTTGGCGAATATACAACATAATATAGAGGGGTTTTGAGCAGCAAGATTTCCCCGGTGAAATTTTGTGTTGTGGTTTGATTTTCTTCTTTCTTTACTTGTTGTGATTGGCGGTCATGTTTATTTTCCGCAATTTATTTGTAGAAGGATTTAGTGTCTTGCTTTAGCATATCGCGTGATCAAATTGAATCCATTGATATACATATTGTTTGTATAATTTCTACACATGATTGATTCTAATTGTTGGGATGTGGACTTAAGTAAACACTTTATGACCCTTTAATAATTTTATAAAATATATTGTTTTAGTTGACCAAGTATCCAACCTTGGGACATGCACCTTCACCATATTTAAGGGAATTTTGAGGTCTAAAATGGGCCTCCAAAGGAAATTATAAAATAAAAAAATAATATTATATTACATCATCAAATTGTAAAGGGAAAAAAAACTACTTTTTCAACTCGTACTTTCAACTTATCTCCATATGGGTTTACTCAAATTTCAAGCAGTAACACTCATTGGATGCAAAATTTGATTCCTCATCCAATGAGTACCCATGTTTCATACTTTTGATGGATCCTACTACACAAAAAATGAGAAATACATGAAAAATGTGATTGCAATCATGTTTTTTCATGTATTTCTCATTTTTAGTCCAGTAAGGTCCATCAAAAGTATGCAAAATTGGTACCCTTAGATTAGGAATTAAATTTGGCATCCAACGAGTACTGTCGTTCGAAATTTGAGTAAAACGTTAGGGAGATAAGTTGAAAAAGTAGTTTTATTATTTTATTATTTTTTAATATTTTTACTTGTTTACCCCAAAATGGTTAATTCTCCCCCATGGTTGACATCATCATCTTGAATCCTATTGCTTCTTCTAAATTCTATTTTGGTTGTACATTTTTCTTAGGAGGCCCATTTTAGACCTCAAAATTTGTTCTCTGATGCTTGCTACTTGACCATTGTTGGGGCCAAGGAGGAAAAAGGGGAAGAGCAAAATTTTGAAAAATTACCTAAGTTTGGAGAAATCACATATAGAATGGTGTTCCATAGGAATATTGAAGTGCTTAATTGCCATGAAACCTTAGCCTCCATTTCCTTCCCATTTTTCATGCACCATATCCATATTCATGTCCCTAAACATATATCAGTCATAAACACTGTTAAATCCTAGGGTTTAGACTTAGGTCTTCATTTACATTAACTCCCTCCATTTTCCTAAGCTATTCATTTCACCTCTCACTCCCTTCATCTCATTCCATTTACCCTAGGGTTTCCAAAGCCTTCAAGCCCACAATTTCTAAAGAGGAAGATAGAATTTTCAGTGAGTAAAAATTACCAAAGAAGAAATCATGTAAGAAAGGAGGAAAAATCATCAGATATGAACCAACAAGTAGAATAGAGTCAGAATGCTTCACAAACCCTAATTTCCTCTCCCACTGAGCTAGGGTTTGTTATGGAAACAAGACATTTGAGTAGAGGAGCCATAAGGTAGGTCATGTAAGTAAGTATGAGGTAATTTCAGCTCATAAACATCATGTTTCCATCATGTTTTGAGAAGTCATTCCAAGAGTCAAGTCATTTGCCACTCATAGGGTTAGTTTTTTCAAACTGTGTTTCTAACCAAACAAAGTTGAATTTGAAAAGAGTGAGAGAGGTTTTTGTCCATAATAGGTCAAGGAAGGAAAATATAATTCAATTTTTACACAAATTTCATGGTTTTAGATAACTGTCAAAAATACAGGTGCCACGGGAGAGTTGCTGCACTTGTGGAGTGACCTTGGGAAAATCCATTTTCCTCATAGCTGGAGTGTCCAAATGACTTTCTTAATGATTCAAATGATAAATATACATAGGGATATTTCCAATGAGAAATCATGAGCTCAATTTTGAGTTTAGGAAGGCCTCCAAAAGTTTCCTGCACCAGCACTCTGCATTTCTGCACCCTCTTTAGCACTTTTTGACCAGTCTTCGGAAAACCAATTTTTGACAAGGAAACTAAACTCCAATCAGACAAAAAAATGTATATTTGGAAAGTATACTTGAATATATTTCCAATGAGCTATATTGGGCCCAATTTTGACACTAGTAAGGCCTCCAAATGTGGTCTTCAAAAAGGTGAAAATTCTTGGGTTTTGAGAAATTTTGGCACACAGAAATTCTGCCAAATGTGCAACGCCCTTGGCGCTACGCTCTTTTTTGGAGCATAAAAATGAAAATGGCCACAAAAATAATGCTCATAATGATGAATACATCAACTCGAGCAAGTTTCAGAAAATTTGGAGGAGAAATGGTCCCTCAAATGTGAAAAAAACCACCAAATTTTCATGTTTCTGCCTCCTTTTTGACCTTGGTGCTACACGTTTACCAGTCTTGGGAGATTCACTTTTTGATAGGAAATATGGGAAAATTTTTGGAAAATAGAGGCATATTTGGAAACTAGACTCAGAGAGATTTCCAATGAGCTATCTTGGAGCTGATTTGGACAACGGGAAGGCCTCCAAAAGTTGCTTGCAAAAGAGGCTATTTTTCCTGTCATGGTGTTGTGCGTTTGCCAGGAAAATTGCAATTTTCATAGTCTTCAGCAATTTTTTTATTTTCACTCCAGTTTGACATTTTATCTTGGGAAATGAGAAATTACTAATGTAAAAGGTCAAGATAAATGTAAATTTCATGTTTTTATTGCTATCTAGGGTAGATACATTAGATAAGTCCTCTAGAGGTCAAATGAATCAGTTTCCTCTCTTTTAGAGGCAAATTGTTGGGTCTTCATAGTCTTCAGTTTCTTGTTTGGGAGTAGGTGAAACTGATCCCTATCTCATGGATTCGACTCCCTGAGGCTAGGGAGAGTGGTTTTGAGGTATTTATGATGTATTTTCACAGCCATTGTAATGGTTGGACTCACTTGGAGCTTTGGCATCTCAAGAGACATATTTTTGTATCAGTTTTGTCCTCGACATTAATCAAATTTGTAGCTATTTTTATGGGATCCATGTGGTATTGTGTTTAGTTTCAGTTTCTTATTTTGTTCTCATTGTTATAATTTTTTGTTACTTCATCTATCATTTCATTGCTATTAAATGAATGCTTTCAAGTTACATGAACAGAATCCATAATTTCTATGCTCTGTTTTGGGTAAACATTCATAATTTGTAATTTCTTTAGTTTAGAAAGACACCATGAATTCACCATGCTCTTTCTAGCTCCTGACCTGTCTTGATCATGCCACCATCGAAACCCTAAAGCACTAAACATTGTACCTACCTTGCTCCATAGAACACCCTGCAAATTTTGACCTAATTTCCTTGCCCTAACTATTTGACTCCTCTTGATCCAGCAAAACCCTACACAATCAAAATAAAAAAACCCTAAGCTACTATGCCTAGCCTAATATATTATTTCCTTAGTAATTTTGGCTGTGATTTATATGGAGAGAGCCCTCTCCTGGCCTAGTAGGGCTAGCTACTTGGCTAAGCGTGGTTTGAGGTCACCTCGGAATTGCCTTTCTTAGCCTGAGGTTCAATCCGAGTGATAACACACATAAACATGGAAATATTTCCTGTAATTGGAAAACACTAGGATTGACACAGATACTAAATTCTCTTTTAATGTATTCGACGTATTATAACACTCTCCATTCCATTTGAACCTAGTTTCCTTCTTTAGTAATATTTCCAAGGGTGTAGTAATCTAAACATATCCACACATCAACTTTTTATAATATCTATTATGCCCATTATTTCACGTAGTCAGAGCACTAAAGTTGGAGGTGGAAGGTTCAATATCACAATGATATTCATCTTATCCACTAGCAATATATGTTTATAAATGATATGTCCTAACATAATTCCCATTCATGAAACAAAAAAAAAACATTTCTTTCGGTTCACTAAAATTTGTAGCTACTTGCATGCGTCCAACATGAGTTGCAATACGTAAATGTGCTTTTGTAACAAAATAAATATGGTCCAATCATCCATATAAACTTCTAAAAAATTATGTATAAATCCTTAAATGTTGCAACCACTACTTGATAAAAAATTTCCAATGTATTCTTCAATCTGAAGGTCATGGAAATATACTAGAATTATTCACACTCTTTAGAAATGTCATTTTGTGGAGACCCTCTTGGGAAATTTTAATCTGGTGGTATCATAAGAAACCATCTGTGAAGGATTAATCCTCCCATCCTTCAACATTTTCAAAAAATTCACCTGTAAATGGTTTGGCGAATGGGTCATGCACAAAAGGGTCATTCAATTTCGTAAAATATACAAAAATTCATATCTCGTTTGTTTCCATCAATTGTATGACCATTAAACTGACCCACTCAAACTCCTTGATAGGTTTTATTATGTTTTCCTTCAACATCCTATAGATATCTTCTCTGAATTTCTATTTATATATAAGGTTGAGGCGTTAGGGTCGATGTTTCACTTTCTTAACACCTGGCTTCACAGTAATATTCATCTCCCCTAACTATCATTTTATGCCCTTTATATCTGGAAAAGTGTTGCGGAATGGATCATGGTATTTGCGTGGTAATTCAGAGATTTGTTAGACAATTTCCTCGTCCCAATAGTCTCCAATCATTGCGAACTTAGGCATATATTTTGAGCCAATATTCACTTTGTATGTTTTAATGGGTTTAGTGTAATTTGGCACAAAAGAGTCCAATTTTTGACCAATTACCTTACATTCTCCTTAAAAATTTGGAATATGTAGACCTCTAGGATCTTCCTCATCATCGATCTCTTCTGCCACGATGTATCACTCTGCCAACTTTATATTCAGAAAATGGTGGTGAAATGTGTAGAGTGGTACTTCCTTGAGCACAGTGCTTGGTCCTGGTGCAAATATTTTTTCCTTTATACTACATAGTGATTCATTTACCAATGGACCATTAGATTCAAATTGAAAATTTAATGTGAAATTATCTATCATTACTACCGAATCTACAATACCCAATCATAGCTTTAGATGTCTATACTAATTCCAGGGCACGATGTCTAAGGTAAGTAAAAAATGGTTTACCCACTCAACCTCTAGAATATTTTCCTCTATCCATCCCACAATATGCTTATCTAGGTGAGAAATACTATTATATCATTCTTTGTAATCCCCAACTTCTAGTCCAAACCGAATTTGCAACAAGCACCTGCACTACCGCCAAGTTTTTAATTTCTCATTTTGGGTTTCCTACTACTGCACTGGAGTAGCTTTAAGAGAAGTATCTAGCAAGGTTATCACTAACCATCAAAAATGATAGTGTTGATCATAATCCCTAATAAATAGACTCACTAGTGTTGTACTTGATTTCCTTAATCGTTATTATGCATTGTGATTATGACTGTAGCTTTTTATATTCCTTCAATAACTTTCTTGCTTTATGTCTGCCAAAATATGGGGTTGTCCTAGGGGCACTATAGCCTTATACTTCATCTACCAAACTAATTCATGGTCTTGAAATTTCATTTATAATTGGAAAATATTCATCTCATCATCTGGAATTTGTTTGATGGTCAATATGGCCTCACAAACAAATCAATGTTATGAAAAATCTTCTATCCTTGTCCCATGGAACGTTGGTAGCCTTAGTGTAGAATCAACACTAACCATTTTATATCATCTGGTGTCTACCGACTCATAATTCAATCTCTCTGTTATGGGTGGAATAACTTCAGCTTCTTCTCCTACCTATACTCCCTATTCTCCTCCAATTTATCATTCTTCTTCCCTACTATCACTCTCACTATCCAACTATGTAAAATGTGATGAATCTAATGACAAGGTATATGTAGTAAACAATGTGGAATTTACCTCAAATTGTAAAGGTGCATGCAGTATCATTGATTTGATCTGGGGGATGGATACAAATTGGACAACATGATATAGAAAATATTTTGTGTTGATATGACCTTCTTCCTCCTCTATCCCCTTTCCTCCAATATATGGATGATGTAATTACCCACCATCTCTTCTGTTGTAGTAACATTTTCCTCTGTCTTGGGTGTAGGGCCCTCTCCATGGCATGACACTCCACTCTCAGAGCGTGGAACTTTCGTCTACACCACTCTTTGTTCTCTCTTCCTCTCAACCTTCCTAGTGAGCTAGATACTCTCTAATTTTCACCGTCTAGTTTTGTGAAACATACTTATTTTTAGGTCTCCTTCCATAGGTAGGTTCCATCATAGTTCTCTTACCTCTATCCAAATCATGGACATATCTTATCCACTCTGCAGGTTGCAAAACATGTTGATCACCTAGTCCTCTCTCAATGATGACGTGCTAGTATCCATCACTTCTAGATTGACTATGTTGCTAAAAATCTTATGCCTCTTGGAATATCTTTGACCCCTCTACAAATCCTCATCTCGAATTCAATAAACTGCATCTTTTTCCACGTATCTCTTTCTCAACATCCTTTCTTATATTTCCTTTTAACCCTCAACTCTTCTACAAAACATTTATCTCTTTCTCCACTACTCTCTGCATCCTTGTCTCTTCTTTGGGCTAGACCACCCTCTAATTAACTCCCCCATTCCCCATGTCACACAAAGGTTTATATTCTTTTCCTGATAGACTCTAGTGACATGACACCTTTTGTCACAAAGTAAATTTTTTATCTAATATGATAATATCCTCAATTACCATCCTTGTGGTTCCAAAAATAAGTCTCTCTTAGTTGTGTTGAAGGACTATGTGGACTCTACTACAAATTCAACTATGTATCCTTTTAACACAATAGCTAACAAAAAATCAATAGCTCTATATACGAGGCTATGTGGAGGCTACCAATCATGTAAACCCACTATAGCAGTTTTGGCATCCAATTATATGGCTCTAGTAGATTCCACATTCATCATCACTTTTTATGTCACTTCAATCACTCTCACAAAATGATATGGAACTTTGCAAAGAAAAAATTGTGGAAAAAAAAATGTACCTCTGCAACCATTCTTTTGGACTAATATACATATTTCTATAATATTCCACAATGAAATCATGTTGTATACGTTCCAACCACCATTCTACTTCTTCTCTAGTCAACCTCCACATCCCCTCTCTAACATAGACCTTAAGATCCTGACACACATAGCCATTTGTAGCATGCGGGGGTAACCCATGATTCAGATTTATAGCAACAAAACCCCCTCAGATATAACCATTTTCAACGCCTACGAAAAAGTGAGGTCTCACTAGAGGTATATTGATGGGTTTGTAGAACCTTTGAAGGTTATGTAAGAAAACAAGGTAAATAGAGATGACTCTGGTTCAAATAAACCATCCCAAACTAGTGCACTTTCCATTATGTCATAGATAATTTCATTAACCATAAATATATTAAAAAAAAATTACATCATGACTCAAAACATTCCTAAGAAACAACATCATGCATTGGTTGAGTTAAATACGTTGGTTAACCAAAAAAAATTATCACTCGACAATAATTCATTGTGTGAGTGCAAAGATAAGTCCGATGCAAGGCAGAGGAAACATAGCTCATTCATGCAGAAACATTATCATAATTAAATCATATTAATTGGGAATTTTTTTTAGAAATATCTGCCAAAACTCTATCATTCATTCATCAATATCAATGCACAATATAATAGAGCCACGAGAAACTAGTCGCACACCTCCAAATATTTTATATTAACAACAAAAATCATGAATACACATTACTGTAGGAGTTATACACCTGAATGATGGAACTTAGAACATCAATTTCCATCTTATATTATTGTGCCAACACCATTACAATAAAAAAGAGTAAATATTAATATTTTAACAACAGACTATCAAAACCAACAATACAACCCTTGATCAACATAGAACAACCATAAACAAAGTGAAATCTAACAACTAAATATAAAAACCATCAACATAGCCAAAAATTGGAACCCTCTATTATCGAAAATAGTTTATTTTAAACTTTTTAGCATCATGATGCAGGGAATATTCAACTAAATCTCCCTAATGAGTTTTCCTCGTATGTGCCAAGACCCAATCGAATTTTGGACCATACCGGGTCAAATCATAACTACTGCCCACAACCAACTATTATAGTTGGAGTATGTACTGTCAATCGAAGAATATTTCAATTATGGCACAGTCTTCTCATCCTCCATCACACATCTATATGAATCACATATAAATTTGTGTAAAAATTGAATTATATTTTCCTTCCTTGACCTATTATGGACAAAAACCTCTCTCACTCTTTTCAAATTCAACTTTGTTTGGTCAGAAACACAGTTTGAAAAAACTAACCCTATGAGTGGCAAATGACTTGACTCTTGGAATGACTTCTCAAAAAATGATGGAAACATGATGTTTATGAGCTGAAATTACCTCATACTTACTTACATGACCTACCTTATGGCTCCTCTACTCAAATGTCTTGTTTCCATAGCAAACCCTAGCTCAGTGGGAGAGGAAATTAGGGTTTGTGAAGCATTCTGACTCTATTCTGCTTGTTGGTTCATATCTGATGATTTTTCCTCCTTTCTTACATGATTTCCTCTTTGGTATTTTTTACTCACTGAAAATTCTATCTTCCTCTTCAGAAATTGTGGGCTTGAAGGCTTTGGAAACCCTAGGGTAAATGGAATGAGATGAAGGGAGTGAGAGGTGAAATGAATAGCTTAGGAAAATGGAGGGAGTTAATGTAAATGAAGAACTAAGTCTAAACCCTAGGATTTAACAGTGTTTATGACTGATATATGTTTAGGGACATGAATATGGATATGGTGCATGAAAAATGGGAAGGAAATGGAGGCTAAGGTTTCATGGCAATTAAGCACTTCAATATTCCTATGGAACACCAAATATATTTAGAAGAGAGGTAATTTAGGGTGAACTTACTGATTAAATGCATTTTAAAGAAATTTTGAGGATATTTGAGCTTGCTGGAGGTGATGAAACTCTTTAAAACCCTCCTTGAACAAACGAGCAGCGCTCTGGATAAATGCGCAACGCCTCTGTGAAAATGCGCAATGCCAATGTATTTTGGTATGGAGATATTAGGAAAACACGCAACGCTGCTAGGTAAATGCAGAGCGCCAAGGCAAACATGCAACGTCTGGGTGCAAATGTGCAGTTCCCTAAAATTTGACCCAAAATGCTTAGAAAACTTGAAATTTCTCCTTTACTGATAACTCTTGATGGCTGAATGGCAACAATGACTTGCTTTGAGGTGTTTTGAAAGGCTTTATAGCATAGTGGATTTGAAATTTTAATTTGAATCACCCACTTTTCTAATGTTCACTTTTTCCTTTGGACTTTAGCACTGATACTCTTTAATTTTCTAACTTTTTGGCATTGCAATTTGATCAATTCATGGGGTTTGGCTTTCTTTGCTCCACTTAGGCCGGACATGATTGCATTCGACAGCTTGGGATTGAATTTGAAATGGAGTGACCTTGAGAAATATAAAAACCTAATGACCTAATGTGACTGCTTTAGACATGACTTTCATGAATGACATTTTGACTTAAAAGACTTCCAAGTGAAAAGAGCATTTCCATAGGTATTGTTATTCTCAAGGAGACATGAGAATGAGTCAGCCAATACGATATTCTGAGGGAGAATGAAGTTTATTGACAAGGAAAATGTTAAGTCCCTATATTAATAGTGTAGTCCCTTATTATGTTAGTGTAGCCCCACTTATTGTTATTTTTGTACCTATGTAACCCCCATATTGTTATTATTGTGCCCTTACATTATTATTGTTAGGTCGGCTAGGATTACATTGTGGCCCACTAGGATTACATTATGGCCCCATGGACTCCTATATATAGAAAGGAGGTTTTGTGAATTGTATCATCCAAGAATTGTTCATTTATGTAATGTATCGGAGATTTCCCCCTCGAAGTGGCTCATTTCTAAGGCGTTGATATCTCTTTTCTTCTCTTTTTGGAGTTGGTTACACAACATTTGCTATCAGAGCTTTGGATTCTAGGGTTTCGCTGCTCCAAACAGGTCATTGTGGCATTTTCGTTATAACGTTTTTTCTACAAAGTTTCAGAAGCTGAAATTTTTAGGGTGCGAAGCCGAAATCCTGAGGAATATTGTCTAAAAATTGCAGAGCTTGGTTCACAATATTTTCGGAGATATCATTTGTGGAAGTTAGGTCTTTTTTTCAGGCTCCTAAACATGTCATCGTGGCATTTTCTCCATAACGTTTTTTGTACGAAGGTTCAGAATCTGAAATTCATATGATGCGAAGCTGAAATCCTAAAGAAATTCGTCAAAAAATTTTAGAGTTTGGTTCACAATAATTTTGGAGATATGAGATGTGGAAGGTAGTGCTTGTTCAGGCTCCTGAATTTCATCTCAAAGAGGTGATCGTGGGAAAATTTCAATAACTCTATCTGTGAGCATCGGATTGGAGTGCCATAAAAATTATTCACAAGCACACGGACTGTAGTTTCTTGGATATCAATTTCAGAGGCGAAGGACGAAACAGTGACACGTGGCAATCCTTACAAGTTTGCTATACTGAACCAGTCCATAATTAGGTCATTGTGGGAGATTGGACACAACTTTGTCTTGGAGAATCCAAATCAGGTCAGACCTGTGGCATTAAAAAGAGAATTCATAGGGATATTTCATTGCTAAATTTAATATATTGAAGAGTTTCAATCACAGAGATAATCGAATTCCAATATCGAGCTCCTCAAAAGCAAGTAAAAGGTGTGTATTGTTTTTCCCGAATTGCATAAATCTTGTTTGAAAAATTAGTTTGAAGTGATTCCAGGGGCCTATTTAGCATATATTTCAGTATTTTGTTCTGAAATGCCTCCTAAAAAAAATTCAACACCCATTAAGCCCTTAGAAATCTATACTATGATGCATGAAGTGGAATAATTGCAGTATGAGATATCAATTTCAGAGGCGAAGGACGAAACAGTGACACGTGGCAATCCGTACAAGTTTGCTATACTGAACCAGTCCATAATTAGGTCATTATGGGAGATTGGACACAACTTTGTCTTGGAGAATCCAAATCAGGTCAGACCTGTGGCATTAAAAAGAGAATTCATAGGGATATTTCATTGCTAAATTTAATATATTGAAGAGTCGCAATCACAGAGATAATCGAATTCCAATATCGAGCTCCTCAAAAGCAAGTAAAAGGTGTGTATTGTTTTTCCCGAATTGCATAAATCTTGTTTGAAAAATTAGTTTGAAGTGATTCCAGGGGCCTATTTAGCATATATTTCAGTATTTTGTTCTGAAATGCCTCCTAAAAAAAATTCAACACCCATTAAGCCCTCAGAAATCTATACTATGATGCATGAAGTGGAAGAATTGCAGTATGAGATATCAAAATTACGGTACCAAGTGCAACAAATTTCGATCTTACGAAGAGCAATCGAAGATGACATAGATGGTTTAAAAGAAGAAATAGAGGCTAAGTTGGATGGTTTTAAGGATCAAATAATAGCTAATATGGATGATAAATTAGTGGAATATCACAACGAGCATCAACAACAAGTTCTCCAACTCTCAAAGGATAACCCAACTTTGGTGCAGAATCTAATGAAACAACAGGAAGATCAACATCACATCGAAAGAAGTTATGAAGCAGTCATAGAAACAAGAACTCGACAAGTACGATCAATTTCGGAGTATCTCAGCAAGTGGAAGAACTTTCCTGTAAAATATTTCACATGGGAGGATGAGAATTTTATACAGAAGCATCAAGAAATAATCAAGCGTTGAGGACAACACTTGTTTGAAGGAGAGGGGCATGTTAAGTCCCTATATTAATAGTGTAGCCCCTTAGTATGTTAGTGTAGCCCCCCTTATTGTTATTATTGTACCCTTGTAACCCCCATTTTTTTATTATTGTGCCCTTAAATTATTATTGTTAGGTCGGCTAGGATTACATTGTGGCCCACTAGGATTACATTATGGCCCCATGGACTACTATATATAGAAAGGAGGTTTTGTGAATTGTATCATCCAAGAATTGTTCATTTATGTAATGTATTGGAGGTTTCCCCCTCGAAGTGGCTCATTTCTAAGGCGTTGATATCTCTTTTCTTCTCTTTTTGGAGTTTGAGCTTGCTGGAGGTGATGAAACTCTTTAAAACCCTCCTTGAACAAACGAGCAGCACTCTGGATAAACGCGCAGCACCAAGACAAACGCATAGTGCCTCTGTGAAAACGTGCAATGCCAATGTATTTTGATATGGAGATATTAGGCAAACACGCAACGCTGCTGGGTAAATGCAGAGCGCCAAGGAAAACATGCAACGTCTGGGTGCAAATGTGCAGTGCCCTAAAATTTGACCCAAAATGCTCAGAAAACTTGAAATTTCTCCTTTACTGATAACTCTTGATGGCTGAATAACAAAAATGACTTGCTTTGAGGTGTTTTGAAAGGATTTATAGCATAGTGGATTTGAAATTTTAATTTGAATCACCCACTTTTCTAATGTTCACTTTTCCCTTTGGACTTTAGCACTGATACTCTTTAATTTTCTAACTTTTTGGCATTGCAATTTGATCAATGGGGTTTGGATTTCTTTGATCCACTTAGGCCGGACATGATTGCATTTGACAGCTTGGGATTGAATTTATTACATATGAGAACATAAAATTACATTTGGAAAAACATATAATTACATATTGAATTTTATATCAAAATGACATTTTGATATAAAAATCATTAAACTCAAAAAATTACAATTTTGAAAGTATGAAAATTAAATCATGATGATTTTATTTAGTCCCTCTCATATACTTGTTGACCTCATTTGAAATGGAGTGACCTTGAGAAATATAAAAACCTAATGATCTAATGTGACTGCTTTAGACATGACTTTCATGAATGATATTTTGACTTAAAAGACTTCCAAGTGAAAAGAGAATTTCCATAGGTGTTGTTATTCTCAAGGAGACATGAGAATGAGTCAGCCAATATGATATTCTGAGGGAGAATGAAGTTTATTGACAAGGAAAACCACCAGTGGAACAATTTTATATCATGACCTAATGGAATGATGGAATTTTTTTTTAAATGGGACACCTAAGATGTACATGAAAAATGTATTTTGATCCCTGGTGGAAGTATGCAAATAATGACACTAACAATGTGGATGAATCTTCAATAGAACTAAGAGTTGTATTAGAACAACCAGAATATGTTAAGATGGACCACCTAGCTTCTTTTTCCAACAAGACGTTATTGCTAATAGAGTGGAATTATACCGTGATGGAGCGTGAGGGATTGGTGATAGCGTATGTGTAGGCTTGAGGGGTCCTGACCCAGGTTCAGAGTTGAGGTTAACCAACAAAACCATCTTACTACTGGCCCTTTCAGAGTGACCTGCTTGCGCAATTAAAAGTCTCACCCGCAGCAGTATGGGGGGGGAGTGATGGAAACAGGTTTCCACACACTAAGAGAGAGTTAAATGATGTGGGTGCCCTTAGATCTATAACAATCATGAACGGACCTCCGAAATAGAAGCCCTAACTAGAAAACCCTTAACAGACATATTTAGGACGATTATGCAGAATATCTTGTGCGCAGGTTAAACATAGTCCACAATCAATGTAACTAACCCTTAACAGATAATATTAGATTCAAATAGTACTAGATCCATTCAATAAACATTAATCTAAATCCAGAAGAAGTTGCATAATTGATCTAAACACAGATAACACAGGAATTAGAAATAACATGCAAAAACTATCATAAGGTAAGTAACAGATGCATTTCAAAATTAGATATTAGCAACAATAGTTCTTCATTCATTCATAGTTAATATATCACTTACAAAACCTTTAGTTCACCCGTGCACACAACCAGCAGGGTCCACACACAACAGGACTAAGTTCTCCGTGCACATAGCCAGTAGGATCCTTTTACCCAGGCAATTTGCTAGAGTCTCAAAATATAGTCAAATCTATCATCAATCATTCACCTCTATATCTATCGACTCGATCTAGACTCTTATTTATAATTTTATCTTATGCTCATCTAAGGTCTGCAAACCATGGTTTGCGGCCCCTAGTTCTACCCTTTTTACCCATTACAACTCATGAGGGGCTTTGACCCACCCCAAAGCCCCTTGACTTGTGTTGTGCATGACTAAAATTACAAAATATTTACAAAAATATATCAAAAATGTCTTCAAAGCTCGGACTTAGGGGACCCTGCTCCAACAGGCCCCCAACACAATCTTGTGACACATCCCGAGTCATAGCGGAACTGGGTTCTTCATATTATTTTGTAGCTCTTCAATGGCAGCAGCAAAGGGCACCAAGATGCTTGCACTCTGATATGTTGCGCTCTGCGCAATATCTACCATATTCTGTGAAGTTGACCCTTCTGCAGCTAGGTTGAGACTCTATAGGGCCTGATTGAGGGTCTTCACTCTAGCATCCATATCCTGAGACAACTTCATGGTCTCATCCACCCACGACTTCATATGGTCAATGACAATCTGCTTCTTTCGGTAGAGCTCCTCAACCTCATCTCGTAGCACCTGACTAGTCTGAAGGTGGGCCATGTACTGGGCAAGAATGAATGTAGGTAAGGCCTCATGTAGATTCTTGAACGCCTTCTCCTTAGTGCGCAGCTCCTGATTAATCTTCTTGATAAGTGGATTTGTTTGCACAGAGGTCCACAGTCCCATGGCGGTCTCCAGTAGCTCCAAGCCTTTTTCAACGTTAGCGGAAATGCTCGCAGATGCTTCTTTGACTAGGGCAGCCCGCTATGTGCGCACCTCCGGGAGAGTCTCAGGCTACAGCTTAGCCTGCAATGCAAGAATTTTATGTTCAAATTCTGCCTTTACCATCTACATTTCAGGTCTGTAGGCCTTAAGCACGACAACCAAGATTTCAATCTTAACGTGCGACGCGACAGATGCTACGACGACCACTTCAGGAAGATTATTGCACAATATATCTATCATGTTCTCCAAGTTCGCATGCTGAGCCACGACCGCCCACTGCACTATTTGTGCCTGGAGAAATTTTGTTGTTTGTGTGGCTGTTGTCTTCTCGGATTCGCTCAATTGCTATTGTACTACAGCTCGACGAAAATAAATATTTGGAGAGCGTGTAGCTTTCCACTTGACATATTTTCTAGATCAATTCCGACCTCAAGGTGGGTTTGCACCTATGTTCACAACTCCGGCTATTCCATTTTCACAGTTAGTGTTTTCACCTGCGCAACGCCTCTGCGCTTATGTCACACCTGTCTGTGCCTTCCCTCTATTTTGCGCCCAGAACCTTTGATTCTTTTGCTCCAACCATATATTCATTTTTTCAACACCAGATTGTCTCTATATGGCTTCAAACGACTTCCATTAAAATATCCGGGAAGATTTTCACCGCGCAACGTGGCTAAGCGCACAACACCTCCATCAATGATTTCCTTCATAATGTATGGTCCCAACCAATGCTTTCTAAACTTCCCTGGGTGGCACGCAAACTGACTATCATACAACAAGACCAAGTATTTTTCCTTAAACACCTTCTACCTGATGTGCCTATCATGCCAGGATTTTCATGCGCCTTCTGCACTTGCTGATGAAAGTTAGCAATGAACCGATCTTCTTCTAAGGCAACAATTTGTGCCAACCTTTCCTCCCTAATGTCAGGTTCATCCATATTAGTGAATGTTGCAATGCACAGGTTGGGGAAAATATACTCCATTAGCATGATTGCTTCTTGCTCGTAGACCATCCTAAAAGGTGTTTTCCTAGTCAAATTCTTACATGTGGTCCTATAAGTCCATAACACAGAAGGGATGTGCACGTCCCAGTCATTCCGATTGGAATTACAAATCTTAATGAGCGCATTCTCTAAAATTTTGTTGAAAGCCTCTACTGCATCATTTACTTGTGGGTGATAAGGAGTACTCCTATGGTGATGGATCTGAAATTCCTCTGCAAAAGCTTCAATTGTTTCATTAACGAAGTGCGTACCTCTATCACTCATCAAAATATTCGTCCATCCAAATTTGGTAAAAATGTGTTCAAAAATTAAGTGTGCAGCAGTATCGGTAGTACAATCCTTAACTTCCTTAGCTTCTTCCCATCTTGTTACATAATGAGTGGTAGTTATAATATAGTACGCTCCTGTCTTCTTCCCTAGTGGGTTGATTGGTTCAACAAAATCTATAGCCCATTTATCAAAGGCCTGCAGGGCCATCTGTGGTTGCAGGGGCATTTCAACTCTGCACGAGGGCTTCCCTGTTCTCTGACATCCATCATAGGCTCGACAATATGCATTTGCATCGCTATGCAATGTGGGCCATGTTGTAGAGGTAAATACCCTCTGCAGACAAAGGTGATCCCTACTAGCCCAGATTGGGTCTAGCAACAATCAAACACGCTACAACACAAGCTCCTAATTGCAAAATCAAAGCGCGATAGAAGGCCTACCTCAGGTCCAACTTTTTTGTCATTGCGGAGACGATAGTGCTCTCTATCCCTTGCTCCGACAGGTCACAGTTCCACCACTTGACGTGATCGAACACCTGCACGTACAAGAAACACGATGAACATACGAGCGTAAAACCAAATATTTGCAATTATGTGTTAGTCAGAGAGGACACAACTCATAAACAAGCATGAAAAATCCGAGTGGAACTATAATCGTAGTCACTTATATTAATGAAACAAAGGATGATACAACCTGGCTCTGATGCTGAAGTCTTCCTTTGGCGGGTCGTCAGCGTAATACGTCTCGCAAAGCTTGTCGGGAATGGGAACAAGCCTCTCTCTTCGATCATCAATCTCCTTGCTATAGATTTGGCACTATGAGGACTATCAAAGCTCTTGCAGCATTCTTTTGGCTATGAAGCCTCTTGGAGATTAGCTTGTAAAGGGAAATGGCAAGCTTATATATATGGTGGAAGGGGAGTTGGGATCCCTACAATCATGGGATTGGCCCTATCCTAAAGGAAGCTTCCATGAAAGGTGGAAAACTACTCCCTCTACAAGGAGATTCGAAGCCAACCTCCCAACTCAAATTAGAGACTAGTTTAGGAATTGGTTGGGGTCAATCTTCCACCATTTATTTTTTTTAAACACCCTCTTTATTAAGCCCGACGTGGAAAGTACCGAGATAGAGCACCAATTGGCGCGTCTCTTAAGATTTCCCATCAAGTGCAGTATAACACCGGCTAGTCGACCAAGGATGAAAAGGCTATTTTTAGGGTTTTTCACAAGGAGATGTCTTCAGGGAAATGAAAGTACATGTTCAAGGGAATGCCATGAAAGTGTTTTCAGGCCATGTCACTGCTCACAGGTCATGGAATAAGCCCTCCAATGTGCAAGATGGGGGATTCGTGGTGGATATGACAAATTGCCGAAAATCGTATGCCCCTAAAGCATGAGGCCCGAAAGAGAGAGAGGGGTGAAATGCTTTACGAGAACGTGTCCAACTGAAAACACCACCGTCGGAAAACCTGCGTAGAGAAATACAACTGATATCTCAGATACATGATATATATGTGGTATGGGTGCAGCCATCCATAACAGAGTATACAATAATCCAGATCCAAGGTATGGACGCAGCCATCTAGTGAGGATCGATAAATAGACTCAGGTATGGTCGCAGCCATCCAATGAATGAGTCATGTAACTAATCATAATAATCCAAAAAATTGCAGCCTGGATTCCAACAGACAAAAATCCAGGGTCTTGCACTCCGTTGCGACCCGAACAAAGTACAAGTTCAAGCATGCGAATATGTGAGCTGAAGTCGAACATGCAAGAACATCTTCTGATTACCAGCCAATGATGAAAGCTGTTAACAGACGCGAGAGGTACCACCAATAATGACAATGGCCCTCAAGGTACTACAGGTACAATCTACGACATGTGAATCAATGAGATGGCGTCGAACACTTGTAGAATCACTCGATCGGAGGCCATTGATGAAAACCTCACGCCGAATGTGAAGAACCTGCCATTGAGGCATGCAGGCTCCAAGGTACCAGAAGGGAGTCTCTAGATCAGCTTCTTGGATAATGAGCTGAAGTCGACAGGAAGTGACCTTGATCGAAGGTGGGCCATAATGTTTCCCACATCATCAACACGAGACAGAGGAGCATAATGTCTTTGTGAATCAAGATTAGATGAGAATCAGAGGAAGGTTGAAATTTGTAGAGTTCAACTTCTCTTAAACATATCGGCGACACGACAGTGGATTTGGCAGTATTTGACATCAAAAGATCAGAGGTCATGATGACGAGGCAAAGAGAAGATGAGAGGTCAAAAGGGATCACCCAAACCCGCGGAGGCAAGTGAAAAGCGAGATGAGATGTCCCCAACCCGACACGAATGCAGACAAGTGCCATGTTCAAGAGCGACATACTGCCGACACGACAATGATGTTGGTTCCATTTTCCCCACCATTTCTAGCGAGTACCTCTTTATTTTTATACAATCTTGAAGAGGATACCATATGCTTGTCATATAAATTCGTCCTTTGGACGAATCCATCCTAGTACATTTAACGAGCCCTAGGAAGGAGAAACTTCAATATCGTCATTAAGACTGAATCTGATGTCATCAGAGTTTAACGAGTCTGACAAAGGAAGAACTCGGCGTATTTTCATGTTTAGAGAGTTTGAAAAGACAGCGGAAAAGTAAAATCCAATGGTCCCTTTTCATAAATAGTTCCTCAGACCCGAAAAGGTAGAAAACAATATCTGAGAAAACCTCCTAGTCGCGATAGGCTAGGGTATTCCTTTTTCGTAAGTAATCTATCCCAGCCCGAAAAAGGGGTAAACATATACTGGGTAGATGTCATTTCGCAACCACTTTAACGAGATCGAAACGACAAGGGACTCGGCAATCTTTTCATGTTTAGGGAGTCAGAAAAGAGCTAAAAGTTGACTCCTCCTGAAGGAACGAGTGGTATAAAGGGTAGCAACTAGTTCCGGTGACGGTGGAACTTCTCTGAACAAATAAAGGTCAAGAGGCTGGCTAACAAGACCACTCATCGCAACGGTTCCTCAGGAACGGGTAAAACAACTAAGTGAAGGCATATGATTGGCCAAGCAGATAGTGATGATGGAATGAGAAAACCAAGGCTCATCTGGCAAAAATGGCTGATAAAATGGAAATCACAAGGGGTAAACTGGGAATGGTTTCATTTTTACACAAGCTTGAAACAAAGATAAACTATGCTTGAAACCAGTTTCATTTTTACACAAGCTTGAAATGGAAACAAACTATGCTTGAAAAATTAAGTATGCCCCCAGCATGGTGACTCAATTCGAGGTACATGCCCCCCAAGCTTCAATCCATATGAAAGGTAGATGGAGTGAAGGTTCAAGTTACGAGATCAAGAGAAAGACTCGACTAGGATTTTACGAGATCGTATCAAAGACTCGAATTGAACGGGAATGTGTTTCATTGTTTTAACGAGGTTGACACATTAAAAGAACTATCCTCAGGACACCTTGTTTCATGGTTTAAGGAGCTTGGCACAAGACAAGGAACTCTGCTTCGACAACCTTGTTTCATTTTTTAAGGAGCTTAACACAAGACAAGGAACTCTACTCCAACGACCTTGTTTCATTTTTTAAGGAGCTTGACACAAGACAACGAACTCTGCTCCGACAAACCTTGTTTCACTTTTTAAGGAGCTTGACACAAGACAATGAACTCTACTCCGACGACCTTGTTTCATTTTTTAAGGAGCTTGACACAAGACAAGGAACTATGCTCCAATGACCTTGTTTCATTTTTTAAGGAGCTTGACACAAGACAAGGAACTCTGCTCCGACAAACCTCATCATAATGAACAAGAAGTCATCGCTTCCAAGAGTTCCACTCCCAATGGAAGGAAAACATCCTAGAAGTCAAGACCCAATGCCCCCAGCACTTGATGAACAACGGCACTATCACTGAGTACAGGCACAGGGTAGGTAGCCACATAGTTGACCTGTGGTGGGGCAGATGCAACGGGTGGATAGAAACCAGGAAGGGATGATGGCGGGCCAACTACCACATCAGAACCAAAGAACGAAAGCTAATCAATGGTCACGATCCGTCCTTCATGTGGAAAACAGACCACACGAAAAAGGGAGGAGATGAGCGCTCCCATGGCATAGGTGTAATCGTGCCCCAGGAGAAGATTGAAATCCAAGGGGCCTGGAACAACCATCACGTCCATCTGGATAGTTTTACCTTCCAATGTAATAGATAACCTTGGAAGGATCCCCAATGGTTGACTAGTTCTTCTGTTAAATGCCAATAGATTCTGCGTAACAGGCGCAAGCGGCGGCGAGCCAAAAGCTTGCCAAGTATTTGAGGATAGAACACTAACAGATGCGCCTTCGTCTATAATGGTACTGGGTACAACCAGACCAAAGGCCTGTACTGTGATCTCAAAAGGCACATAAGACAGAAGGCAGTATCTTGCAAATCAATTCCAATCAAAGGAAGCAACCAAACTACTTGGAGGGGCCACCATCGACCGAGATGGTCTTCCCCTGGTGTTACGGAAGAAGAAGGAGCATCCTCCACGACCTCCATCTCGAAGGTGGGAGGAGTATCCTCCAGGACCTCCATCACAGGAGGTGGAGGAGAAACTTCTTGTGGTATAGGGACAGGAGAATCTTTCTCCGAGTCTGAAAAATCTGAAGAAATAAGAAGAACATGAGGGGTGTGAGGTCCACTCTCAACAGAAAAGACCTAGTGCACCGCAGGCAGGTCCAGCTCAACCGATCCCACGACCAATGGTTGGTCAGGAATGGATTCCTGAATCTGAATTTCCGAGGGAGCGGGATCGACCAAGGATGACTCTTGACCAATCATAGGATCAAATGGTGAAGGAATCAAACACAACTACTTATAACCAGCCAGGAGGCATGGTGTAGAAACAGCTGAGTTGTCCAAAACCCACTTGGCTTCATCCATATATGGACAAAGGTGAATGGCATGGTACCCTTCACACAACTTACATGGATTGGCAAGCTTACCCTGTTTCTTAGGAGCCTTACCAGTAGCAGCTGAAGACGTGCCCCCAACCTGACTCCCAGAAGCCAAGGGCAACGGTGGACGATCGTCGGCCCATACTTCAAGTACCTTGGGAATGCCAGGGAAATCTCGAAGAATATGGTCTCCCGTGCACAACATGCAAGGGAACTTGACTTTCCACGGAGGGTTGGGAGGTTTATCAAGAGGAGACTTCTTAGGTGCAATATCCGCAGAGCTAGCCTCTCCTTTATCGGACTTCTTCTTCTTTGTCTTCTTCTGCTTCTTCTTAGCCACCTGGTTACTTGAATCCAGACTTTCGCCAGGCGAAGTAGAAGAGGAGGACGCAGAAACAAGTGAAGAAGGGGAGAGGTCCACCTTAGAATCAACATGATATTGTTCAGGTGGAGGAAATGATTGAACAATAGACGAGACATTCGGAACCACAGAGGTTGAGAACAACCAAACAGGCAACCCAACAGTTAACCTAGGAAGGGACAATGTTGCCATATAAGGAACACCAACATTCCCAAAAGGAGGAAAATGACCAGGATTCCCATCGGAGGGGATTCCTTGGTTGGTGAACTCCGAAGAAGTTGCCATCAACAACTCAAAACCGCACACGGGCTAAAAACCAAGGCACACAATCAAACGACCAACAAGAAAATTCTAACAGGGCATATGATTGCAGGTAATTTATTTTACCACATTGAAACTTAGAAACTTCACCATTTCATGTTTTAAGAGTCGAGAAACGGATGAAATATGACTCTATCTCTTTTAGTTTTGATGCAAGTGTGAAAGGAAAAGCGCTTGGTGATCTTTTCAAATTTAAAGAGTCAGATGAGATCAAAATGACTGCTCAGGAATACTAGGCAAAGGGTGTACCAAATAACCGTGAACTGCAATATACACCTTGGTTTCAAAATGAGAAAGAAATCAACCAAGGACTTGACGTACGTGCAGGCAATCTCCCCGAATGCTGTGTCCGGTGTATCACGGGTATAGGGCAGTAGAATCAGAGTCCTATGGATAAAGGATAGAAACCTAGTGGGGTCTCCCTTTATATACACGACGGTACGGGGAGCACAAGTCCGTACTAGTGTTGTCTAAAGCCAAGAGGCGAACGACAGCTACTAGGTTTAAAGATGCTGGAACACATCTCTAGCCTAGACCTCTAAATATTTCGTTAATGTTTCAATGCTTCCTTAGTGTAAATTGAATAAATTTTAATGTTTATCTTCAATTATGTTTCAGTTTTCAGGCCCTAGCGAATGTAATGTCTCAAAATATCGTAAATGCACACTACATGCCACAGTATATCATTTCATTCGATGAAAGCTAGTTACAAGAGAGTTAAGAGCTTTTCACACAACAACAAAATGATTAGAAAACAACCAATGATATCTCTAATGCAAACTAAAATATTTTCGTTGAAAGTTACTAATCACTAATAACACCGAAAAGATCTAATTCACACCAACTAATTCAACGCAAAAGAGATTTTTGTATTTTCAATGTTTAAGAGCAAGAGCACTAAACAAGATGAAACTAATGAGACAAGAAATTGAGAAGCAAAAGCCAAAGAGAAAAAAAATCAAATTTCACGCAATGCAAGCCTACAATCAGACCTCAAATTGATAAAAAGTCCCTCAAATCAAAAGACACCCAAAGACTCAATTGAACCATGTAATCTAGGCTCAAAACGAGACAAAGCCGAATTCAAATGAAGAAGAAGTTGATCACTCAAATAACGCAATAAAACGATAGACAACCACCAAACGAGTGCAGAGAAGCAATCAGAAAGCTGACTGAACAGACAGAAACCAAAAATTCCCAAGGGAGGCTCGACGCACAATAGCACGTAGATGCCCTAGGGCTAAAATGTAAAATCGATAGAAATGGGAAAGCAACCAAAGGAAGAAGGTCACAGTCAGTCAAACAAGGCCCCAGAACACTCAAGCAGTCAAAAAAACAAGACCAAACACCCAGATCAGTCTCAAAAGGCTCAAAACCTAGTAAACCCTAGCACCTTACAGGATTGGCGCGACTGTAAGGCTGAAAGTAGCGCTAGAATGGAATTGGCGCAAGTAATACACTAAAAACATGTGCCAGTGGGCGCGACTGTCACACTGAAAAGCGTGCCAACCGAGTTTACTAAGGAAAAATAAAAAAAATAAGCAATCCAAGAAGTAGACCAGTGATGGTGGAGCTTAAACCAAAAGCCAAACTCACGAAAAGAGCCAGCCAAAAGAGTTGATCAAGCAAGCAAAGTCAAGAATCGACCAAAAGACAAGACAATACTCCAAGTGTTCAGTTCATAAACTAAACCGAAGATTGACTGAAGCAGCATTGATCTACTTCGCTAATGCAGAGCAAGAGCGTTTCGAAGGCTATCTGGCCAACTTCAAGCTCCGTTTATAGTTTATAAAGCAAACAACACGTTAACTCCCTAGCAGAGTCGCCAATTTTTTGTAGAGGTAAATCCCCTCTACGGATAGAGGCGATCCCTACTAGCCCAGATCAGGTCTAGAAACAATCAAACACGCTACAACGCAAGCTCCTAATTTCAAAATCAAAGCGCGATAGAAGGCCTACCTCAGGTCCAATGCTGTTGTCGTTGTGGAGAGGATAGTACTCTCGATACCTTGCTCCGACAGGTCACAATTCCACCACTTGATGTGATCAAACACCTGCACGTACAAGAAACACGACGAAAATACCAGCGTAAAACCAAATATTTGCAATTATGTGTCAGTCAGAGAGGACACAACTCATAAACAAGCATGAACAATACGAGTGGAACTATAATCATAGTCGCTTATATTAATGAAACAAAGGATGATACAACCTGGCTCTGACGCTAAAATCCTCCTTCGTTGGGTCGTCAGTGGAATACGTCTCAGTAAAGCTTGTCGGGAATAGGGACAAGCCTCTCTCTTCGATCGTTAATCTCCTTGCTATGGATTTGGCACTATGAGGACTATCAAAGCTCTTGCAGCATTCTTTAGGCTATGAAGGCTCTTGGAGATTAGCTTGCAAAGGGAAATGGAAAGCTTATATAGATGGTGGAAGGGGAGTTGGGATCCCTACAATCATGGAATTGGCCCTATCCTCAAGGAAGCTTCCATGGGAGGTGGCAAACTACTTCCTCTACATGGAAATCTGAAGCCAAACATCCCAACTCAATTTAGAGACCAGTTCAGGAGTTGGTTGAAGTCAATCTTCCGCCATTTATTTTTTAAAAACACCCTTTATTAAGCCTCGCATGAGTGTGACTCTGAGACAGAGCGCCAATTGGCGCGCCTTCTTTAGAAGATTTCCCCCATTGGCGCGGGTATAACACTGGCTAGTCGTGCCAAGGATGAAAAGGCTATTTTTAGGGTTTTTCACAAGGATATGTCTTCAAGGCAATGAAATTACATGTCTAGGGGAATGCCATGAAAGTGTTTTCAAGTTATGTCACTGCTCACAGGTCACGGAATGAGCCCTCCAATATGCGGGATGGGGAATTGCAGGGACGGTGACAAATTGCTATGTAACAAGCCACCATAACCCAGCACGCAACACCTTTTGCACAGTGGATTTTCCAGCATAGTGGCCTCCTGCCACCCCTCCATGAGCGTCAGCCAAGATATCCTTCCTTTCATGTTCCAACAAATATATCCTCAATACTTCATCTACTCCTAGCTTATACAATTGACCCACAATCAAAGTAAAATCAGCGGTGCGCGCAACCAAATCCTTCTTTTGTTGTACTGAATATTCAACAAGTGTGCTTCCCATGATCAGGAAGTGAATAATATCAAAAAAGTGCTCATCAACCACCTTGATAGCAAACAGCTGCACATTGGGTAACCCCTCCTCCAGACTGGTTGGTTCTTCCCCATTTTAGATCTGTGACAAATGATTAGGCCTGACATTTAGTATTCCAGGCCTCAAAATAATTTCAAAGTAATACTCCTGAAAGAGTAGAAACCATCTGTAGATTCACCCCCCCAACACAGGCTTATTGACAAGGTATTTTAAAGCAGGATGGTTAGTTAACATTTTGAAATTCCCTCCTAGTAGATAGTGCCTGTATTTTTTCAGAGTACACCATGGCCAATCCTTCCCTTTTTGTAGTTGAGTAGTTGCGCTCTCCACTGGAGAGCTTTCTATAGGAAAAATCAACAGGGTGAGCAATGTATCCTTCTCCTCACTCCGCTAAAACATCCCCAAGTGCTATACCATATGCATCCACATGCACATGAAAAACATTAGACCAGTCTGGGAATATCAAGATAGGTGCAGTGACCATTTTATCCTTCAGCAACTCAAAGCTATTCTGACATTCTTCATCCCAGAAAAATGACACATCTTTCTTTAGGAACTTCTCCATCAGCGTAGTGATCAGAGCATACCCTTTAATGAAATTCCTGTAATAAATAGTGTCCTAGGATGGAATGTAGTTATTTCTCATTAGTAGGAACTTCAAAGTTGATGATAACTGCGATCTTAGTTGGGTCCACCATTAATCATTGCTGGCATACTATATGCCCTAAAAAAAATTCCAAAAGGCACACAAAATATACATTTCTTTAGGTTAAGAGAAATTTGGTGCTTTCTACAAGTGTCAAGCATCATGTGTAGGTTTGACACATGTTTCTTGACCAATCCAAATACTGTCCAATCATCAAAATATAACTCCAATAATTTATGCATGAATTCTTTGAACACAACCACGACCATGTGCGAGAAGATCGCAGGTGCATTTTTCAATCTGAACAACATGACAGTGTATTGGAAAGACCCCCACTCTGTTGTGAAGGTGGTCTTGATGTGGTCTTCAGGCACAATTCTGAGCTAATGATACCATGATAATCCATAAGTAAATGAATAAGCTTCTTGGCCTCTCACATTATTCATGATTTCATCAGGAAACAGAGTAGGGAAGTGGTCACGCACACAGGCATCATTTAGCTTGCACAGATCTACACAAATCCTTATCTCTCCTTTGGTCTTATTCTCCTGAACCACCATGGGGCTTACCCAATCAGACTGTTCTACAGGCTCAATGATGCATCCAACCACCATACTCTCTAGTTCATATTTTACTTTCTAATTATATTTAGGATTCAATCGGTATTGTCGCTGCTTGACAGGGCATGCATCTAGCTTCAATGTGATTTTTATAACATCCATGTCCCCTAAAATTCCCTTGAGCTCAGAGAAATTTGTAGGAAACGGATATTGGTACTCTTTCAGTAGCTCCGCAACCTTCCTTATTGTATCATCATCCCATTAATCCCCAATTTTGGCCAACTTGGGCTGCTCTTCTGTCCCAATGTTGAATTCCTTCAATTTCAGAGGTTTAGTGACATATACCATCCCTAATGCGGGCCCTGCAACTACATTCTCCCCTTATGATTCTGGGATGTTGAAATTTCTTGGATCATGTTCATTATACTTTATTGGAAAGTTCCTGTAGTTTATAATGTCTTGCATCTGTGCATCCCAGGCTAGCGCAAAATATTCCTTTCGAGGTCGGGACTCATCAAAGACAAGGCCATCTATGTCCTGCAAGGCTTCATCCAATTATATTAATCCCCCAACCAAGCCGAATGTTGATGAGAAATCATCAATCATAGTAATCCAATGGTGATTTCCTTGGCGCAACTCTGTTTCCATATACCACCTGGTAGGTACCGACCCTAACAAGTGAATAAACATGTGAACCCACTCATCCCAAATCCTTTCCTTCCACACTTCCATCCATGTGGAAGGGTTTTTGCGCAAGTCTCCTTGACCATAAAAAAACTCCATTGGCAGGGTGGCAGGAGGTTCAAATTACAACTTCAAAATCTAAATACATTCCTCCCAACCCTTAAACATGCCCTTGTGCGCATCCCACCAAAGTGTCGGGGTTGCGTGCATAGCCAAATCAAGCGCCCAGAACCTTCATTCCTCTAGGATGGCCTTTTCCAATGCTTTGAGAAATACTTTGACACTACGAGAACCATAAAAATAGGGTAGTTATATTACCTCTGAGGAAATGCACCGGAATTTCTTCATGATCTTGAGGCAGCGCAGCATAGATACATCGTGTAACCGATTCTGCCAGTTCTCCATCACGCAATCTGAATCTAAGAAACACGAGCTATCCTTCTCCCAATTCAGCATCCCATCAGTTGTAGGTTTGATTCAATCTTCATCCCACGCAGTCAGCTTGTAAATATGGTCGAAATCATCTCCTTCGCGTACTAGTTCTGTATATTGTTCCCCTTCTACTGGATCCAGTGGGACTATCACCTGCGTACCATCATTATCAAAGATAATGCTTATCCGCTTCAAGTTGATGATGCATCCCATATCAATGGCCCAATATAATCCTAATAGCACAAGGTAGGGGTATGCATCATCCACAATCTATATTACTTCGAAATCCACGCATACCTTCACTCCAACGATGTCTACCACGACCTATGGGAGCCTTCCAAGTGGAATGATCTTTTGCTGATTAGCCATGCGTAACTGAATGGTGGACCATTCCAACTTTGGTTCTCCCATCTTCTGTTAGGTCTACTTAGGTAGTACATTTGCATCAAACATTAGATCCAAGATGACTTGATCCATCTCATACTCTACAATCTGCACAGTCATAAGTATCTCCCGACCAGTTCTCTCCTTGTGCTTATAAATTTTGTTCACGACCTTAGTCTCCATCCAAGGTATTTCTTTTTCCGTGCAGATATCTATCAGGACCTAGAGATTATCTATCGCCTTCTGATTGTGCAGTAGCTTAATGCAGGCTTGTAGGAATGGTTTGACTTCATCATCAACCTTTGGTTCTATGGTAGACCTTGATGTGGATGCTCACGCAGTAGCAAAATCCTTCCTGGCTTCAATGAAAATATATTTTTCTTTATGCAAGTTGAGTCCTTCCTTCTTGTTAGATGCCTTTCTGATCAGTAGCTCTACATTAGCCTTTTCCTCATTTCCTCTGGTGGCAACACCACTGTGTGTAATTAAATTTACACTTGGACCATCATCGCATGGTTCATCTTTAACCAGTGTATGTTTTGCGTAGGCGTCTGCTGCTTTTCCTACATTTTAGCAATTAACACATGACAGTATTCAATTACATGATCAAATTTCCTACAATACATGTAGGATTGTCGCGCAAGGTTCGAGAAGTCACGCACATAGTGTCCAACATCTCCACAGTTATAGAAAATTAGTTTCCCTCTTTCCCGAAAGGATTGACGTCAGATGGGGTTTCTCGGCCAGACATACAGAGCTCGTAGACAATGCTATAGCAAAAATCACGGATCAACTCAGGGCGCAAGATATTCAGAAAGAAAAGGAACCAATTGTGACCCTCGCCCTTCCTTTTATAATCAATCCAAGGTAAAAGCGATTGGATCTTCATTAAATGCAACTTACCTCCATAAAAATGGTAAAAAATACCGTAATATTGCCTCATTAAATGCATAAAACCTGCTTCATCCAACGCTAAAATTACTTTTTCACCCAGTTTCATGTTCCAACGGCTAAGGGAAAAGGGAAAATGTCGAAGTGGGCTTCCTCAAAATCACGCACCTCTCCACAACATGTGATGTCCTCACATCATACCACTAATGATCGGTCTCCCATGGTTGATCCCTCGAAGAGAATAATGAGTGTCGCAAAGGATGTTGTATTTTTTGATCCCATATCTTGGTGGCCACCATATGTCAAGTCGCACAAGCCCTTTGTGTACACACCAAAGAACATAGATTCAGTGAGAGAATACCTTTAGATGCCATTGGTCCTGCAGGACGTTCCCCTTGCTGGTGATATATTCATCAAGCTCCCGAATATCAATTTTAATAACCATGATTTGGAAAACAAAGACATGTTCCCTGAGCTAGCTCCAAAGAGCTAGTTGGAATGAGTACTCTATGAAGAGGTGTTGAAGGTTGAGCCAATGCCTTGGGTGCGTGGGCTGCACAACATAGGAATCTTAAATATATTGAGGATTCCATATTTTGGGAGGTAACCAATCACTAGAATCTGTGTGCGCCAGCTGTTAGTCTTATTCCACAATGGTTGCCTGTGGATTCAAGGGAGAATTTTGATAGACACTGCACTGATCCATCCGATCATCGACCTGCCCTAGAAGGGGCCTCATCCAATGATGAGTTTCATAAAAATCAATGAGCTCAAGGTTGTGACAGACATAAATAAGAAGTACAAGGTGGAGAGGGACAAAAGGGGATTCCTGGTTCAAAATTTCACTAACCCGGGAGTGCACATGGGAACTCTAGTACTTGGTTGCAAGTTAATGAGAAAATTTCACCCAAAGGCGGTCCCAGAAATAGAACCTTTTTTTGGCTTGAGGGGTCTTGACCTAGGTTCGGAGTTGAGGTTAACCAAAAAAACCTTCTTACTACTGGCTCTTTTGGTAGTGACCTTTTTGCGCAATTTAAAGTCTTACTAGACACAATATGGGGCGGTGTTGGAACTAGGTTTCCACACCCTGAGAGAGAGTTAAATGATGTCAATGCCCTTAGATCTAAAAAAATCATGAACATACCTCTGCAACATAAACCCTAACCAGACAACCCTTAACAGGAAGATTTAGGTTGATTATGCATAATATCTTGTATGCATGTTCAAGAGAGTCCACAATCCATGTAATTAACCCTTAACATATAGTATTAGAGTCCAATAGTACTAGATCCATTCAATAACCATTAATCTAAATCCAGAATTAGTTGCACAATTGATCTAAACATAGATAACACAGGAATCAGAAATAACACGCAGAAATGATCATAAAGTAAATAATAGATGCATTTCAAACTTAGATATCAACAATAATAGTTCTCCATTCGTTCATAGTTCAGATCTCGCTTACAAAACCTTCAGTTCACCCACGCACACAGCCAGCGGGGTCTGAACATAGCAGGACTAAGGTCTCCACGCACACAGCTAGTAGGAGCCTTTTACCCAGAAAATTTGCTAGAGTCTCAAAATACATTCAGATCTATCATCAATCATTCACCTCTATCTCTATCAACTCAATCTAGAATTATATTTATATTTTTATCCTGCGCTCATATAAGGTCCGCAAACTGTGATTTGCGGTCCCTAGTTCTACCCTTTTTACCCATTACAACTCATGAGGGGCTTTGACCCGCCCCAATTCCCTTTGAATTATGTTGCGCACGACTAAACTTACAAAATCATTAAAAAAATATATCAAAAATGTCTTCAAATATCGGACTTATAGGACCCCGCTCCAACAGTATGCTATACAAAAATTGAGGCGCTACCTGCTAGGGTCACGCTTGAAGTTGTAAACTAGACATCTTGCATTACATTGCCTCATCAACAAGGCTATTGATGTTATAGGAGCACAATTTCAATATGATAGTGAATCCTGGTAGGCTAAATGTAGGGCCAAACCACTTTTTGAGGATCCTTTTCGACGAAGATGTAGGAAAAATGAATAATGACTTACCAGATGCACAATTATTTAGCATGGAGATGGTGGATGACCATTTTTCATATATAATCCATTTAATTAGCATGGGCACATCACCAAAGGATTACATGGTTGCACAAAAAAATAAATGGTAATTGAGGTTGTTGACTATCAATTAATTGTGAGTTGTTTATACAAGTTGGGAACATATGGAATACTTTGTCATTACATATTGGAGCATGAAATGCCAACTATTTTGACAGAGGCTCATGAAGGAGTGGTTGGAGGTAAGTATGTAGGAAAAGAAACCATGTATAATATTTTTCACACAAGTTTGTGGTGGTTGACAGTCCATTATGATGTGAAAGAGTTTTTTGCAATTGTAATGTTTGTCAAAGAGTGGGAAAAGCTTCGTGTCAGGATGAGATGCCACTTAATGTTGATTTTTGTAGCTCGGGAGGTACTCCCATAACCCTAGGGTACTAGGTTTGGAATAAGCTTGCCCAAAAAAATTGGCTTTGTGGGAAATGTACCAGAGGAGGAGGACTTTGGACCCAAAGCGGTGGGAAAGGACCCAAGAGAAAATTATTTTTTTAATCATGAAAATCAAGAGGGGCACCTAAGGGTTTAATGATGTTGTGAAATTAAATGAAATATATTTTTTGTTTAGTGTTATTTTGGGTTTATGAATAAATCTCAAGTCATCTTGGGATTATATCATGACCCTTGAGGGTGAAAGGTCACCCTCATAGTTATTATGAGTAGATAATAGATTAAATTCATTTAGTGCATCCATAAGAGAAATTATTTCTCAAGAGGCATATAGCAATATGAATCGATCTCTCTCAAGAATCAACAACAATAAGGGAATTGAAGATTTTAACAAGTTTGAATTTTTCTAACTCGAGGAAAATATTTGGTTGTAATCTAGGTAGCTAAATTTCAGTGCTGACCAAGTCCGATTTTTTTCTTTGTGGAGGATGTAAGGACCACAAGTTTTTTGGATTAGGGTCAAACCCATGTTCTGACAAAAAAGGAGGCCTTAAGGCATTGTTGCATGTAGACAAGAGACGATAAAAACCTCAGGTGTTAGAGCAGGTATAAAAGGGACTAACATGATGTGAAAAAAGGGTTTTCAAATGGTGAGCTAGAGTTACTGTAGGTTTATAATATAGCCTAATTTTTAGGGAAGGTCGAATGTGAGGTCAGGATTGTGGTAGTGTTTTGTATGAGCTAATGCCTAAGGAGATTCATTGTTGGTTGGAGGTTTGTCCTTAAGGTTTAAGGACAATGGTTTATAAACCCTATTTAGGGCATCTCTTATGCAAGATAATCACATTAGAGGCTTCAAAAAATATTTTCTATGTTTCCTTAGGTTCAATGCATGGAGGAAGGGACAACATGGCACTAAAGGATACCTAAAAGGCCCAAGTATGTTGACTGAGATGGGGAAGAAGGGTATAAAGTAACGCAAGTTGTTTCTATGGTGTAATAGGCCATGAATATTTCCTCAGGTTGCTAGATAGTAGTGTGTACAAGAGGGTTGTCTTGAAGTGAAGAAGTTGGAGTTGATGTGGAAGTTAGTTTGTGACATTTTGGAAAGTAGTATGGTATGCTTTTGTATAATGAATTGAAGGGAAAAAAATATTGTAGGTTTCTATCGTTGACAGTGATTCTGTGTGAAATAATTCAATTTGTTGTAATAGACCTAGATGTGCCCCAATTTAGATGTTTGGAGGGCCAAATCTATGATGTAAGGGTTGGGTGATATTGTGCCCTAGTTTAGTGAATGCAAGGAGGCATCTTAGTAATAAGAGGGTAGATTGCAAAGAACCTAATAACATGATCCTTTGGAGAAAAAAAGGACATTGTTAGAGGGCAGTCACTGAATACCCTCAGGGAAAAGAGAGTGGAACACCCTTGTCTATGTTAGAGGCAAGTTTGGTGAAGTCCCTAAGATTGGGCGATATTGGTGGATGAAGAGGGTTGTTAGAGGGCAGATCAGTGAGCCTATGTTCAGTCATTCTAGAAGCATATAGAAGATTGGTTGTGGTCAATTGGAAAACTGAAGATGAAAGCATTCTAAAGTTGTAGAAGTTGAAGTGATTACCAGAAGAGCTGGCAAAGGACATGGCATATGTGTTCAAGGTATGCAAACCAAAATGGCTGAGTGGAATGCTCCTTCAACAAGTAATTCAAGTGTACTTTTTTCAGATTGGTAGTCATAGTTGTTGACTCCAAGCCCTAATAGTTCTTTGTATCAGGGTTGTCTATAAGGGCCATGATCCTTGGTATGATAGCCCTACATTTTTTGTAATAATATTTGTAATATAATAAGTTTTGGTTTAAAAATTTTCATGTGAACAAGATTGATTCACTGTTGTATGGTTTTTGCTATGCAAAGTTCTTGTGTTGTGGCATTTGAGTGTGTTTGTGATCATGATCTTAGTCTCAAACCTAATTTTGAAGTTCCATGGAAAAATCAACATTGTATCAAAGCTACTTCGAAGGGATAGTGGATTAGAGTGTGCACAATGAATTATCTCAAAGGGAGTTGTGTAATTTTCTAGAAAATGGAGCTAAATTTTTAGCTAAGGACATGAAAGTGTGGTCTTGACTAGGTAGGTGGCGAGATGGTCTAGGATTTCTTATGGATCAATGAAGAACCTAGTGAAAAACAGTTTGTTGTGTGGAAGGTTGTTGATCATGGAATTACCATTAATTTTCATGGATTGTTGGGATTGTTGAAGGGTTTATTTGGCTTAAATGAGTTGGCTGCGTGGGAAGGACGAGATGATGGTGGGATGGAATCTTCATTGGTTTGTGATGTTTCACATCTGATATTGGAGCCATGTGCACATATAGTGTTAGAAATAGGAGTATGAGATTGATTTTTGAGATGGGTTATAATGGTGATGAGGCCCAGTGTCCGATTGTAGCTCAGACCAACCTTGGAAGGACACAAGTTCAGTACCAGTGTGAGCCAGTGTGGGTTGTGTAGACTCGAAGGGACTCTAGCTCTAGAGGGAGATTCCCTATGGAAGTTTGTATCTTCAGGTTTTTATGAGATTGAGGTAGAGAAACTACCAATATTAGTGTCTTTCATTCTACAGGGTATTTTGTAATGGTGAATGCAAAGATGGGTTATTTGCATTGATGATGATGACAAGATAATTCTGAGTGGTGGAAGTACCTACCTCCCTAAGAGGGAGCATTGATTTGTGCAACTTGGGAGGTACTCCAACAACCATAGTGTACTAGGTTTGGGAGAAGTTTACCCCAAAAAAGTGGCTTTGAGGGAAATGTACCTGAGCAGTGGGATTTGGACCTAAAAAGGTGGGAAAAGACCCAAGAAGAAATTATTTGATTAATAATCAAAATCAATAGGGACGCCCTTGAAGGGCTCAGGGGCACCTAAGATTTTGATGATGTGGTGAAGTCAAATGAAAGAGATCTCTTGTATAATGTTAGTTGTGGTTTCATGAAGAAAAATCAAGTCGACTTGGGCTTATGTCATGACCCTTGGGGGTTAAATTTCACCCTCATAGTTACTATAAGTAGAGAAGAGATGAAAGTAATTTAGTGCATCAATAGGAGAAACGATTTATGAAAAGGCATCCAGAAAGGTGAATCGATCTCTATCAAGGAGCCGCAATAATAAGGGTATTGAAGCTTTGAACATGTTTGAGTTTTCCTAGCTCAAGGAGAAGATTCATTTATGATCTAGGCAACCTACTTTGAGTTTCTGAACATGTTCGAGTTTATATTATGTGGAGGATGTAAGGGCCACAAGTTTATTGTAGTAGGGTCGAGCCCCTGTTCTTCCAATAAAGGAGGCCTCAAGGCCTAGTTTCATGCAAACAAAAGGCCCTAGAAACCTAAAGTGATATCGTAGGTATAAAAGGGACTCATATGCCCTGAAAAAAGGTTGTCACAGGGTGAGCTAGGGTTACCACAAGTCTAGAGTATAACCTAATTCAGAGGGAAGGCCGAAGGCGAAGTAAGGACTATGGTAGTGTTATGTATGAGAAAATTCCTAAGCATATTTGTTGTTGGTTGGAGGTTTTTCTTTAATGTCTAAGGATAGTTGTTTATGAGCCCTAGTTAGGGCATATTCTATGCAGAATAACCACGTTGAAGGTTGCACAAAAGGGTTGTGATGTTTTCTCAGGTTTAACACATGGAGGAAGGGACAACATGGTACTCATTAGAGGAATTTTGAAGTATAAAATGGGCCTCCTAAGGAAATTATAAAATAATAGTGGAAATAATAAAATAAGATTAGATTGCATCATCAAATTTTAGAGGGAAAAAAAGATAAAACTTATTTTTCAACTTGTATTTTCAACTTTTCTCCCTATGGGTTTACTCAAATTTCACGCGGGAACACTTGTTCGATGCAGAATTTGATTCCTCATCCAAGGAGTACCCATGTTGCATACTTTCGATGGGCCCTAATACACAAAAAATGAGAAATACATGAAAAAAGTGACTGCAATCATGTTTTTTAATGTATTTCTCATTTTTCGAGTAGCAGGGTCCATCGAAAGTTGTAACATGGGTACTCCTTGGATGAGGAATTAAATTTTTCATCCAACGAGTACTCCTACTTGAAATTTGAGTAAAAAACTAGGGATATAAGTTGAAAATGTGTGTTGGAAAAGTAGTTTTATTATTTTATTATATTTTAATCTTTTTAATTTTTGACTCCAAAAATGGTGAATCCTCCTCCATGGTTGACATCATCATATTGAATCCTATTGGTTCTTATAAAGTTTATTTTGGTTGTACATTTTTCTTAGGAGGCCTATTTTAGACCTCAAATTTTCTCTAATTAAAAGAGGCCTAATAGGTCGAGGTCTATTGAACGAGTTAGGACAGAAGGGTCTCAAGTAATGTGAGTAATTTCTATGGTTTAATAGGAAATGAATATTTCCTCAAGTTGTTGAATAGTAGTGTGAAAATGATGGTTGCCCTTAAGTGAAGAATTTTGGAGCTAATGTGGAAGTTTGTTCTTGATCTTTTGGACAATAAAATGGTATGATTATGTACAGTTAATTGAAGGAAACAATATCACTATAGGTTGTAGAGTTGACAATAATTTTGTGTGAGATAATTCACTATGTTGTATCAAACCTAGATTTTCCCTATTTCAGAGGTTTGGAGGTTCAAATCAATGATGTGAGGTCTGATTGATATTGTGCCCTAATTTAGTGAATGAAAGGATGCATCTTAATTACAAGAGGGAAAATTTCAAATACTCTAAGAACGTGATCCTTTGGAGCAATAGAGGACATTGTTATAGGGAAAAATTTGAAGACCCTAAGGGAAAAGATAGTGGAACATCCTTGTATATATTAGAAGCAAGTTTGGCGAAGTCCCTAAGAGTAGGAAATATTGATGGAACAAGAGGGTTGTTATAGGACAAATCAGTGAGCCTATGTCTAATCATTCTAGAAGCATCTAGAAGATTTATAGTGACAGATTCAGCGGTTGGAAATGGAGGCATTCTGAAGTTTTAGAAGTCGCAGTAATCAACAAAAAAGGTGGAAAAGTACCTGCCAAATGTGTTCAAGGCACGTGGACCAAAAGGGCTAAGTAGAGCACTCCTTCAACAAGTAATACAAGTGTATTTTTTCAGGGAAATATTGGTATTCATAGTTTTTGACTCAAGGCCCTAGTCATTCCTTGTATCAAGGTTGTATGTAAGGGTCATGATCCCTCGTATGATAACCCTACATTTATTTTATTACGATTGTAATATAAAAAATTTTGGGTTAACAATTGTCGTGTCCAAAATATTGATTCATTTTTATATTGTTTCTGTTGCGAAAAGTGATTGTGTCGTGGCATTTGAGTGTGTATGTGATCATGATCTTAGACTTAAAAATGATTTTGAAGCGTTGTGGAAAAATCAACACTCCAACCGCAGATAATGTTACAAACATTTAATAAATGGGTCATAGATTTTTTTGGGACAATTGATCCACTAGTGAAGAGAAGTGGAGCATGAAATATTATAACTATGACAAATTATTTGGCCCAATGGACTAAAGAAACACCCATAAGAGATTGCAATGCAGAGACCACATCAATATTTTTATTTGCGAATGTTTTCTCCCACTTTTGATTTCCTAAAGTCTTGATGAGTGACTAGGGGACTCAATTTATAAATTGTACCAATGAAGCATTGAAAAAAGAGTTCCACGTACACCACCAAAATAACACACCGTTGAGGCCTTCAACAAGATACTAGAGAATGCACTAATGAAGGTCTATAATGTTAAAAAGGAATACTGGGACCAAATGTTGCGCTTAGTATTGTAATTGATGACAAAAATATGTCAATGATGTCAAAGGGGATGTATCAGATAAAAACAACAGTTGGTGACCCAAGAAGCAATAGGACTCTTTATAAAGTGATATTACAATTGTATCATTCACAACGCCTCATCACATGAAGATATGGGTGCTTGAAGTTATTGGAGTTTTAATAAATTTATTATGTTCAAAATATCCTACGAACAATATGGTTGCATAAAACTTGTCAATACCTTTCCAATGGTACATCCTTCTTGGGAAAACACCTTCTATATGAGAAGTGATGGCCAATTGAAGTTTTAGTATTAATTGAGAGAATAAAATTTAGGGCCAAAACCAAAAATTTAATGTGTTAAATAGTAGGAAAGGTCAAGGTGGATCCACCATTGGAGAGAGAAATCAATGGCCATGAGCTTGTGGATTTTCACACTTTTTAACATCATTAAACAATGTGCATGTATCAGGTTAATCAACGATGCTCCTAACATGTCAATAACTAAAGGAATGTGAAGATACATTATATTTAATTAGTCCCATCGAACCAACCAAATGATGAATTGTGGAAATATCTCATTTGATGATGATGGACTTATCAATGAATGACGTGGTAGTCTTGCAAAGTTAGCATGACACCTTAGTAGCTAACATCAACATGATTATATGGAACCACCAATGGCCACCACATGGAATGGTGGTATGGCACACTTTAGCTGGTGAAAAAATTGAAACAAGGTGACACATGGCACCCCTCATAGGTTTCCACGTGGTTCGATGATGCCATGATGGGATCATCAAGCAAACAAACAATGACCTTTCAGTCTCGGTTATATAGGCACAATTTCATGGTCATGGAATTTCGAATATTCATAAATCTTGGTCATATGGCATGGTGATATGGAACCATGGCACAAAATTTAACACGACTTGCATCAAAATCCATTGGTTGACCATTTACGAAAAAAATATTCATAGGCAATTAGGGTGACCCAATAAGGCCTGGGACCACCAACCAAATGTATAAATTTTTGAACCACACTTAGGCCAAAATGCAATCATTTGAATAGAAAATGAAAAAACCCAACCAACTACGTGGATGGAATTCAAATAGTTATGAGGTGAAGGATTTTTATTGGTTATGGTTCCAAACGAAGTTTTTTTCTACACAATATTTATTCACCTTAAGGTTTATCACTTTGGTTTCTTGGTGGAAGTCTCATTGTCTCATTTTTTTGGTCTGGTCTAGTTTCAATGTCGAAAAAAACACTCATTGTTATGGTATAACTAGTGCCTAAATTAAAAACACTTTGGCAATGGCCAAGTCTAATGCTATTGTTGACGAAAATATTACGATGATCTTGTTTGAATAAAGCTAGTCATATGACACGATCTATTGAAGTTGTGTTGGCCACGATAGTGATGTACTAGAAAAAGTTAACAAAATACAATTGGTGACACATCATATTAGCATGATGGTGGTCTGTAGAAATTACAATGTAGTTTTTTAGTTTCTCATAAAGTTTTAATCAAAATCACAAGACACAAACCTACTCTAATGCTCTGCAGAAAGTAATTCACAATCTAGAACAAAAATTTCAGACATGCAATAAGAAATAACATATATGCAACAAATATTTTTCCTTGGGAAATAAAACTACTAAAAACCCAAATGTATGCTTGCATTAATTTGGTGAATAGATATGTATTACAATTTATTTGATCAATTGAGCACAACCTACAAGTGCATAATCTATTTCTCTGCTCATTGAAAGGCTCTCACCCAAACTTAGTCAAGTTTTTCCTCTGCTTGAGCTCCTATTTTCTTGTGTTGTTCATTGAGAAATTAGGCCCCTATTATTTATGAATTTCTCCAAAATGGACTGTGTAATTCCTTAGGTTGATAACCTAACTCCATGCAACACCTGTACACTTAAGACTGGTCTACAACTTATGTTACACTTCCTTGGAATCTCCACCAAGCCTGGGGAACTTGAATTCTCTACATGCAGTAGCTATTATAGGTTGAATGATCATTTAACTAGATGATCACTGATTTTGACTGAAGTCCCACTGCTTAATTGACCTTCCACTAGTTCTTCCAAAAGATAGAACTAGTTTAACTGAAAACAACCCGATATAACAGACCTTTATTGCTACAAATTAGGAATCAAACATGTTTAATTGAATTCTAACTCCTCCAACTTGATTTTACTGAGTAAAATAGGTGACACAAGCCATGTCACACAAGTTAACTACATCCAAGTTGTTTTCTCATGTGGAAATTCAAATTTTCTCAAATTAATCAAGAAAAAATCAAATTGAGAATTTCTTGTTGCATTTTTTAACACTCCCTGTTAGAAAGAAAGGATTATAAACCGCCCTTACCCTGAACCTGTGGAACTCGTACTTCCATATTGATAAGGCCTTTATCAAAATGTCAGCATATTTTTCCTCTGTCAGAATTTTTTGCAACAACATTATCAACCTCTGCACACAGTCCCATAAATAGTGATATCGGATTTCTATATTCTTGGGTCGATCGTGAAAAATAGGATTCTCAAAGAGCTTGATGCAAATTTTATTATCACAGTAGATCACAATTGGATCCATCATTTTACAAAATATCCCAACAAGTATCTTTCTCATGTAGATTGCCTCACATGTTGCTTGACTAGCAACCATGTATTCTACTTCTGCCAAGTTGAGCATCATAGATATTTGCTTCCTTCTATACCAGGAAATCATTGTGGACACAACACTAAAAATTTGACCTAATGTACTCTTTTGTTCTGATGGAATCCCCGACAAATTTGCATCTATGAAGCCACACAGCTTCACTCCCTCTGTCTATCTGTATCATAGTCCAAACTAGGTAGTGCCTCTGAGGTACCATAAAACATTCTTAGTTTCACTCCAAAATAATTTGGTTGGGATAACCATAGCTTGGATTAGTTGTTTGAATTCATATCACATATCTAGTCGTGTGTTCACAAGGTACATTATTGAACCCACTAGTTGTCGATAAATGGTAGCATCCACTTCCTCGCTGGAAGTGTCATCCTCCTTCATCCAGTTGGTTGCTAGAGGTGTCTCCATGGGTTTGGAACTCTCCATGAAGAATATTTTTAGTATCTCATTTGCATACTTTTATTGAGAGAAAAACATTTCCCCATTGCCTTTCCATACTTCCAAGCCAAGGAAGTAGTGCATGAGACCCATGTCCTTCATTTTAAATTCCCTTGGAAGCTCCACCTTGCAAGATATGATCAGTTTTTTATCACTAGTTAAACTCAAGTCATCAAAATATAAGTCAATAATCAACAATTTATCTTCTACCAAAATATGATATAGGTTTGCATCTGCTTCACTTTTGGTGAAGCCCAAACTGGTGATATAGCTATTGATCCTAGTGTACCAAGCATGGGGTGCTTGCTTGAGACCGTACAACGCTTGCTCGAGTCTACAGACATGAGAATCCTTATCAAAAATCTCAAAGACTTTTGGTTGCTCGATGTACACCTACTCCTCAATAACTCCATTGAGGAACGTTGTTTTTACATCCATGTGCTGGATATTCCACCCCATCTACACATCTAGAGAAAGAATTTATCTAATGGATGAGTACCTTGCTACAAGAGAAAAGGTCTCCTCATAGTTAATTCCTTCAAATTTAGATTACCCCTTGGCTAAAAATCTAGCCTTATAATTCTATATGCTTCCATCTATTGGTTTCTTTACCTTGAATATCCATCGTAAACCCATAACTGATTTATCTACTGGTCTTGGGACCACTTCCCAAACATTGTTCTTTACAATGGATTTGTATTCCTCCACCATTACATCAACCCATACAGGTTTATCTACTGCTTCCTTGAATTAGGATGGCTTAGTCTCTACAATCTCATTCATTAGAGCCATGTAGCTAGTATACCAATCAGGTGACCTTCTATGCTTGCGCTGATTTAAAGGAGCACCCACATTCTCCCTCGCATCCTGCACAAGTTCTCATCTTCCATGGTTATTTTTCTACCTTATATGGATGATTTTTCTTGAGTGGCTATCTCCACTCTCTAATCCTCAATTTGCGACTACTCCAAAACTTCTTGAGGTTCCCCCTTTGGAGCTAAAATCTCCTCTTTTGGTGGGATATGAAGCTCCCTCTCAAGAGAGCACTGCATCTCTTTCTCCTCATCAAATTTTACATCCCTTCATACAACTATCATGTTGATGGATGGAAAGCACACACAGTAGTTGTGGGGAGTTTTCTGGTAACCCACAAATACTCCCAATTATACTATTGACTCAAGCTTCTTCCTTGTTTCTTTGGAGGCATGGAAATAATCATAGGCTCCAAAAATACTAAAGTGTGACACATCTAGCTTTCTCCTCGAGAAATCCTCCTCTGTTGTAATCATGCCCAGAATTTGATGAGGAATTTGGTTCTAAAAATATATTGTTTTGTTGCATGCCTCTATGCATAAGTGGAAAGTTAGGCCTTGGTCATGCAACATCTCCCTCACTTCTCCCACAATTCTAAAATTCTCTCTCTCTCTCTCATTCTATTGTGGGTTTTGGGGTGTTGTCAACTCTCGTCGAATGCCTTCTTTTGCAAAAAAAAATTTAAATTTATTTGACACGTACTCATCTCCATTATCACTCCTAAGAGCCTTCACCTTCTTGTTGGTTTCTTTCTCAACCATTTCCTTGAATTCTATGAACTTGGAAAATGTCTCATAGTTCTTCCACATGAAGAAGATCCAACACTTCCATGAGAATTCATCAATACAAATGAAAAAATATTTGTGCTTGGTAGTGGAGGTTGTGGAGAAAGATCCACAAACATCAAAGTGGATACTTTCTAGGATTGCATGTGCTTTGTTGACCCGATCATGGAATTTGGATCTTGTGTACTTCCCCAAAGTACATCATTTTCATGCATCTTGCTGCTCAAGTTCTCCATTGGGGAGGCCTTTCGTTATCTGCTACATAATATTTAGGGCACCATGATGAAAATGGCCAAGTATTTTATGCCAAAGTTCATTTACATCATGACTCTACACCTTCTCTACCTTAGTTCTTAATGAAACACAATTATCCACATCTAGATTGTTAGAGTCGGTATCTTCATCCCTCCATCAGAGATCAAAATCTCTTTTGTTGCATTTCATTTTAGGTGTCTCATTCAGTTCAGTCATCTGCATTCCGTTAGGGGCATGGATTTTCTGACGGAAGGGTCTTTTCACTCATATCCCTCATGTCTTGTACCTGCTGGCTCAGGTCTGTTCATCAAAGTCCATCAAAATTATTTTATAGTCATTTACAGTCATGTTTGGTCTTTTGGTCGGCAAAGATTTTTTTTAGGGTTTTTTAGTCTCATTAGGTTTAGGGTTTCGCAAAGTTAGTTTTCAAAGTGTCCAAAAATGCCATCAGGCACATGAGGGAGGTTCAAAATAAGTTTTCATTTCAAAAATTTCATCGTCATAATGTTAGATCATGATTCTTCTTCAAAACTCTGTTTTGAAGAAAAATCATCAATTATGCCTTTTGTAATAAATGCCATGTAATTTTCAAAAGTTTCTTCAGTTGTGAAATTCCTCAAGCACAGCCTTGGTCGCCTTTGCCAAGATCTCATGCCAAGGTATTCCTGCAAAAGATAGACAAGTTTCATCATTCAGTCAAAAAATCAGAGGAAACAAGCAAAATAGAGTTCATTTCAAAATGTGAAAGTGTCAAAGTTTGCGCATTACAAAAGTGGGTTTGCCCAAATGAAAAATCAAAACTCCTTGATATTATAAGATATTTCAATTTAAAACTCCAATTGCATACCAAATACATCAAAGAGCCAAAGTGAAAACGTGAAGGAATCAAAATTCAGTGTGAAAGCCGAAACTGTGGTGAAGGCAACCTGTGCGGCGCACTGGGCGTTGGGCGCGGCGCATAGAGCTATTCTACACAGTGTAAAATTGAACGTGCGCGGTGCATACAGTGTGCGCGACGCACTGGGTTGTGCGCACGGCGCATTGGCCCGAAACAAAACATTTCTGCCAATCTTCTCTGAAATTCAATTTGCTTGGTTGCTCTATGCTTAAGTAAGTCAAAGCCATTCCCCTCTTGTCCATAACTCATGTTTGGTATTGTTTGAGTGAAATATAAAGGTTTGAATGTCAAAAAACACAAACCCTATCACCGTGTTGAAGTGCCTCCTTAGGGTTTTGAAAGTGGAGTTTTGAAATTAGTTTTGGTGCCAATCTTTTCCATTCCTGACTGTTTATTACTCCCCACCTTGTTTTCCCATCTCCCATTATCTCATTACTACAGTCTATTTCCCTATTCCCTTACATCCTAAATCACTTATTCCTAAGCCCCATTTCCCTATCCCTAAGTCACTTCATTCCCTATCATTCCTATTCCCATTTCATTTGTAAAAATTCCCAAAACCCCAAATTTCCCAAACAGTCTAGTGACTGTCCCCTGTCCCTAAGATTGTCAAATTTCAAAAGGCAAATTATCACTTGATTGAAGTTCATTATTCCCACTGTCCATATTTCCCGCAGTCCCTCATTTGACTTTGACACATTTGGCAATCAAGACAAAGACACCAAATTCTCCTTTTTTATCTCATACAAATCAGCATATACTTGGCATAGACTTTCAGAAACATGGAGACGGATGAAGATACACCATATGACAGAGACAATGATTCCACCACTGAACTACATGCACCAAGAGGGCACTAAAACGTCGCAAAGGCATGATAGGCTCCAAATTTTGGCCAAAGCTTCTTTGGCCCAGCACAGTGCTTGATGAGGGACCTTCAGCCCAAATTTCAAGAAATTTGGGAAAAATTTTGTCAATTTTGAATTTTTGGGCCTAAACACAGATTTTCCTACTCGACGCGTAGCGCCACTTGCCGCGTGCTTATAATTGGCAGCTCTTCTGGAGGAAAAATTTTCATTTCTGGATTTTTCATCAAAATTTATGCATGCCTATGGATTACCTAAGGATTTCATCAAGTTGTGGGTTGCCTAAAGGGTCAAAAACACCCTAAAAATGGCCTTTCTGCCACTTTTTGCACACACAGGAAGCAATGTTGGGAGATTGAACTTTTGGAGGGGCAAATGGCAACCAAATCTAGAAATTCCACTTGGGTTGGAAAGTAGACAGATAGGGATTTCCAACGAGCTATCCTGTGCTTAATTTGGACTTCGGGAAGGGCCTAAAAATTAGCACCAAACTTGTGCTACACATACAGATTCCAGGCACGGCGCATAGAGGAATTTGGCCTATTTTTCACTCAGCAGCTCAGAATTTCGCCTAGTTTTGGCCAGTTTCACTTTTTCATGTAATTCTTGATGTACCTTGATGTAATTTCATGTCCATGATGTAATTTTGGCACATTTTTACTCATTCTAGAAGATTCATTCACCAAAAGGTGAAATGTAAGTGAATGAATCAGTTTCCTAGCATATATAGGAAAGTTGTTTCATTGCCTATTTTCTAGTTCCTAGTTTAGATATGGTTGAAACAGCTCCTAGAATGATGAGCTCGACCCCTAGAGGCATGGGAATGGGTTAGGCTTGTATATATCTTGTATTTTCTCAGTCATTTTCATAGGTTGGACACTTGGGATTGCTTGGCACTTCATTGTACATTTCATCTCTGCAATTTTGGAAAAGGAATAGACCAGGGTTTGCAGCACTCTTTGGGATCCATGTGGCTCTGTGTTTTGATGGTGTGTTTCTCTATATTATTGTAAGTTCATTGATGTTTATGTGTATCATTTCCCTTCTCCTTTCTTCTTAAATTAAACAAACAAGTTATAAAGGTGGAATTCATTAGATTGCTTTGCTCTGCCTTGAGTTTTGTTTAATTTTCCATGTTTTCATCTGTTTGAGGAGGAATCTTGAGACCCTCTTGCCCTCTTCAGCTCCTCACCAGTCTGATCCATTCATTCATTCAAGCTAAAGCATCAAAAATATTGCCTTCCTTTCCCCAATCAGAACTCTGCAAAAACTAAGCCTAATCCCCACACCCAAAACTGCCTTTCCCTTTGATTCAACAAAACCCCCAAAATCAAACTCAACCTCCTTCACTTATATACCTAGCCTAAAATTAGCTTTTATTTCAAGTCATCTCAAGCCCCTTCGATTATTTTTGCTGAGATTTACCCAAAGAGAGCCCTCTCTTGTTCTGGTAGGGCTAGCTACCAGACTGAGCGTGGTTTGAGGTTACCCTGAACTCTGCCTTCCTTCAGCCTGAGGTAGATTTAGGAAATAACATAGTGGCGACCATACTGGGGAGAAAATGGTTTGCTTGTTGGTGTTATTTTTTTTATAAGCTATAGACGGAGCCTGAAGTTATGCCAGGTAGCCTTCGAAATGCTCTTGCTTTGCATTAGCGAAAGTAGATAAACACTGCTTCAGTCAATCTCCAATATAGTTTGTAAACATAACATCTAACTTGTAAATTGCCCCAGTACATGTATCAAGTTCAGATCTGATGGTTGATGGTGGAAAAAAATTAGACATAAGAAGGTTGAAATCATTCACCTGGTGACTCCAACTCAATGTAGAGACTCCACTGGAGGACTAACTCTTTCTCTGAGAAAAATGGAAGGATCTTACACAAAGTTCAGGTATCCAAAGTGGAATGGTATTCAGGATCTAGTTTGTTTTCTTGTAAATTACTTCTTTGATGTTCTTGAAGCTGTCCTGAAAGTTTTTCAGAATTTTTTGTATGATAAAGGTGATCAAAATCTTCACTCGGCCTATTCAAAAAGTGTAAATACTGAGTTTCCCTTTGATCCTAGCCTCTTTACTTTTCCCACATTTTATGATGACTCTCTTCAGAGTGATGAGCTTAAAGAAAACCAAACTGATCCCGTAGCTCTTGTATATACTCCTACACCTTTTATAGTCCCAGATAGGTATAAACCTCTTGTTTTACCTTCTATTCTCCATGCTTTCCCTGCAAATTATTACCTATATTTACCGAGATTTGACGATGAATGTAACAATGTCAACGCTGAGCAACATGTGCAGAATGTTGAGACTTTTCTAGACCTTTTTGAAGTTGATGACGAAGATGTTGGTATTAGGCTTTCTGCTCTTTATTTGCAAGGAAAAGTCAAGATTTGGTTCAAAGCCCTACCTGAGACGAGCATCTCAGATTTCCAGCAGTTCGTCAAAGTTTTCCTTGACAGGTGGGTAATCGAATAGAACCCTTTCCTTATTTTAGACGAGTATGCCCACCTGAAAAGACAATCAGGGGAAACAATACAACAGTTTTCCGCTAGATTCAATCGAGTCTATTATTTGATACCTGTCGATATAAGACCCCCTCCTAGCTCGGCCCTTTTACATTACCCAGGTGCTTTTGATTCAGAAATGGAGTTTCAGCTGAGAGAAAGCAATGTTGCAACACTTGAAAAGATACAGAACAGTGCAGTAAATGTAGAAGCTAATCTGTTGATCAAAAGAGCAAGACTGAAGGAAGAAGAAAAGAAGAATTTTGCAGAGCACCTGACACCTTCAGAGGAAAAGCTTGACCTTTTGGTAAACACAGTAGAAGAGATGGTGCAGAAAATGACTGTAAAAATTGAAAATGACGTTCATGAACAAGTGGCTGATCCAAAAAAATTTGTTTCTTATCCCAGTTGTCATAGATATGATAATGATTGTTTTGTAGATCATCTTGGAGAAGAGAGATCTATCGATTTGACATGCATGTTTGCTGATTTGCCTTAGTTTGATCAGTATGATGATGATTATGTTCTCCAAACATAAACTAATCTTGAAGACAAATCAACAGCTAGTTTCTGGAAGGAAGAAGTTCACTTTCAGCAGCTCGAGTACAATGATCAGCCATGACATATTAGCTATGAAAATGATGAGGAAAGTGCAATAAATTTTGAAGTGAAGGATCTTTGCCTTTTTGTTTTGATTCGTTTCAGTTCGTTAGAGACAACCTCCATGCAATCAAAAATCAACTGTCAATGAGTCTTGATTTGGACCATCTTGAGGGCAATGAAAACCCTGTTCAAGACTTCTTATATTCAGATTTTCAGCCTGTAGGAAATCAACAATCTCTCAATTTTAATGTTGAGGATGAAACAGATTGCGAAATTCTTGAGCAAGTTGTTAATGAGAAATCTACCCCTGAAACGACTGATGAAATCATTTCGGATACAAAACCCTCCCTAGCACCAGATTTTCAGCCACCAAACGCAAGAGAATTATGTACCCTTTTGTTTCGAAGCATTTTAGTTTATAAAGCAGAATCTTTGTAATATCTCTAAAGAAAAAGATGAACAACCAGTAGGATGTCATACAGTTTCAATGGATACATCGCAGCAGTCTTCTCAAGTTTTTGATGATCCTATTGCTCATGTGTTGGATGATGCTTGCTATAAAATTTCTTCTCCATTGGCTAACCATGTGCCAGAAAAGAATGTTCATAATAATCTTATTCAAAAGTCGACTTAATTGTCTTGTTTAACAGATTTTTCATTACAAATCCCATACCAAGGTTTGCAGTCATATGAGGAGATTGATAAAGGAGAATTTTTTTCTGTTTGGAATCAGCAACAGAGTTTGGTTATTCACGAATTTCAGGATCCTTTTGATAGCTTGCTACAACCACCAAAGAAAGACAGCACAGATGTGAGGAAAATCTTGATATCCAGCTATGAAGATTACCTGGATCAGAGCAGTAATGTGTTAATGGAAATCAATAGCTATGTTTATGAAGATCCCTTCGCAGTATTCTTGAAGTCATCCAGTCAATTCATGCTTTGCAAGTTTATCAGAAGTCAACTTGATTCTAAGTTTCCATGAGAGTTGCCTTTCTATTCTTCCCTTTTCCTGCGCATCAGAAAGCATTTGGGAAGAAATCAAATAGCAGCCAGAATGCTTACATGGTTGCATTAGCTGTTCCATTTCACTTGATCGAATGGCGAAAAGAACAATTAGAGTAGGTTTGATGAATAAGCTCAATTATGAGCATCTTTCCAGTTTGTTAATTATGTTTTAGTCATGCTTGGTTTTATTATGGTTTTCAATTTTAGCCTTGAGTCAGAGTCAGTCTGCATAATGTCAGTGTTCGTGTTTTGACTCCATTTCCCAATGGATGAAGGCACTGTCTGCTCTCCCAAAGATCTGTAGTTATTGGCACCTCCAAGGAGCTACCATCCCCATTGGAGCCAATGTTAGAGTCGGTATCTTCATCCCTCCGTCAGAGATAAAAATATCTTTTGTTGCATTTCATTTTAGGTGTCTCATTCAGTTCAGTCATCTGCATTCTATTAGGGGCATGGATTTTCTGACGGAAGGGTCTTTTCGCTCATATCCCTCATGTCTTGTACCTGCTGGCTCAGGTCTGTTCATCAAAGTCCATCAAAATTATTTTACAGTCATTTACAGTCATGTTTGGTCTTTTGGTGGGCAAAGAGTCTTTTTAGGGTTTTTCAGTCTCATTAGGTTTAGGGTTTTGCAAAGTTAGTTTTCAAAGTGTCCGAAAATGCCAGCAGGCACATGAGGGAGGTTCAAAATAAGTTTTCATTTCAAAAATTTCATCGTCATAATGTTAGATCATGATTCTTCGTCAAAACTCTGTTTTGAAGAAAATTTGTCAATTATGCCTTTTGTAATAAATGCCATGTAATTTTCAAAAGTTTCTTCAGTTGTGAAATTCTTTAGGCGCAACCTTGGTCGCCTTTGCCAAGATCTCATGCCAAGGTATTCCTGCAAAAGATAGACAAGTTTCATCATTCAGTCAAAAAATCAGAGGAAACAAGAAAAACAAAGTGCATTTCAAAATGTGAAAGTGTCAAAGTTTGTGCATTGCAAAAGTGGGTTTTCCCAAATGAAAAATCAAAACTCCTTGATATTATAAGATATTTCAATTTCAAATTCCAATTGCATACCAAATACATCAAAGAGCCAAAGTGAAAACGTGAAGGAAGCAAAATTCAGTGTGAAAGCCGAAACTGTGGTGAAGGCAACCTGCGCGTCGCACTGGGCGTTGGGTGCGGTGCACATAACCTGCGCGGCGCATAGAGCCATTCTACACAATGTAAAATAGAACGTGCGCGGCGCATACAGTGTGCACGGCACACTGGGTTGTGCGCGCGGCGCATTGGCCCGAAACAAAAAATTTCTGCCAATCTTCTCCGAAATTCAATTTTCTTGGTTACTCTATGCTTGAGTAAGTCAAAGTCATTCCCCTCTTGTCCATAACTCATGTTTGGTATTGTTTGAGTGAAATATAAAGGTTTGAATGTCAAAAAACACAAACCCTATCACCATGTTGAAGTGCCTCCTTAGGGTTTTGAAAGTGGAGTTTTGAAATTAGTTTTGGTGCCAATCTTTTCCATTCCTCACTGTTTATTACTCCCCACCTTGTTTTCCCATCTCCCATTATCTCATTACTACAGTCTATTTCCCTATCCCCTTACATCCTAAATCACTTATTCCTAAGCCCCATTTTCCTATCCCTAAGTCACTTCATTCCCTATCATTCCTATTTCCCATTTCATTTGTAAAAATTCCCAAAACCCCAAATTTCCCAAATAGTCTAGTGACTGTCCCTTGTCCCTAAGATTGTCAAATTTCAAAAGGCAAATTATCACTTGATTGAAGTTCATTGTTCCCACTGTCCATATTTCCCGCAGTCCCTCATTTGACTTTGACACATTTGGAAATCAAGAAAAAGACACAAAATTCTCATTTTTTATCTCATACAAATCAGCATATACTTGGCATAGACTTTCAGAACCATGGAGATGGATGAAGATACACCATATGACAGAGACAGTGATTCCACCACTGAACTGCATGCACCAAGAGGGAACTAAAACGTCACAAAGGCATGATAGGCTCCAAATTTTGGCCGAAGCTTCTTTGGCCTAGCATAGTGCTTGATGAGGGACCTTCAGCCCAAATTTCAAGAAATTTGGGAAAAATTTTGTCAATTTTGAATTTTTGGGCCTAAACACAGATTTTCCTGCCCGACGCGTAGCGCCACTTGGAGCGCGCTTATAATTGGAAGCTGTTATAGAGGAAAATTTTTCATTTCTAGATTTTTCATCAAAATTTATGCATGCCTATGGATTACCTAAGGATTTCATCAAGTTCTGGGTTGCCTAAAGGGTCAAAAACACCCTAAAAATGGCCTTTCTGCCACTTTTTGCACACATAGGAAGCAGTGTTGGGAGATTGAACTTTTGGAGGGACAAATGGAAACCAAATCCAAACATTCCACTTGGGTTGGAAAGTAGACATGCAGGGCTTTCTAACGAGCTATCCTGCGCTCAATTTGGACTTCGGGAAGGGCCTCAAAATCAGCTCCAAAATTTTGTTATGCATACAGATTCCAGGCGCGGCGCATAGAGGAATTTGGCCTATTTTTCACTCAGCAACTCAAAATTTCGCCTAGTTTTGGCCAATTTCACTTTTTCATGTAATTATTGATGTAACGTGATGTAATGTCATGTCCATGATGTAATTTTGGCACATTTTTACTCATTCTAAAAGATTCATTCACCAAAAGGTGAAATGTAAGTGAATGGATCAATTTCCTAGCATATAGAGGCAAGTTGTTTCATTGCCTATTTTCTAGTTCCTAGTTTAGATATGGTTGAAAAATCTCCTACAATGATGAGCTCGACCCCTAGAGGCATGGGAATGGGTTAGGCTTGTCTATATCTTGTATTTTCTCAGTCATTTAAGAGGTTTGACACTTGGGATTGATTGGCACTTCATTGTACATTTCATCTCTGCAATTTTGGCAAAGGAATAGACCAGGGTTTGCAGCACTCTTTGGGATCCATGTGGCTCTGTGTTTTGATGGTGTGTTTCTCTATATGATTTTAATTTCATTGATGTTTATTTGTATCATTTCCCTTCTCCTTTCTTCTTAAATTAAAAAAACAAGTTATAAAGGTGGAATTCATTAGATTGCTTTGCTCTGCCTTGAGTTTTGTTTAATTTTCCATGTTTTCATCTGTTTGAGGAGGACTCTTGAGACCCTCTTTCCCTCTTCAGCTCCTCACCGGTCGGATCCATTCATTCATTCAAGCTAAAGCATAAAAACTATTGCCTTCCTTGCCCCAATCAGAACTCTGCAAAAACTAGGCCTAATCCCCGCACCCAAAACTGCCTTTCCCTTTGATCCAAAAAAACCCCCAAAATCAAACTCAAACTCCTTCACTTATATACCTAGCCTAAAATTAGCTTTTATTTCAAGTCATCTCAAGCCCCTTCGATTATTTTTGCTGAGATTGAACCGGAGAGAGCCCTCTCCTGTTCTGGTAGGGCTAGCTACCAGACTGAGCATGGTTTGATGTTACCCTGAACTCTGCCTTCCTTTAGCCAGAGGTAGATTTAGGAAATAACATAGCTTACACAATTTCTTCACATAAACCGTGATTTTATTCACTTTTCATGTGGTTATGTGTCTCAGGAATGCCTTTCCATTAATGAAGATCACATCATAACCACACTCGTCTAAAACTGCAACAAACACGATATTTTTCCTTAGGCCCAGAACGAACATGACATCCTTGATCCTGAGGGGGGAGCATGACTCCCTCTAAAAGGTGATTGTACCAATATCGGTCAAGCTATACCTTTTGTCATCCCCCATATCGATCTGCATCTACAAATATTTTTCTTCCAGGTCACTGAAAAAGTCTCTACACCCTGTCATGTGGAAATATGCACCTGAGTTCAAGAACCACATGCTCCCCATCACTTTGTTGGCCATTTTTGGAGAAGGGTCCCTTAGGACCAATTTTTGATGAAAATACTATATTTTTTCTAAGTTTTTGTAAGTTTAGTCGTGTGCGCTAAGCAAAGAACAAGCCAAGGGGCTTTGGGGTGGGTCAAAGCCCCTCATGAGCTGTAACGGGCCAAATGGTAAAACTAGGGGCCAAAAACCACAGTTTTCGAACCTTAGATGAGAGAAGGCTAAAGGTATAATAGGAGTCTAGATCGATTCGATAGATGGTATGAAGTAGTAAGTATGAACTATGCTTTGATTTTCTGAAAAGTGAGCTTGTCTGGGTTAGAAGGCTCCTGCTGGTTGTGTGCGTGGAGACCTTAGTCCTATTGTGTGCGCAGGTAGATCGAAGGTGTTGTAAGGAAGATCAAAACTTTGAATCGATAAAAGACTATTTTGGATAATATCTTAGTATCAAATGCATCTATCTTTTGCTTTATGACTTGTTTTCAGCATGTTATTTCCAATTACCATGTTGTCTATGTTTGGATCGGTTGCGCAATTTTCTTTTACCTTAAATGAATGATGAATGTATGGATCTATTGCTATTGAACGCTATTGCTCTGTATTAAGGATTACTAAAATGGATTGCGGATCTGTAACTATGCACGCATAGGATAACTTGTGTAAATTGACCTAAATCTTCCTAGTTAGGGTTTCTGGTTAGGGATTTTGTTGTGAAATTCATATCACAGTTGATTTTGATCTAAAGACACCAACATCATTTAATTCTCTCTTAGGGTGTGGAAACCTGGTTCCAGCACCCCCCCCCCCCCCCAATACTTTAGGTGAGACTTTGACTTGCGCAAGTAGATAACTACCGAAAGGGCCAATAGTAAGAGGGTTTTTTTGGTTAACCTTAACTCCGAACTTGGGTTAGGACCCCTCAAGCCAACAAATGGTTCTTTTGTTGGGACCAGGATAATTTTGAGAGATATTGGGTGATGGGGCGACCATCAAAGCCTAAACTAGAGGACTGGTTTGAGAAGCAAATTCAAGAATTTTCCCTTAAGGAAAACATAAGTAAGAAGTTCTCTATTGAATATTGAAAACAAAATTATATCTTCACAAAGGTTCACAAGATCTTCTTTGTGACCTTTGCACGTGAATTACAAGAGTGGTTATCAATATTACCATAGTTCCAAACCTGTTGGAAGGATGATAAGGTCACTCAATGGACACCTAAATTGATCCAACAATTAGAGTAGATTGATAATTCCATCACCTCAACTATAGATCATTGGGTTAACAGCATCTTGGGTGGGTTTGTGATAGAATTTTCAGTAGTCCAGTTTGTGTCGTATTCTGAAGTTGAAAGGAGATTTTTCAAGGGACTAAGAAGTAAATTCATATAATCTCTGCCTCTACGTATTAAGACGCTATTATTTGGAAAGGATATTTTTTGTAGACACACTGAGTGAATGAAACTTGGGTCAATCAAAGAGGGGATAGATCTGTATACATCCCTCTGAGAAATTTACCTGACATAGAGAGTAGCGAGGTTGCGCGGATCGAAGGTAGCCCTCCTACTACGCCACAGTCGAACTCGCGCAGGGGTAAGACATCTCCTAGGGCCCACCACCATCGCCACCTGTAGAAGGTATGGTTGCACATATGAAGCTACCCACCTTTAAGGGTGTGGGAGATGAGGACATGGATAGGTTTTGGTTTGTTTTTGATGCAGTGTGGACTGCATAAAATGTTAACACTGACGTCGTCAATAGAGCGCAACTGGCTACGGAATTTGAAGGTTGTGTGATAGATTGGTTCATGGGATATCTAGCTCAGAACGTTGATCTCATTGTTGTGTAGATTAAGGGCACTTTGAAACAGCAATTCAGGAAGCCGAAGTCCTACTCATAGTGCATGATAGAATTAAAAGATATCAAACAAGATTCAAATTAATCTGTTTGGGAATTTGATCAATGGCTGAAGCGCACCATCAGCGAAGGAGGATTTATTTATGATGATAAGCAGCATAAGGAATGGTTCATTTCCATGATCTTTCCACATCTGCATAGGACTATGAGTCAACAAAAGATCAATTCTCAGGCCGAAGCTTTGGAGGTTGCTATGAAATTGGAAGCTACGCCCAAAGAAGATGATCAATTCGTAACTCTGCAAATCCAAAGTCAACTGGAGGCAATGCACTTGGATATTTAGAACCTACGCAGGGACCAAAGAAAGGAAGTTGGTGCAGATTTATGATACATACGCTATAAGGGTTCAGGCCACACCAAAGATCAGTTTACTTTGTTCTATAATTACATGAAAGCAGGGGGGTTGAATCCACTGTGCCCCAGGGATGCTGCTGGGCCAAGTGGTGCCCCCACACTATGGTGCGCTCATTACAGGGTAGCTGGAAAACATGATACAAACCACTATCCTCGATTGGGAAGCTATTTGCTAGAGTTGAAGCAACAATGGTGTAGGTTTTTCTCTTTAGTTGGTCATGATGAGAACCACTGTCGAATATTCGACCTAATGATGGAAAGTTCTAATCTCTATAGAGTGCAAGCCGACCCATATTCACCACCATCTCCCTCTGGACGTGGAGAATCCCTAGCAAGAGGGAGGGGAGTAGGAAGAGGTGGAGCCGTAGGTTGTGGAAGAGGACAAGTAATCTGCTATAACTGTGGAGACGTTGGACACTATGCGCATGACTTCCCAAAACTTGCACGACAATATTGAAGGTACTGTAGGAAATTTGATCATGTAATTGAATATTGTCCTATGTTAATTGCTAGAATGTAGGAGAAACAATATCAGACGCCTACGCAATACATACAAATGGTTTCAACTAAACCGTGCAATGATGGTCCAAATGTAAATGTAATTACATGTAGTGGTGCTTCCACCAAAGGAGATGAGGAAAAGAAGGTTGATGCAAAGCCAATGATCAAAAAATATTCTAACAAGAAAAAAGGACTCAACCTACAGAAGGAAAAGGAGAATTTTATTGTATCTAGGAAGGATTTTACTGCTCTAGGAGCGTCCACATCAAAGTCTATCATGGAATCAAATATTGATGATGAACTCAAACCATTCCTACAAGCTTGTATTAATTTGTTGCGCAACCATAAATTAGTAGATAATCTTCAGTCCTTGAAAGATAGTTGCACGAACAAAGAAGTGCCTCGGACTAAGACTAAGGCTGTGAACAAGATTTATAAGAACAAGAAGAGAATAAGTCGGGAGATGCACATGACTGTGAAAATTGGAGAGTATGAGATAGATCAAGTCATATTGGACTTAGGATCAGATGCAAATGGTATACCTATGCATACATGGCAGGAGATGGGAGAACCAAAGCTGGAATGGTCCCCCATTCAACTATGTATGTCCAATCAGAAGAAGATCATTCCACTTGGAATACTTCCACAAGTTCTGGTAGACATCGCTGGAGTAAAGGTACACACATTTTTTGAAGTGATACAAATTGTGGACGATGAAGATCCCTACCCTACGCTGTTAGGATTGGATTGGGCCATCGATATGGAAGGCATCATCAACCTGAAGCGTAGTAGTGGGATCTTCATAAACGATGGAACGAGGGTGATAGTACCACTGGACCCAGTAGAAGGAGAAATATATACCAATCCAATGAATGAAGGAGAAGATGTTGACCATATCTACAAGCTGAATATGTGGGACAAGGATTGGATCAACCCTACAACTGATGGAATGTTGAATTCAGAGAATTATAGTTTGTCTTTTTCAGATTCGGATGGAGAGATGGAGAACAGGAAGAATTGGTTGCATGATTTTTCTGCGTTGCGCTGCCTCAAGATCACTAATAACTTCTTATGCATATCCTCAGAGGTAAGAGAACTACCCTATTTCGATGGTTCTGGTAGTGTTATAGTATTTCTGGAAGAATTGGAAAAGGATGTCCCGGAAGAATGAAGGTTCTCAACACTTGATCTGGCTATGTGTGCGACCCGCGCGCGTTAGTTGGATACACAGAAAGGGATTTTTTAAGGACTGGGAGGAATGTAGAAAATGGATGATGTTGCACTTTAAGCCTCTTGCTACCCCACCAACTGAGATTTTCTATGGTCAGGGAGAACCGCGCAAGCACCTGGCCATGTGGGTGGAATTTTGGAAGGAAAATACCTGGAACGAGTGGGTTCATATGTTTATTCATTCGTTGGGGCCGGTACCTACTACTTAGTATCTAGAAACTAAGATGCATTGAGGAAGTCGGCATTGGATTACAATGATTGATGATTTCCTATCAACCTTTAGCTTAGTTGGGGGATTAGAGGAATTGGATGAAGCTCTGTAGGATATAGAACCTATTGTCTTTGATGAATCTCGACCTCGAAGGGAATGTGTTGCGCTAGCATGGGATGCACAGATGAAAGATATTGTCAATTGCATAAACCTGTGAATAGAGGATAATGAAGATGATCCAAGGAATGTCAAAATCCCTTAGGCAGAAGGGGAGTGTGCAGTTGTAGGGCCCTCATTAGGAATGGTAGACATAACTAAACCTCTAAAGTTAAGGGCAGTCAACATTGGGACAAAATAACAACCCAAGTTGTTCCAAAATTTGGGATTATTGGGATGATGCTACAATAGGGAAGATTTTGGAGCTGTTGACAGAGTATCAGGACATGTTTCCTACAAATTTCTCTAAGCTCAAAGGAATTGTAGGAGACCTAGGTGTTATGAAGATCACGTTGAAACCAAATGCACACCCTGTAAAGCAGCGACCATACTGATTGGATCCCAAATATAAGAAGAAATTAAAAGAGGAATTAGAAAATATGGTGGCTACAGGCATCATTGAGCCTGTAGAGTAGTTTGATTGGGTGAGCCCAATGGTGGTTCAAGAAAAGAATACCAAAGGATAGATAATGATTTGTGTAGATCTGCACAAGATGAATGATGCATGTTTGCATGACCCCTTCCCTACTCCATTTTCAGAGGAGATCCTAGATAATGTGGGAGGACAAGAGGCTTATTCTTTTACTGATGGATTTTTGGGGTATCATCATATCAGAATTTCACCTGAAGATCACAGCAAGATCACCTTTACAAAAGAATGGGGGCCTTTCCAATACATTGTCATGCCTTTTGGATTGAAGAATTCACCTGTAATCTTCTCGCACGTGGTAGTGGTTGTGTTCAAAGAATTCATGCATAAATTTTTGGAGGTGTATTTTGATGACTAGACAGTGTTTGGATTGGTAAAAAAACATGTGTCAAACCTGCTCATGATGCTTGACACTTGTAGGAAGCACCGGATTTCTCTTAACTTGAAGAAATGTATATTCTGCATTCCTTTTGGAATTTTTTTGGGACATATAGGGTGTCAGCAAGGATTGATTGTAGACCCTGCCAATATAGAAGTTATCATCAACCTAGAAGTTCCCACTAATGAGAAACAGTTGCGCTCCATCCTAGGAAACATCAGCTATTATAGGAAGTTCATGCAAGGCTATGCTCTGATCACTGCACCAATGGAGAAGTTACTGAAGAAGGATGTGTCATTTTTCTAGGATGAAGAATTTCAAAAGAGCTTTGAGCTGTTGAAGGAAAAGATGGTCAATACACCTATTCTGATATTCCCAGACTGGTCTAAGTTTTTCCATGTACTTGGGGATGTTTTAGCTCAACCTAAAGAAGGAGACATTGATCAACCTGTTTCTTTTACCAGCAGGAAGCTCTCCAATGCATAGCGCAACTAATCAACCACAGAAAGGGAAGGACTGGCCATGTTCTATGCTCTGCCAAAATACATGCACTATCTGCTAGGAGGACACTTCAAAATGTTCACTGACCATTCTGCTTTGAAATACTTGGTTAATAAGCTTGTGTTGGGGGGAATATTTGTAGATGGTTGTTGTTATTTTAGCAGTATGACCTTGAAATCATTGTGAAGCCGAGAAGATTGAATGTTGGAACTGACCATTTGTCACAAATCGAAAATGGGGAAGAACCAACCAGTGTGGAGGAGGGGTTACCGAATGCGGAGCTCTTTGCTATCAAGGTGGTTGATGAGAACTTTGCTGATATTATTCACTTTCTCACCATTGGAAGCGCGCTTACTGAATATTCGTGCAACAAAAGAAGGAGTTGGTTGAGCGCGTAGCTTTTTTTACCCTGATTACTGGTAAGTTGTATAAGATGGGAGAAGATGAGGTATTGAGAATATATGTGTTGGAACATGAGAGACAAGGTATCTTAGCTGAGGCTCATGGGGGGGTGGCAGGAGGCCATTATGCCAGGAAGGCTACTATGCAGAAGATGTTGTGTGTTGGATTATGGTGGCCCACACTGCATAATGATGCACATGCATAATTTTGAGCATGTGATGCATGGGAAAGAATGAGGAAGCCTTCGCGCAGAGTTGAAATTCCCCTGCAGCCATAAATAGCCCTGCAGGACTTTGATAAATGGGCTATAGATTTTTTTGGACCTATCAATACTCCAGGGAAGAAGACTAGAGTGTACTATGCCACATATTATGTAACCATATGGGCATAAGCTAAGGAAATTAATTATTGTACTACAGATACTGTTGTGCACTTCATTTTTGAACATATTTTGATTAGGTTTGGATGTCTGAAGATACTGATGAGTGATAGAGGTACACACTTTGTTAATGAAACCATTGAATCTTTGAAATAGGAATTTCAGATCCATCACCAGAAGAGTGCCCCTTATCACCCTCAGGAAAATGGTGCGGTGGAAGCTTTCAAAAAAATCTTGGAGAATGAGCTCAGAAATATTTGTAATGCAAATCGGAATGATTGGGATGTGCACATCCCTTCCGTGTTATGGGATTATAGGACCACATGCAAAAATTTGGCTAGGAAAACACCTTTTAGGATGGTCTATGGGCAAGAAGTGAACATGCTAATGGATTATATTGCCCCAAGCCTGTGCATCACAAAATTCACTAATACGGGTGATACTGGTATCATGAAGGAATTTCTTGCACAATCGGTTGCCTTAGAAGAGGATTAGTTCATTTCTAACTTCCATCAGCAAGTGCAGAAGGTGCGCGAAAAGTCCTAGCATGATAGGCACATTAGACAGAAGGTGTACAAGGAGGAAGACACAGTATTTTTATACAATAGTCAGTTTGCGCGCTACCCAGGGAAGTTCAAGAAACATCGGTTAGGGACATACATTGTGAAGGAAATCACTGATGGAGGTGCAGTGTGCTTGGAAACATTGCGCGGTGAGAACCTTCCTGGGTATTTCAATGGAAGTCATATGAAGCAGTATAGGGACAATCCTGTTCTAACAAAACGACTATATGGTCGGAGCATAAGAATCTAGTGGTTTGCATGCGGCATAGAGGAAATGCGTAGACGGGTGCGATAGGAGGGCAAGGGTAATGTGCAGGAGGAGAAACTAGTCATTGGAACAGTGAAACTGGGTGAAAAGGTGATTTTACCATTGGATGGAGCAGGTTTTACACATTTAATGAGGCAATCTTACGGGATTTTTGACCGTTTTTGCATATTTAAGTTGCATTTAATGAAGATCCGACCATTTTCACCTTGGATTACCTATAAAAGGAAGGGTGTGGCTCACATTTGGTTCATTTTATTTTTTAGTACATTATGCCCGAGGTTATTTGTGAATTGTGCCGTAAATTTTTCTGTAAGTACTATATGTCTAGACGAGAGACCCCATCCAACGTGAGTAATCTGGAATTCATATTTTAGCCAAGAATGATGGCCACTAATCCGCAGATTGCACCTACTGAGGAGCACTCTGCACGCCTCACAACATCGACCGAGCCAGGTTCAAATGAAATCCATGAAGTGATCCCTAAGGTTGAATTGGTCATGTCCACGTTGACTAGGTGAAAGGGAAAATTAATGAAGGGGTCATCCTCCAAGCTGTGGACCTCTCCTAGGAACATAACTTCCCCACGACAAGCTACTAATGATAGGTCGCATATGGTCGATCCTACGAAGTCACTAATGAGCACCATTGAGGATTCTGTGCTTGTTGATCCAATCTCATGGTGGTCGTCATATGTCAAGTCGCGCATGCCCTCTGTGCGTGTACCAAATAATGTAGACGTGGTGAGGGATTACTTGCAGATGCTGCTCGTCCTGCAAGCCGTCCCCCTAAGTGAAGATATGTTCGGCAAGATTCCTCATGTCAAGTTCAAGGACTATGATTTAGAAAATGAAGGGACATTTCCCAATTTGGTTCCAGAATACTACCTGGAGCACATGCTCTATGACGATGTGGTGAAGGTTGAGCCTATGCCATGCACACGTGAGCTGAGCAATGTGTTATCACTCCACCGTATCTCTAAGGCTGAGAAAGAGTCCAACCACAGACCAATATTTTAGCTTGGTAGCTGGCCCTACCAAACCGAAGAGGATATCTCCACAAAGTCACAGCCAAGAGGGCTGGATGAATTAGATTTTAGGCTAGGTATGAGTACAGGGGTTTATTTTCTTGAAATTTTTTGTTGGATGGGTGAATTAGGTCAAAGAGGCTAGGTCGAGAAAATAAGATTAGGATTGCAGTCCATAAAATGGGGCAAGGTAGGTAGGAAGGCTAACACTTTAGGGTTTCAAGGTGAGATGGATCAGATTGATGAGGATCTATAATGAGCAAGGAAAATCTTGTATTAATTCTAAACTGGAGAAAATGAACAAACTATGAAGGTTTTCCCATAACAGAGCATGAGAGATGTATTATGTTTATGAGCTTGAAAACCAGCATATCATAGAAATGAAATGGATCATGAAACAAAACATTCATATATAATGATATATAAGAAGAAAAATTCTAAATTTCAATACCACAGGTATCCCAAAGAAATAAATGCAACCTTTTCATTAATTTCCTACCATATACTGATTACACTAGAGTCTTTGATCAATGCAACAACATCCAAGCTGTGAAATGAGTCAAAAAGTACATGATATAGACATCAAACAACCTCTCCCAACCTCAGGGGTCGAATTCCTAAGTTGAGGAAGTGTTCCACCAAAGATTGAGCTGAATACCTAGAGTGTAGGGAGGTTAAACTAACTCATCCCTCACTTTTTGCAAACTGATTCATTACATGTCATCAAAACTTTTCACCTAGTGTATTTAACCCTAGGTAAGTCAACCATATCATATTTACTTTTACATTGATGATTTACATTGGTGAAAATCCCATTGACCATGGTCAAACTGGAAAAAATTTAGAAAATTGAAAAATATCAGCAAACTGAAAAAATGTTTCAAAAGCGCAACCATTGTCCAAAGCGCAACGCCATCTTCAGCTTACGTTTTGAGGGGGTTCTAGGTGTCAAAATTGAGCTCAGGATTTCTCATTGGAAAGCCTGGCCTGTCTAGTTTCCATATCTATGACAAGTTTCAAAAATGGTCAAGTTTTTGCCCTAAAAAATGTCATTCTCCCAATACTGGACAAAAGTGCAGCGCCAACATCCAAAACAAGGCAGAAAAGGTCATTTTTTGAGTGTTTTTTACCCTTTTCATTGCCTGTTTGACCCAAAAAAAAATTAAGAGGTTTTTTTTACTATACTTGGCCTTCTAAATCCAATGGTGGTTTCATTTTTTCCATTGGGGGTCCCTAGGAAAAGCGTAACGCCCAGTTTGACTGTGTCAAATTGCCAAAAACTCAAAAAATTCCAAAATTTCCAAACTTTTCCCAAATTTCTTCAATTTTTTTGATGTGGGATGATGACGAGGTGTAATAGGAAATGAGAAAGGCCTCAATAAAAATATAAAGCTTTTCCCTTTCATTTTTCTTGGTTATGGTTTCAAGTCTTGGTTTGGCCTTTTATAGCTTTGAGCTTGCAATTTGGTTTTTCTTGAAGTAATGATTGGCCCTCTTTCTCAATATGTCATTGTACTTGTTTTCCTTCTCTAGGAGCTTCTCAATATTTTGGTTGGCCCTTTCAAGCCATTTCTCCAAGTTCTCATAGACAATCATGGGAAACTGTTCATTCAATTTAAGATCATTAGCAAGCTCAACCTCCTTTTGCTTCTCTAGTTCTAGAGCTCTTTTCAGCCCTCTAGTCCTAGGTCTTCTTCTTGGAACCTGTTCTTCTGCCTCATTGGTTTCACCATACCTTTCATAGGCCTCATCAAGAAATACCTTTTCCTTGTTTTCTTTTCTTTTTGCCTTGAGAAGTTGAATCTCCATGATGGCCTGCTTGGTCTTTAGTTGTTCATTTTCTTGCTCATAGTTTTCAATGAAAAAATTAGATCTCTCTAAGTTGGTTTGAAGCTCATTGATTTAGGTATCCTTCTACTTGATAATAATTTTGGAGGCCTCATCATCATTCTCATCATCTAAATAAACAAGGTCAAAATAAATCTATATTTCATGGAGGTTATCCTCATCATGAATGGCTGCCTCATGTACATCTTCCTCTACCATGTTTTTTTTTCCCTTATGTACCTACTTTGTTGGTGAAGAATCATGGTCCCTCCCACAATATGTGGGGCAAACACCTGCCTATTCGCTCTCTGATATTTCTTTTCCACTGTGCTCATTTCATCCTCTTTAGTCTTGTTAACCTCAACTCTGGTAGGTGACTCATTTTGCTCATAAAATGGTGATGATGGTGGTGATGGTAATGGAGTATGTGAAGTGGACTCAGGTGATGAAATGGTAGGAACTATGGGCTAAGATGGAGGCATTGATGTAGTAGGGTGAGATGAATAAGGCACATCTTCAACATGTGGAACTTGTGGAGTAGTGAAGATGTCATTTGATATGAATGTGTCCCATGAAATTTTCAACTGGTTAAGTCGATCGAGGACAATGATTTTGATAAAGGAGTGGTGGAAAGGACTATTCATATGCTAGTCAAACTCTCTCTTTTGCACAATGTATGCCATTTTAACTATGATCCTAAAAATATAGTATGGGATATTGAGGAATTTAACTCTTGTGAAGTGCATGAGGAGTCTAATGTGATAAGTGTAAAGTCTAGAGAACCTCCCTTCACAAGAGAAATACTTCATGATGATCTTCATCATGGGGGCATACCTATTAAGAAGATAGGTGAAAGGAAAGACCCTCTTCCTCTCATTTCTGTACATTGGTTTGATGAATGTATCATATTACTGATCCTCCAAATCTTTGGATTTGAACCACGTCTCACCCATGTTTGGAATCCCTATGGCAGCAGCAATGATGGATGTAGACACTGTGAAAGTAACACCTGCTAAGGTTACTTGATTGTCTTTCAGGTTTACACTGAAGATTCTGCTCAAAACAAGGTGATGTTGTACCCTCTCAATCATGTTACAAAACTCAAGGCAACCAACATATTGAAAGCATGAAACTTTCATTGGTGAGGCTACCAGTTCTCTAGTGTTGGTGAGCTCCAGCCTCAGGATTCTACCTCCTTTGTGTGGCCTTCTCTATTGTTTGTCCTCCTCCTCTTGCCTATCTTCCTACTCTTCCATATAGTCTCTTTCTTCTTCCATGGTGTGGTCTAGAAACCCTAGGGGAGGAAATGGGAATGGGGACAGGTCTAAGGAGTAGGGATTAGGGTAGGAAAATTTAGGGAGATGAGGGAAGGGGTTAGGGAACTTTGGGGGGTGATAGGAGTTCAAGATACTTAGGGAGTTGAAAATGGCAATTGGATTACAGGTTTGGGGTAGTGGCTACCTAGGAATTTTAGTGGCCTAGGACTTAGGGTTTTATAGGGAAGGGGTTTAGGGATTAGGAAAGAGTAGTGTAGGGGTAGGGATGGGTTGAATAGTGATGTAAGAAGGAATTGTAGGGTTTATGGGTAGTAAATTGAGAGTGAGGGAGTGATACTAGGGTTTTCCACTAGACACTTCATTAATTTTTCTTATGAAGAAAAACACCATAGATATGACATTTAGGAAAGCAAGGAGGCAATGATTTTGTCTCGATGACTTGATAAAAGAGGAAATAAGCCTTTGCTGAAGGTTTGAGAGAAATTGGAGGTGTTTTGATGCTCCTAGTGCTTACTAGGAAAAATCGCAGGGCACTGGGCAAAAGCGTAGCACCTTGCCCAGGAGTGCAGCACCTAAGGTAAAAAAGGAAGCAACAAATGCTCTAAGCGAAATGCCTCTCTCCTATGTGTGGTGCCAAATTCCTAAGCGTAGCGCGACCAAGAAAAATTTCACCTCTGACTCTGCAAATTTACTTCTTCGGGCTGAGGGAGTGCAAAATCGACTTTTAAATGTGCAAATGAGTTTGAATGGGATGTTTTGGTGGTATTATACTTCATGAAATTGATGATTTGGTCCTTGAGACCCACTTTATTCCTTTTTTATTCACTTAAAATTTTGAAAATTTACCCTTTGCTTGACTCTTTTCTTTGACAATTTGATCTTTTGATGACCCTTGAGACTTCTTTGGATTTGACTTTTTGGTGGTTTGGCATATTTGGAACACTGAGTTAGCAACTTGGGATGGTGAAATTATTACATTTGAAAGACATAAAATTGCATAATGAAAATATTAAAAATTACATTAGAACTCAAAATTACATGATTAAATAAGCATTTCTCTTTACAAATCATCTTCACATGGTGAAGATATGTTTATTGGATCACCCTTTAGTTGCTGCTCTTATGCAGTGGAAATGAAGTTTTATTGAACCTTGGAAACCCTAATGACCTAATGGCTACCTTGAAAAACCCTAGAAGACCTAATGAGACCTTGAAGGACTGAATTTCAAGATAAAATTGACTGATATTGACTTTATGAATGGTGTACAGTTAGCAAGGAATGAAACTATGCCAGCAAGTAATCAAATTTGAGCAAGAGTGATGTTTTTTGGACTAGGGCTACCATCAGTGACTAATTTTTTGGATGAACTAGTGGAATGAATAAAAATTTATCAGTGGGACTACTAAAATGATATGAAAAGAGGATTTTGATCACTGATGGTAGGATGCAAATATTGACACTAACACAACATTGGGATCCTTAATCTGCTACGGATTCCTCATTTCAGGAGGTACCCTATCACCGTCATATGCATGCGCCAACTGCTAGCTTTGGTGCATGAGGGATGCCTATGGATTCAAGGAAATACTTCGATAGACGTCGCGCTGATCCACCGGATAATCGGCTTACCCAAGAAGGGGCCTCATCCTATGGTGAGTTTTGGAAAAATCAACAAGCTCAAGGTCACTGCAAAGGTAAAGAAAGATTACCATGTCGGGCGGGACACCAGGGGATTCCTAATGCACACAATTGCAGACCCGAGTGTGTGCCTAGGGACCTTAGTCCTTGGCTTAAATTTGATGTGCAAGTGATGACCAAAGGTACTTCTTACGCACGTAATTGTGTTGGCAAGCCAATGCGAGAAGGGGGTCAGCTACAACTGGTCCCAATATCTCTCCCAAGAGTTACTGGACAATGTTCACGAGGCGCAAGAAGAAGGTGAGAAATTATGCTATTTGTGTTTGTTATTGCTCATATAACATGGGAGACCCTAGAGGGGGCGGTCCTCTCAGAATTGGAACCTGGCATATGCGAGGGGGTGCGCTACGCCAATCTGTAGGATTCCTCCAACCCCAGGTGAGTGAAGGAAAAAAAAATATTTTGGGTTCTATTTGAAGGCAAGATGGTAGCAGAAATCCATTCACGACCAAGACTATCCCCAACAGTTTCTGAGAATTACAAAAGCGTCATAGATTTTTAGATAACCATGCACCATGTGCAGATGAGGGCGCACAATGACCGTGTGTGGTATAACTTTCCCTTCATGGTGACTGAAGCAGAGGTCGACCAGGTGATTGCGACCTGGCCAGAAGCATGGAAAATTGGGCTCAGATCCACCTAGCTCATCATGACATCTACTTTAGGAAAAGAGACAACTCCAGGAGATAAAGAGAAATAAGTCGATTTGCGCACTGACAAGGATGCGAAAACAGGCAGAGAAAGGAACATTGAGAAGGATCCTTAGCAGGAAGCAGAGCAAGATGTGAAGAAAGATATTGGCGGCGAAGATGATGTGGACCATGGAGTCCTTGATGGGTTAGACGGCACTGGCGCAGAATCTCCACGGAGCACGAAACATGGTGCAGAAACCCCCAAATGGTCATGAAAGCAGTGGAAAGGATCCAAAGCTGGAGGCACAGGAGAGGTCACTCTGACTGAAGATGACCTGGAAAAAATAACAGATGTATTCGCATCTGCCTCTGAAGACAGGTGGACCACCCTGGAAGAACAATATAAGGATGCAGTCGAGGAGTTACAATCTGGATTGCAGGTGCTCCAGCTGAAGACCGAAAATTGACAAGCAAGCGCGAATCAAGCGAAGCCAATTCAAGCAAGCCTACCGACATCAATGAAAATCACCACCACAGACAATCAAATCTTCCCTTCTCAGATGCAATATTCACATTGGAGTAATCAAAACTACGCATGCAGGTGTAGACTTTCCCAGAGGCCAAGATCGATCTCTCCATGTTTTCGAGTGGAAAGATACAAGTTATCCAAACTATCAACTCTGACGAGCTGCAGTACAGGGAGGTGCACATGAAACAATAGTTAAGTGAAGCAGAGCAGACGGTTGCAGCTAAAATAGAAGAATCACTCCAAGCTCAAACAACAAAATAGGCATCTATAGCACATCTAGTAGAGCTTGAGCACCTGATTGATAGATTGTGCAGGGACCTCCCGGAGGTAGCCATTCCTGCATCAGCGATGCCATAGGTAAAAATTGAAAGCTTGATTGCAGCACTGAGGGCTTCCTAGTTAGAGGTACAGACATTAAAATCAGAGTTCAAGCAATAGATTATAGCATTGCAGGCTAAGCTATAGCTAGAGACTCCCTCGAAGGTGCGCGTGCAACGGGAAACCTTGGTGAAGGAAGCATCATAAAGTATCTCTAATAATGTTGAAAAAGGCTCTGTACTACTCAAAACAAAAATGGGGTTGTGGACATCTTTGCAAATAGACCCACTAGTCAAGAAGATCTTAAGAGTTGAGCGCTAAGGAGCAGGCATTCGACGACGTCTAGGAGGCCTTGCCCACTTTTATCCTTGCTCAGCGCATGGCCCGCCTGCAAACAAGTCAATTTCTGCAGGATGAAGTAGAGGAGATATGCAGGAAGAAATAGTCCGTGACAGAGCACATGAATTCGTGGGCAGACGAGGTGATGAATTTATCACAAGACCTGGATTTAACCATTAAGAATCTGAATTAGACCCTTCAAAGCATCAATCTAGCCGCAGAAGGGTTGACGTTGCAGAAACTGGTGGTCACCGCGCAGAGTGCATCAAATTAGAGCATGGGTGTCCTGATACCCTTTTTTTTTGCTATTGAAGAACTACAGATCAAAATGAAGAACCCATCACCATTGTGACTCGGGACAAGTCACAAGATTGTGTTGGGGGCATGTTGGAGCGAGGTCCCTTAGGATCGAATTTTGATGAAAATACTATATTTTTTGTAATTTTTTGTAAGTTTAGTCGTGTGAACTAAGCAGAGCACAGGTCAAGGGGCTTTGGGGCAGGTCAAATCTCCTCATGAGTTGTAATGGGCCAAAGGGTATAACTAGGGGTCACAAACCATAGTTTGCGGACCTTATATGAACACAGGCTAAAGGTATAAATAGGGTTCTAGATCAAGTCGATAGATGGTATGAAGTAGTAAGCATGAACTATATTTTGATGTTCTGAAAAGAGAACTTGTCTAGGTTAGAAGGCTCCTGCTTCCTCTGTGTGTGAAGACCTTAGTCCTACTGTGTGTGGACCCCATTATATGTGTGCGCAGGTAGATCTAAGGTGTTGTAAGGTGTTAGTGTCAGTATTTGCATCCTACCATCAATGATCAAAAATTCTCTTTTCATATCATATTAGGGTCCCATTCTGAAATTTTTTTCATTCCATTAGGTCATCATGCAAAAATTTGGTCACTAGAGGTATCTCTAGTCCAAAAACATCACTCTTCCTCAAATTTTATTACTTGTTGGCATAGTTTCATAACTTGCTGACTCTACATCATCCATAAAGTCATAACAGTCATGTCATCATGAAATTCAATCATTCAAGGTCTCATTAGGTCTTTTGGGGTTTTTCAAGGTTTCATTAGGTCATTAGGGTCTTCAAGGTCCATCAAACTACCATCCACATGCATAAAAGACCAGCAAGTAAGATAGTGACAATAAATACATTTTACTATCTAAAGTTGATTTGTAAATTTAATTTCAGTTCAAATATGTAATTTTATGTTTTTCAATATGTAATAATTTCTCATGGTTCCAAGGTAGCTGCATACTCAAGGTTGCATCAGCCAAATTAGTCAAATTTTCAAAAGGCTTTAGTGTTCCTAAACACTTCCCATCACTCCTATCCCTCAAAATCATCATTTTCCACAAGCACTAAACCCTAATTTCCTCTCCCATCGAGCTAGGGTTTGCTATGGAATCAAAGACATCTTAGTAGAGGCCACATAAAGGAGTTCATATCAGCAAGTATGAGGCCATTCCAACTCATAAAAATCACGTCTCCATCATTTTTCAAGAATTCATTCCAAGGGACAAATCATTTGCCACACATAGGGCCGGTTTTTCTTCAAAATATGTTTCTGACCAAATGTTAATGAATTTTACAAACTTGAAAGAGTTTTTTTTCCATAATAGTTAAAGGACTAAAAAACTCCTTCATTTTTTACACAGGTGTCATGGTTTTGGAAAAATCTCAAAAATACAATTGCTACAAGAGAGTTTTTGCACTTCTGGAGTAATCTTGGGAAAACCCGTTTTTATCGTAGCTAGAGTGTCCAAATGAATGGATTGCTAATTCAAATGATAACTATAGAGAGAGATATTTCCAATGAGCTATAATGAGCTCAATTTGGACACTGGTAAGGTCTCCGAAAGTGGCATGCAAGGTGGCATTTCACTTTCAGGAGGGTGGTGTTGCACTTTCAGAAGTGGCATTGTGCTTAGAGCAAGCAGCACTGCGCATTTCTCCCACTGGTGTTGCGCTTCTGGGAAAGGCGTTGCGCTTTTTCCAAATGAGCTATCCAAGCACCAAATCACCTCAAAAATCTCTCAAAATCTCTGCAAATTCTTGTTACACATTCTTGCAAGTAGGTACACTAAATTTTTTGCCTCCTTGTACTCCTAAAGAATGATTTCATAGTGTTTTTGTTCTTAAGAAAAATTAGCATTTGTTCCTAGGTGAAACCCTAGTTTTACTCCTAATTCCTAAACTTGATGCCCTAATACCCTACATTCCCTTCCCACACATCTAAAAACCCTATCCCTACCCCTACATTACCAATTCCTAATCCCTAAATCCCTTTCCCTAGAAAACCCTAAGTCTTAGGCTTCTACATTCCTAGGCAACCCCTTCCCTAATCCTGTAATTAATTTCTATTTTTCAATTCCCTTGAAATTTATACCTCCCATCACCTCCCAAAACTCTATAATCCTTTCTTCCATCTCCCTAAATTTTCCTAGGGTTATCCCTATTTCCTAGACCCATCTTCACTCCCCATTCCCATCCACCTTATCCCTAGGGTTTCATTGGCCACCAAACACTATGGAAGGAGATAGATAATATATGGAAGAGGAGGGTAGATAGAGAGAGGAGAATAGAGAATAGATAAGGCCTCATAAAGGAGGAATAATACAAGGGCTGGAGCCCCCAACACAAATGAATAGATGGCCTCTCCTATGACTGTCACTTGTTTTGAGTATGTAGGTCGCCTTTATTTTTGCAACATGATTTAGAGGGCCAACCAACATCATGAGAAGCTATTGGATAAGGAAAATAAGGACAATGGAATGTTAGCACTCTAGTAATTTCTTAAGTTGCGGGAATTTGAGTTTTGAGTCAAAAAATACTAGGGGTAACCACAAACCTACTTCAAATTCTAGGATCTAGCCTTCCTAGAATTTAGAGAGGGCTCTCTCTTTAAGATTTATCTTTGTTTGATTTATAAATGTTAGGCTAGTTATGAAAGTACAATTTGGTTTTGATTTAAATGGTTTGGTGGAGAAAAATCACTTGGAGGTAAAATAGAGAGAAATCTACTTGTCCACTGGGCTATGGAGTCTAAATCTAGCTAGAAGCACTAGAAATCAAGACTAAAAGGTACAAATATATTCAGGGCAAGATAGATAACCCTCAGAGATTTGGGAAAGTGCTTTTTGTGAGATGGTATGATCGGGATAAAGGGAACTTAAGGATCCTTTGATCCGGAAAATGGAAGTAGGAGGCAGAGGTCAAACTGGAGTGAGAGCAATTAAGAATTCTCACCACCGAAAATTTAGAAGAAAACATTAAATTGGAAACTAGTTAAAGACAAGGAGCACTTGATTAATCCTGTAGTAATACTCCTAGTTACACATTCAGACAGAACAAACATAATATGAATGCATGAAACTTAGAAAAGGAAACAATGACAAGTAGAAAGTACTTCACTCATCAACTTATCATCGGGATCCTGAATTATGATGCCAATTAGCTTGTCCAGTCTGCTACTTTGAAATCAAACACACAATAGCCTCCAATTTTCAGCAAAAATGTCTATAGTAAAGTCTAGCAATTTTATTCCACACTGAATACTTCTAATATAGAAGTATTTATAATAAATGTAATTACAAATATCCTAGGAGACATCTAAGAATATCTTTAGGAAAAGAAAATATATTTACATAATAAGAGGGACAGCTGCTTAACAAATCAGCAAGCTATTCTCTTATCCAAAATAAATAGGACTGTTTTATCTAACAAGCAGCTTTTGATTGATTAGCTGTCATGCTTGTTGGCTGCTAGAAAATATCAGGCTTTTGACTTGCCTTCACTGACACTCTTTCATCCGATACTATTTACCTGATACTCTTTAACGCTACTATAGTTTCACTGTTTTACTGCTGTAAAAATATGTCTTTTTGTAGTGAAATCAACAAACTATTTTTTATTTATTTCACTGTTCTTTTGACTGCTTTCTTGACTATTTCTTGAAGGTAATATTTTTTCACTTTTTTACCTCTCATTCTTACATTAAATCAGTAAATGTTTTCCATTTTTCTTCATTGGGAATTTTGATATTCTTTAGCTTTCTAAAATTCTCATCAACCTCTGTGTATTTAGCAAAAGTGGGCTTGAAAACAAAGAGATCTTTAATCTCATGTTGTAAAAAGAACAAATCTTCAAAATGTTGAAGGAGGAATTTTCCTGTGGGAGTGCCTTGTGATAATGGTTTGTTGACTTGCTCCTTGGTAAATTCCTTGATCTTTTTATCATAATCCTTCTGGGGCATCAATTTTTCATTAAAAACATGGATGTCTGGTAGACCCCTCTTTCTTAAGTTTGTGTATTTTACCATAAACTTTGTTATGGAAATGTTCATTGATTCACATTTCTCTTCCAAGTTGTTCATCAAATTCTTCTTAGTTACAACCTTTTTAATCTATAAGATTGTTTCTGTTCTGTCCAATACCTGTAATTCCTCCAATTCTACCATGTTCTTGTTGTTCAAGAATGTGATAAGTTTTAAAGCCTGAGCAAGCTTATCAGTTAACTCATCCTTGGTCTTTTGAATCTCTACCTGAGCTGCTAATAATAAGTCTCTCTGCTCATATATAACCTGAATTGAAGGCCATTGAGTGTGAATGGCTTCAATTATGTTTGTCCATAGATGATTTTTTACAAATGAAATTTGCTCAGTGAAAGTTAGCTCTTTTTGTAAGCCCTTGATTTGTTCTCCAAGTCTGATTGCCTTCTGTTCATGGGTTTTTGCATTTATAAGAGCTAACTTATTTTTAGCTTCAATATTATCAATCATCTTCTTTAGGTTGTTGATTTCAGTAGTTTTCAAGGCATTTCCTCCATAGCTTTAACCATTTGGCCTGCTTCATATGTTTTTTGAACCTGTGTTGTAGAAGAATCTGTGGTTGAAGTAGTAGTTGAAATCACTTGCACTACATTTTCTAGTGGTTATTTTGGTGCTAGTTTCTCTCCTAATGCGGAAGCCACTGTTGTGGTAATCACTGGTATAACTGAAGGAATGATAGGAGTGTCAAGTTCTTTCACAGTTTCCTTCTCATGGACTAGCTGGTCCATTTGGGATTCCATTTCTTTGATCTGAGCAGTTAATTTGAGGATGAGCTTCATCATCTCTTCTTTTTCAGTTTGATCTTGAAGGATTATTTGGTTTGTGGATGTTCACTTTGAGGAAGCTTAATTTGTTTCCTCAAGCTGCTATATCCTCATTATTTTTCTTAACCAACAATTCTACTGCTTGAATATTTTAGGGATCATATCCCACCTGAAAAACAAAATCCTCTAAGGCTTTAATCCTTAGGTCCTTTGCATACAAAGATCCCTTGTCTAACTTCATTTGATCCTGCATATTAATAATAGTATTATGTAACTTGGTAGCACTCATTGCTTTAGTCACCACTGTTGAATACAAATTTCAGATCTATGTCTATGAAATTCAATTTGGTCCAGCTCATGAACATTTTCAGTGTCTACCTCAAACTCCACTTTTTTATAATCTGCCATTGTCTTTGGTGCTAAGGTAGTTGGTTGCAAAAATGACATAATAATCTTGTTTGTAGAATAATCAAAGGCTGTTAATAGCCTATTTTGATTCCCTGGTTTTTTCTTGAGGAATTGAGAATATATTTCTGATTTGATTTCCTCATTCCTCTACTTTATCTGCTTATATTTCTCGTTGATATCCAAATCTTTTTCCTTAGCTGTTTGCGAGGAAGATGCCTCCATGTTATTCTGTTTTTCAATCATTTGAGTTTCATCTTTACTTGTTGTTTTGTCTTTTTCAATTTATGCAAGTATTTCATTCACTATCACTGTTGCTTCATCATTATTTACTTCTGGAGCATTTGTATCATCAAGGTCAATTACCTTTTCTTTCTCAATTGAACTAGATTTAAGCCTTTTATTATAAATCAGTTTGAATTTAGTTTCTGTAGTTGTTTATGATGTGTATGCTCCTTCTTCTCTACCTCTTTTTGCTAATATTTCTGGTTGCTTTACCACTTCAAGAGCTTGTGTTGTATTATTTTTACCTGTTGTCTCTGTTGTACTAGCTGTATTTGTTAGTGTATTTTCCACCCATTCTTCTTGGTTGGAAAACTTCTCAATCTCAGGCTTAAGCTCATGTATGAAGGGAGTCAATTTGCATTTTACCCTTATACTGCTCAAGATCCCTTGAGAATCATAGTTCCATGGAAAAGTTTCTTGAAATTTAAACTCTGTTAATCTCTTTGTGATCTCTTTTTATGCATCTCTGTTGTTTATTGTTTATGATAAAGGGACCAACCTAATTCTTTAACTTAAATTGAGTCTTTTTTCTAGCAGCCATGAAATTAATAGAATCGGAATTGATAATTTGTCTCAAATACTCTACTGCAAAAATTCTCATGTTCATATATCTAGCCAACTTATAAGGTAATAAGTTGGATTCAAAAACTCTTAACTCGGTATGCTTCTCATAGAGATATCAATCTCCTACTTTACTCTGTTCTGAAAGTTGCAAGATTCTTTTAATTTCTTCACTGACTCTGGATTGTTTTTCTTTATTCAAAATTTTCATTGCTTGATGTAGAAAGAGGTCTGAAAAATCTGTGTAGGTGAAATCACTACCCTCTTTCCTGAGCAAGGAAGTCTAGAAGATAATGGATAAAGGCTTACCCTCCAGGTCCATATTTTGCAATGCAATAGGAAATCTAGCAGCTTGAAAGTATAAGAATAAATGAAACAGATAGGATGAGTATCTAAAAACCCCTCCAGTGAGTAATTTGGTCAGTTGATAATGTATATTGTTGGCTATGAAACCAGCAAAATCAAAGATGATTGAAGGAGGTTGGCCTGGAGACAAGGTGGACAAGAAACCTAGAATGGACTCATCAGTGAATCCATCTGTAAAGTATCCAAGTATAAATGAGAGCATGGAGATAATATGTCTAGACCCTTCAGGGAATTTTGCAATGGAATAAGGAGGGTTTAACTTAGGAATATCAACATGGGAAGGCATAAAGTTTTGAAATATCATGAACTTCTTAGGGAAGTCAAGGCCTAAGTACAACTGGGTCAAAGCTTCTATAGACAAAGGAACTGACTGAGGATCAAACTATAATTGAAGCATCTGGTTTACTGACTCTGCTGTGATGGTAAAGAGGATTTCTCTATCAGCATTGACTATGGCCTTTTGATCTTGTTCATAATATTTTTGACATAATCTGATAAGATCTTGGCCAGGATGGGTCAATGGAACTATATATTTGGGAAAATGAGTCTCCCAAATGGGTATTTCATCCTTATCCAAGTACTTTTCATAACACCAATTGTGTATATCCAAGAGGTTGAATTCTACAACAATATCAACAATTTTGTAGTCAACATCAGTCAAAGGGAGGCTTTCTATAGCAACTACAGGTTGCTGGAGGGGATTCACTGATACAGTGGACTTAGCAGTAAGTATTGGAGTATATTTGATAGCTTTAGATCCTTCAAATTTAGGAGGTTTGGATCCACCAGGCCTAGTTGGTTTAAATCCTCCAGGTTTAGCTGTGCTCTACTTTCTAGTCATTCTGGGATACTTCTGCAAGATTAAATTGTTTGCAGAAGTTTTTTTTTTTTTTAGGATGAATTGGGCAATTTTTAAGCAAAAGATAGTCTCTGTTGGTCTTTTTTGCTCGATTAGGCTTCTTAGAGAATTTAAATTTGGATAAGACAGGAAACGAGGGTTTCCTGAATGGATTTTGATTGAAAAGGACTTTTAAATTATACTTAGGCTTCAAACCCTTATCTGTCTTTAAAATTGATCTTCTGAAGCTTAAAACTTGTGGAAATTGGCTTCAAGGGGTGATTTTTGCAATACAAAACTTCCTCGAAAAAATTGGCCAGGGTTTGGATTATTTTTGGCATTATTTAGGCAATTTTAAGCCATTGAAAACTCTTAATCAAGGGCTTGGTTTAATCATTGATGGTCTAAAATAAATTTGCAGGTTTTAGTTTGTCGGAAAATACCTAAAGATGAAGGTATTTGGTTGCTTGAAAAAGGTTTTGGGAGGATCGTGGTTGAATATGAAGTCTGCTGGTATACTGGTGTAGTGAATAAGTATTTATCAGTTCTTCAATGGTGAATTTGTATTGAAATTTAGGTCCTTCTGGGCATAAGTTGATAATCAGGGCAAAAGGTTCTTACACATTCAAGAGTAAAGCGAACTAATGGATAAACTGCACGATAATGAAACAATATGCATGTTTCAAAGGTTTTAAGCTTATTTTAATTTAGTTTGGTTTATCATTTACTGCAGGTCAAATCATGGGCGGGAGAGGTTTAAGTTCAAAATGTGAAACTTGACAATGGTTTTCGCATTCAATTCAGGCAATAAGTGGTTTCAATTGAAATGGATGTGATCAAATGGGAAAACGCCACGTCAGAAAGGGCAAAATGGTAAAACAACCCATTTTGCATCCAATTAAAGGTTGGGAAAACAATTTATTTTTGCGTGCGACATTAATCTAAGACTGTTAGATCTCATGATCGAGAGCAAAGGGTGAGGATTAATTGGGAAGGTGCGGCCAAAGGGAAATGGTGGGACCGGGCCAATGTTAAGTGGGTGTTTTGAAGTTTAAAACCTTTATAAAATATGACTTCGGGTAAAGGTTTTATATATACAAAGGGTTTTATTTTTATGGTCAAGGGTATATGGTTAAAATAATATAAAGGGGGTTAAATAATACAAAGCGTGAGGCTTTATATAGGATGGAGGATATGGATAATGGCGGGTTAAAGTTTATTTGAAACAAACCTAAGTCTTTATTTCAGTCAAACTTTGGGTTAAAAGTTTATGAGGGGAAGGGTTAGTATTGCGGGGAAGGCTTTGATATGTGCGGTTGCAAAGGCGTGGGGTTTTTTCCTTTTGAACCTTATAAAAAAACTTTATTTGGTTTAAAAATTAGGATAAAAATGTAATGTGCGGGGGAATATGTTTAGTTTTGAACATATGTATGGGCGCGAGGTTTATTTTATTATATAGTTTTAAACCACTAAAGGGTCTATAACCATAGGGGGCAGATTATTTCATTAAGGTTAGCTTTAGACCAAAGGGCGCATTTTTTGGGTATTTTTTTTTTAATTTAACATGTGGATAATATCTTTGGTCCAAAATCTTTATAATAGTGGGTTTTGGGGGGTATTTAAAATAAAGGGATTTTTATAGATAGGATAAGGTATTTTTAGGGAATTAATAAAGTAAGTTAGAAGTTAATATGATAAGGGGAAATGGAATACACAAAAATACACTAAATGACTAAGTAAAGTGAATAAGATAAGGCAAAGCTTGTCATTTCATGATTTCACTATTTTGCTTAGGATAGAGTGTTTTTTGAGGGTTTTTGTATGCTTTATGAATGAAGGAAGTTAATTATATGGGATTTTAGGTTTCATTAAGTAAGAAAGAGTCCTACTTAGGAAAATGATTTAAAGAGTGTGAATGAGGGATAAATAATGGTAAAGGGGATTTTATCATAAGAACTCAACATTTTCCACTATCCAATCATCAAGCCTTGGGTCTGGTCCCAACAAAAGTCAGAGAAATGCTCTGAGCCTTTTTGACTGGTAGTATAGAATATTGAATACTTTATTGAATACTTTACAGGGGAAAGAAAATTAGCAATCTTTTCCCAATGATGAATATTACATGTTTTTTTTCCGACTTCTTTCTACCTACCCAACATTATTCTAAAAAATTTTCTTCCTTTTAGCAGTTGCATTTAGGCTTGCAACCTTGAAACATTTATTCTTTTGAAAACATAAACTATATAATTCTACCTTATTTCATCCGAGGGCTAAGATTAAACTGATGACCTCCTCATTATTCTCTACCTATCTACTGATTTGTCAGGATTAAACTGTCTGACAAAACTTTATTCACTATCTAAAACATGGAAATTGAAAACATGACAAGTCAAGTTTAAATAGTTTCACTCATCATGGATAATGGCATTTATTGACACTCTGCCATAATCATTTGCAAAAGGAAAAAAGTAGTGGCATTTGGACTTGCACACCTTCATGTTTTATTTTCATATTTTTTCTTTTGGGGTCTATATTTTTTAAGTCCTTTGATCTTTCTTTTAGGAATTTTTACCCTTTTTTTATTTTTGATTTTTATTTTTTCTAAATATGGGAAAACAACTTACAGAAAGTAAGGTATGTACATATTTTTACAAGACTATCAAAATTCAATTCAAAATTATGAATCCTATATTTATAGGACCCTAACAACTGCTTCACATGGGGATGGCATTTTTTGGTGAAATATCAAGAACTCTAAGACTAGTAGCCTTCCATTTTGACCATGATGATCTAGAAATTGTCTTTTGTTTTCTGCAAAAACTCATATTTATGACATCTTACTCTTTAATGCTTAGGGCCTTCTCTTCGAGCTTCAACTTTGGAAAGAAAATATCCAATCCAATCTATAACTTCAATGGATATTTACAATGATGTAAAAGTAACTATGACTAATTATTGGTTAATTCGGAGGAATAGTAGTGTTTGAGCATTCTACCATTAACCGGTCCTTCTTGAATATCTGTTCCATCCAAATCTTTGATAAAGAAAGAATTTTTACCCTTATATCCATAAATTACATAAGGTCCTTTCCATAAAAAATAAAACTTCCCATGCTTACCTTTGTCCTCTCTCCTAGAATCCCATTTTAAAACTTGATCTCCAATGTAAAAGTCATCTTCTTTACTTCTTCTATCAAAAATTTTCTTGATTTTATCCTGAATGACTTGAGATTTTTCATAGACTTCTTCCCTTGTTTGCTGTAGATGAATAGTTTGATTTATCCTCCTTTGTATACCATTGATTTCCACTTGTGATACTTGAATGATATTCATTACTGGAAGACCTAAGGATGATGGAAAAATAACATCCATCCCATATACAATTTTGTAAGGGGAAGTGCCAATTGAATTTTTGGTAGTAAGTCTATCTGCCCATAAGGCATAGAATAAATTTTTATTTGAAGTCTTTTTGTTGTCTTCAAGTAATTTTTTGATGATATTTACAAGGCGTTTATTTGAGGATTCAGCTAGGCTATTACCCTGGGGGTAATATGCAGTAGAGTGACCTAGGGTAATATGATACTTGTGACAAAAGGCAATAATTTTCTTAGATTTAAATGTTGTTGCATTATCAGTAATAATTTTCTGAGGGCATCGAAATCTTGATAAAAGGTTGTTTTCTATGAAAGAGATAATAATTGTATTAGTGGCTTGTCTGGTATGAATGGCTTCAATCCACTTAGTGAAATAATCTGTGGCAGTCAAAATCCACTTATGTTGGCCAGAGGATGGGGGATGAATTTCTCCAATGAAGTCTAAACCCCATTATTGAAATGGCATTTCAGTTGAAATAGGCTTTAAGGGTAAAGGTAATAATTTTTTTTTTTTCCTTCAAAAATTTGACATTTATGACATGAAGTAACAAATTTATTAACATCAAAAAATAAGGTAGGCTAGTAAAAACCAGCTCTAAGGATCTTATCTGCAATAATTTTCTAGTATAAATTCCCTCCACAGTCACCTGCATGAAATTCCTCAAGTATTTTGTCAGCTTCTACTTTCAGTAAACAATTTAATAATATCCCACTTTGTTCTTTCCAAAAAAGCGCATTATCTAGAATACAAAATCTCATTGCTTTAAGTTTAATAAATCTGGATTTTGTCCTTGATAATCCAGGAGGAGCTTGTAAGTTGGTAAGTAAAAAAGATAATATTTGAGTACCAAGGTGAATCTAGAAAGGCTTCACTGATCATTGGAGTCACCATCTCTTCCTGGTCATCATTCTGAGCAATAAAATTTATGCCTAATGCATTGCAGTTGGATTCACCCATCAATCTGGCTAATCCTTGTCCTTTAATGAGTTTATTTGGTTTAATCTCTATGTCATATTCTAGGATAGTGGCAATCCACTTACCTCTTCTTCCATCAGGGCCTTCTTGAGTAAGAATGTCTTTAACTATAGAATTAGGGACATAGGAAATTATGTGGGAATAGAGAATGTAAACTCTGAAATCTTTTATGGCCTTAACCAAATCTAAGGCTTGTTTCTCCATTATGATATATTTCAGAGGTGTATATCTAAGGGTTTTACTGAAAAAATCTATAGGCTGTTCAAAACCTTGATCATTCTTCTGCAGTAAAACTGTAGCAATGGTATGCTCTGATGCAAAAGAAAAAATTATAAAGTCATTTTTGAAATCTGGACTGATTAAGACTGGTGCTTTAGTTAAAACCTGTTTTATGGATTCAAATGATTGTTTGGCTTCAATGGTCCATTTTAAAGTTGAGTCTTTTTTATCATATTGTTCAGTTCTCTAATGATTTTAGCTAAGTTTGAAATAAATCTTTTCAAAAAGTTAATTTTACCTAAGAAAGCTTGTAATTCTTTGATATTTCTAGGTGGATGAATGTTCAAAATTGCTTCTATCCTAGCAGGATCAATTCTAATTCATTCTTTTGAAATTATATGTCCTAGTAACTTACCTTCCTCTAATCCAAAGAGAGTTTTCTTGGGATTTAAAGAGATGCCAAATTTCCTACATTTAATAAATACCCGTCTCAAATGATCCAAGTGTTCATTATTTGATTTGGAAAATATAGTAATGTCATCTAGATAAATTACCAAGAAGTCATGAATATCATTTGCAAAGGCTATGTCCATAGCTCTCTGAAAGGTTGCTCCTACATTCATCAGACCAAAGGGCATTTTCACATACATGAAAGTGCCCCAAGGAGTGGTGAAAGTTGTTTTAGCCTGATCTTCCTTTTGGACTAGGATCTGGTTGTATCCTGAAAAACCATCTAACAAAGAAATTCTAGAGGAGCCAAATACCCTTTGTAATATATGATCCATATTTGTTAAAGGGTAATTATCTTTTAAATACACTTTGTTAAGATTTCTAAAGTCGACACATAACCTAATTTCTCTAGTTTTCTTTCTTGTTGGAACTAGGTTTGAAACCCAATCGGAATATCTAATTGGTGCAATAATCTAAGCATTATACATGCGTTTTACTTCCTTTTCTATCAAAGGTAATAGAACAGGATTAATTCTCCTTAATTTTTGTTTGAAGGGTTTTTTTATCATCTTTTATGGGAATTTTGTGTTGAATTATGTTTGTGTCATAAGCTTTGAGATCTTCATAACTCCAAGAAAACACATCTTGATATTCCTTTAAAAGATCAATGCATTTTTCCTTTTTTTGTGGAGGTAAAGATTTATACTGTTTAATCATTTTTGGTTCTAATTCTGTCTCAATGTTACATTCCTCAATGTCAGACCTAACTGGTTCCATTTTTGGATTTTTAGGCACATCATTGGAATCAAAAAGGTCTTCCAAAGGGGTTAAACCTTTAGGCAAAAAATTATCTTTTAAATCTAACAAGTCAATTTCTTCTTCAATGATTTCCTCAATATCTATATTCTCTAAGTTATCTATATCAGGTTGAGTAAATACAATTGGTTTGTTAAATTTATGTACATCTATGTTATCTATTTCACAATCTAAATCCGAATGTATATTACAGTCTGTATCTATTTTACAATTTTGAAATTCTTTCTCAGTATTTGAAAAATGGTAAATTTGTTCATCCTGAGAGAAAATATGCCAGTACTTGAGGTTGTTTGGGATAATTCGTCTATGTTTAACCTCACCAGTATACCTATGATTTGGTTGGAATGGTAAGTTACAAGTACTAGCAAAAGTTGCTATACAGTGTGCTTGAATGTTTTGTTTTCTGGGTATAGCAGCAAATTTGCATTCCAATAAATCATCAGTTAAATCAGTTGTTGTATCTCTGTATCTGGCTAGTCTAGGATTATAAACAGAATAATTTCCATTTATTTTCTTTAGGATTAATTCTAAATCTCCCATGATTAGTATTATTTTTCCTCCTAAGTTCTTGATGATCTAGAGGCCTAGAATGAGTGTCTCATACTCTGCCATGTTATTAGTACATTTGAAGTTGAGTCTGAAGGCATGTCCCTCTGAATGATTAGTTTCCATATTTGTAATCCATACTCCTACTCCTACTCCTGATTTTTTCACAGAGCCATCAAAGTCTAAGTGCCAAAGGGACTCATGAAATATGTTTTCATTGTTTGGTTTTGGCTTTTCATCAATCAGTTCAATTTGGATTTCATTGTTATCAGAGTTACATAAAATAAAGAGTCAAGGTCAGTTGGTGTAGAATAAATGGGGTAATTTATGGATCTCTCATCACTACTGACCATGAATTTCATTAATGTTTCCCTATATAGCTTTTTGGGTTGACCAAACACTGATATAGTAGCATAGCTCATGTCCAATTGTAAAGATCCCTGCAACTTTGCTCCCCATGAGCGAGAAAGAAGCATACCATACTTTGGTGGGATGTCAACTACTACAATGTTCATTACCATACTCTTACCAGGGTACTGAACTAAATTCACACATAAGTCTTTAATTAATCCTATGCACTTAACTTTGCTAGAATCAAATGAAAACAAATCTTTGTAAGGCCTAGTTATTTCTAGATTAAGAGTTTCCATGGTAGCTTTGGGCATTAAATTATGGGAAGCTCCTGAATCTAACATATCATGGTGTAAAATCTGATCATGGATGGTAACACTGATATAGAAAGGAGGGAATGATCCATATAAATGCTTTCCATTCACATCAGGGCCAAAAATCAACTCTGTTTGATCATCATTCAAATTAATGGCATCTTCACCATCATTCATATCCAAAGTTTCAGTTATAGTTGATTTGTATAAGTCATTTTTAACCAATTATGTTAAAGGAATAGGTATTTTTAACTTAGCAATTTCAAACTAAATATTGAATGAGGGTTGAGATTTACTAATTTGAAATAATTCATCTTTAGTAATTGTAATCTGAGTTGGTTTTTCTTGATTTTCAATAGTTGTATTTATATCTTCAATTGCCTTGGAATTCTCTGTCTGAGTTTCTTGATTTTTGCTGCTTTTAATTTTCTTTTCAGGGACTATTTGTGTGGCAACAGAAATTTTATCAGACTTGGAATTATCAGCAGGTGTTCTGGGATTATCTGTTCTAGAATTTGCTAATTTAGAATCAGCAAAAATCTTTTTAGGATCAAAATTTGTTGTTTTTACTAAACTAGAAGCTTTAGCATTATTAGCTTTCTGTGCATATTTGGAAGATTGAGCTACTTCATTAGTAATATCAACAATTTTGGGACTTGTTGATTTTTTAGGACTGGGAGGATTGGAATTTTGCTTATTTTCCCTTGGGAGAATTTGCAAAACTTTTTTTTTGGGGGCTTCTACATTTTTCTTATTTTGATTTTGGGATTTGTTTTTAGTAGAAGACTCATTATTTTTCTTATTTCTAAGGTTATACTGACTGTGAATTTCATTTATAGCAAAGTCATAACCTTCTTTGTAGTCAAAGGATTCACTGGAGTTTAATTTGAGTTGTTGAAGCTCAAATAGTTCCAGATCTTCCTGAGTGAGGAAAATGGTGTTTTTTTCATCTATTCCCATTAGATTATTGATGCCGTCCTCATCTTCATCATTATTTTGAGAACTTTCAGCATAGTTCTCCTGGAATGGGGGCCTAATGTTTTGGTTTGGAGCTGCTTCTTTAGCTTTTCCAGAATTAGTGTTTTTTTCTGAAATTGGGATTTCTAATCTGAGGTTGATTATCCCATTGAGGTTTTCTATATTTCTACCACCCTTTCTAAAGTTTTAGCAAATAAATCCATTTTAACATCTGAGTTTGAACTTTCTTCTTTAACTGTAACTCTTCTTTCATTTCTAAGTCTGGCCCTTCCTAGCTAAAATATTGATTTCTACACTGACAACATCTAATTGCATCTGTTCTAAGGTTTGGGCATCTCTTTATTTTAATTGATATGCCATATATGTATCAATTCCATCAGATAATTTGAGCATAACAGAGTAAGGTGTAGGTTTAAGATTTGTAGGTATTGTATTGTAGACACTATTGTACCTAGTGCAATAGTCTTGTATAGACTCAGTAGGAGATATTTTCAAGGCATCAAACTCAGACAAAATTTGAAGAAGGTTCTTTTTCTTTCCCATTTATTTAAAAATATTCTATGAAATATAGCTAAATCAACTACACTACCAAGAGCTAAGATTTTTAACCATTTTTTAACTTCTCCTGTCAAACTTTGGGCAAATAACCTCATCTGGACATCTAACTCATCAATTTCACAAATTTCACAGAAATCTGTCATTTTCGGTTACATGTTTTTGAGAAGTATATTGTGAAATGCCATCAAACAGTGGTACATTTTTTTGTTAATCTTGAGGAATGTCATGGTGGTTTTGGGGTAAGACAAGGGGAGCATACCTAGTAGCCATGGCTTGAAGCTTTGCTGAGCTGGGAGGTATAACAATAATGATAGGGGCAGTGCTGGATATGGCAGCTGATGAACTGAAAATTGTAGTTGAAGAACTGGGAAATGAAGCTGGTATGTAAATGGAATTGCTAGGAAATAAAGATGTGGTGCTTATAAAATATGAATGCAAAGTAGTGGATGTAGTGGATTGAGTGGATGACGGAAATAATATCCTAGGCTGCAAAGGCAATCTAGGAATGAAATGATATGTAGATGAACTTGCAGTAGTATCTATAAATGAAGTAACAACATATAAAGATGAATCTGTTGTTGGTATTATTGGTGTATGAAATTGAGAAACTGGAGGTTTGATGTAAGATAACAAATGAGCTAATTCGATAGCTTCATTAATATATTTAATCAATGAAACATTAATCTTTTCAACTGTATTTTGATATTCAGATTTATTTGACTTTGTTCCTACTAAAATATTTTTCTGCTTTGCATTCAAAAATGAAAGGAAAACAGGATCTATAATAGTATTTTTCAAATCGGTTTACGATTTAGTTTTAAACAATGAATATTCAAACTTCATATCAAAATCAATATCATTTAAGCTCACTAACTCTTTGGGTAAAGAATTGGATTTTCTTAATGGTACTTCAGTTTCTAAATTGATAGTTTGTTTTTTCTTTTTACCAATATGATCTGGGTTATGTACTATAACTGCAAGCTTAGGATCCGGGTTAGACCTGGTATAGTAGGTTTTCCTAGAAGCCAGAATGACTGTTTTGAATACCCACAACCTATAAAAATAATCTTAAAGTAAAAAGATAATTGAAAGATCTTCCTTTAAGACTAAATTTAGGACTGGAGATTAGTTAGTTCCCCAATATGGTCGCCAGTATGTTAGCACTCTAGTAATTTCTTAAGTTGTGGGATTTTGAGTTTTTAGTCAAAAAATACTAGAGGTAACCACAAACCTACTTCAAATTATAGGATCTAGCCTTCCTAGAATTCAAAGAGGGCTCTCTCTTTAAGATTTATCTTTGTTTGATTTATAAATGTTAGGCTAGTTATGAAAGTACAATTTGGTTTTGATTTAAAGGGTTTGGTGGGGAAAAAACACTTGGAGGTAAAATAGAGAGAAATATACTTGCCCAATGGTCTATGGAGTTTAAATCAAGCTAGCAGCACTAGAAATCAAGACTAAAAGGTACAAATATATTCAGGGCAAGATAGATAGCCCTCATAGATTTGGGAAAGCGGTTTTTTTGAGATGCTATGATCGGGATAAAGGGAACTTAAGGATCCTTTGATCCGGAAAATGGAAGTATGAGGCAGAGATCAAACGAGAGTGAGAGCAATTAAGAATTCTTAGCACCAGAAATTAGAAGAAAACATTAAAATGGAAACTAGTTAAAGACAGGGAGCACTTGACTAATCCTGTAGTAATGCTCCTAGTTACACATTCAGACAGAACAAACATAATATGAATGCATGAAACTTAGAAAAGGAAATAGTGACAAGTAGAAAGTACTTCACTCATCATCTTATCACAGGGATCCTGAATTATGATGCCAATTAGCTTGTCCAGTCTGCTACTTTGAAATCAAACACACAATAGCCTCCAATGTTCAGCAAAAATGTCTATAGTAAAGTCCAACAATTTTATTCCACACTGAATACTTCTAATATAGAAGTATTTATACAAAATCTAATTACAAATATCCTAGGAGACATCTAGGAATATCTTTAGGAAAATAAAATATCTTTACATAATAAGAGGGACAGCTGCTTAACACATCAACAAGCTGTCCTCTTATCCAAAATAAATAGGATTGTTTTATCTAACAAGGAGTTTTTGATTGATTAGTTGTCCTTCTTTCTAGCTGCTAGAAAATATCAGGTTTTTGACTTGTCTTCGCTGACACTCTTTCATCTAGTACTCTTTAACTGATACTCTTTACCTGATACTATTTAACGCTGCTACAGTTTCACTGTTTTACTGCTGTAAAAATATGTCCTTTTTGTAGTAAAATCAACAAACTTTTTTTTTCACTGTTCTTTTGACTGCTTTCTTAACTGTTTCTTGAAGGTAATGTTTTTTCACTTTTTTACCTCTCATTGTTACATTAAATCAGTAAATGTTTTCCATTATTCTTCATTGGGAATTTTGATATTCTTTAGCTTTCTAAAATTCTCATCAGCCTCCATGTATTTAGCAAAAGTGGGCTTGAAAACAAAGAGATGTTTAATCTCATGTTGTAAAAAGAACAAATCTTCAAAATGTTGAAGGAGGAATTTTCCTGTGGGAGTGCCTTGTGGTAATGGTTTTTTGACTTCTCTTTGGAAAATTCCCTGATCTTTTTATCATAATCCTTCTGGGGCATCAGTTTTTCATTAAAAACATGGATGTCTGGTAGACCCCACTGTCTTAAGTTTGTGTATTTTACCATAAACTGTGTTATGGCAATGTTCATTGATTCACATTTCTCTTCCAGGTTGTTCATCAAATTCTTCTTAGTTACAACCTTTTTAATCTGTAAGATTTTTTTTGTTCTGTCTAATACCTGTAATTCCTCCAATTCTGCCATGTTCTTGTTTTTCAAGAATGTGATGAGTTTTAAAGCCTGAGCAAGCTTATCAGTTAACTCATCCTTGGTCTTTTGAATCTCTGCCTGAGCTGCTAATAATAAGTCTCTCTGCTCATATATAACCTGAATTGAAGGCCATTGAGTGTGAATGGCTTCAATTATGTTTGTCCATAAATGATTTTTTACAAATGAAATTTTCTCAGTGAAAGTTAGCTCTTTTTGTAAGCCCTTGATTTGTTCTCCAAGTCTAATTGCCTTCTGTTCATGGGTTTTATCATTTATCAACTAACTTATTTGTAGCTTTAATATTATCAATCATCTTCTTTAGGTTGTTGATTTCAGTAGTTTTCAAAGACATTTCCTCCATAGCTTTAACCATTTGGCTTGCTTCATCTGTTTGTTGAACCTGTGTTGTAGAAGAATCTGTGGTTGAAGTAGTAGTTGAAATCACTGGAACTATAGTTGCCAGTGGTTCTTTTGGTGCTAGTTTCTCTCCTAATGTGGAAGCCACTGTTGTGCTAATCACTAGTATAATTGAAGGAATGATAGGAGTGTTAGGTTCTTTCACAGTTTCCTTCTCTTGGACTAGCTGGACCATTTGGGATTCCATTTCTTTGATCTGAGCAGTTAATTTGAGAATCAGCTTCATCATCTCTTCTTTTTCAGTTTGATCTTGAAGGATTTCTTTGGTTTGTGGATGTTCACTTTGAGGAAGCTTAAGTTGTTTCCTCAAAGTTGTTATATCCTCATTCTTTTTCTTAACCAACAATTATGCTACTTGAATATTTGAGGGATCATATCCCACCTGCAAAACTAAATCCTCTAAGGCTTTAATCCTTAGGTCCTTTCCATACAAAGATCCCTTGTCTAATTTCATTTGATCCCGCATATTAATAATAGTATTATGTAACTTGGTAGCACTCATTGTTTTAGTCACCACCGTTGAATACAACATTTGAGAGCTATGTCTATGAAATTCAATTTGGTCCAGCTCATGAACATTTTCAGTGTCTACCTCAAACTCCATTTTTTTATAATCTGCCACTGTTTTTGGTGTTGAGGTAGTTGGTTGCAAAAATGACATAATCATCTTGTTTGTAGAATAACCAAAGGTTGTCTGTAGCCTATTTTGATTCCCAGGTTTTTTCTTGAGGAATTGAGAACATATTTCTGATTTGATTTCCTCATTCTTCTGCTTTATCTACTTATATTTCTCCTTGATATCCAAATCTTTTTCCTCAGCTATTTGTGAGGAAGATGCCTCCATGTTATTCTGTTTTTCAATTATTTGAGTGTCATCTTTACTTGTTATTTTGTCTTTTTCAATTTCTGCAAGTATTTCATTCACTATCACTGTTGCTTCATCATTATTTACTTCTGGAGCATTTGTATCTTCAATGTCAGTTACCTTTTCTTTCTTAATTGAACTGAATTTAAGCCTTTTATTATAAATCAGTTTGAATTTAGTTTCTGTAGTTGTTTCTGATGTGTATGCTCCTTCTTCTCTGCCTCTTTTTGCTGATATTTCTGGCTGCTTTACCACTTCAGCAGATTGTGATGTATTCATTTTACCTGTTGTCTCTATTATACTAGTTGTATCTGTTAGTGTATTTTCCACCCATTCTGCTTGGTTGGAAAACTTCTCAATCTCAGGCTTAAGCTCATGTATGAAGGGAGTCAATTTGCATTTTACCCTTAGACTGCTCAAGATCCCTTGAGGATCATAGTTCCATGGAAAAATTTCTTGAAATTTAAACTCTGTTAATCTCTTTGTGGTCTCTTTTTCTGCATCTTTGTTGTTTATGATAAAAGGACCAACCTGATTCTCTAACTTAAATTGAATCTTTTTTCTAGCAGCCATAAAATTAATAGAATTAGAATTGAGAATTTGTCTCAAATGCTCCAGTGCAAAAATTCTCATGCTCATATATCTAGGCAACTTATAAGGTAATAAGTTGGATCCAAAAACTCTTAACTCTGTATCCTTCTCAAAGAGATACCAATCTCCTACTTTACTTTGTTCTGAAAGTTGCAAGATTCTTTTCATTTCTTCACTAACTCTGGGCTATTCTTCTTTGTTCAAAATGTTCATTGCTAGATGTAGAAAGTGGTCTAAAAAATCTGTGTATGTGAAATCACTACCCTCTTTCCTGAGCAAGGAAATCCAGAAGATAATGGATAAAGGCTTACCCTCCAGGTCCATCTTTTGAAATGCAATAGGAAATATATCAGCTTGAAAGTATAAGAATAAATTAAACAGATAGGATGAGTATCTAAAAACCCCTCCAGTGAGTAATTTGGTCAGCTGATAATGTATATTGTTGGCTATGAAACCAGCAAAATCAAAGATGATTGAAGGAGGTTGGCCTGGAGACAAGGTGGACAAGAAACCTAGAATGGACTCATCAGTGAATCCATCTGTAAAGTATCCAAGTATAAATGAGAGCATGGAGATAATATCTCTAGACCCTTCATGGAATTTAGTAGTGGAATAAGGAGGGTTTAACTTAGGAATATCAACATGGGAAGGCATAAAGTTTTGAAATATCATGAGCTTCTTAGGGAAGTCAAGGACTAAGTACAACTAGGTCAAAGCTTCTATAGACAAAGGAACTGACTGAGGATCAAACTGTAATTGAAGCATCTGGTTTATTGACTCTGATGTGATGGTAAAAAGGATTTCTCTATCAGCATTGACTATGGCCCTTTGATCTGGTTCATAATATTTTTAACATAATCTGATAAGATCTTGGCCAAGATGAGTCAATGGAACTATATATTTGGGAAAATGAGTCTCCCAAATGGGTATTTAATACTTATCCAAGTACTTTTCATAACACCAATTGTGTATATCCAAGAGGTTGAATTCTACAACAGGATCAACAATTTTGTAGTCAACATCATTCAAAGGGAGGCTTTCTACAGTAGCTACAGGTGGCTGGAGGGGATTCACTGATACAGTGGATTTAGCAGTAAGTATTGGAGTAGATTTGATAGCTTTAGATCCTTCAGATTTAGGAGGTTTGGATCCCCCAGGCCTAGTTGGTTTATATCCTCCAGGTTTAGTTGTGCTCTGCTTTTTAGTCATTCTGGGATACTTTTGGAAGATTAAATTGTTTGCAGAAGTTATTTTTCTTTTTTAGAGGATGAATTGGGCAATTTTTAAGCAAAAGATAGTCTCTGTTGGTCTTTTTTTCTCGATTAGGATTCTTAGAGAATGTAAATTGGGATAAGACAGGAAACGAGGGTTTCCTGAATGGATTTTGATTGAAAAGGACTTTTAAGTTATACTTATGCTTCAAACCCTTATATGTCTTTAAAATTGATCTTCTGAGGCTTAAAACTTGTGGAAATTGGCTTCAAGGGGTGATTTTTGCAATACAGAACATCCTGGAAAAAATTGGCCAGGGTTTGGTCTATTTTTGGCGTGTTTTAGGTATGTTTAAGCCATTCAAAACTCTTAATCAAGGGCCTAGTTTAATCACAGATGGTCTAAAATAAATTTATAGGTTTTAGTTTGTCGGAAAATACCTTAAGATGAATGTATTTGGTTGCTTGAAAAAGGTTTTGGGAGGATCATGGTTGAATCTGAAGCCTGCTAGTATACTGGTGCAGTGAATACGTCTTTATCAGTTCTTCAATGGTGAATTTGTATTGAAATTCAGGTCCTTCTGGGCATAAGTCGACAATCGGGGCAAAAGGTTCTTACACAGTCAAGAGTAAAGCAAACTAATGGATAAACCGTGTGATAATGAAACAATATGTGTGTTTCAAAGGTTTTAAGCTTATTTTAATTTCGTTTGGTTTATCATTTACTGTAGGTCAAATCATGGGTGGGAGCAGTTTAAGTTCAAAATGCGAAACTTGACAGTGGTTTTCGTGTTCAATTCAGGCAGTAAGCGGTTTCAATTGAAATGGACGCGATCAAATGGGAAAATGCCACGTCACAAAGGGCAGAATGGTAAAACAACTCATTTCGCGTCCAATTGAAGGTTGGGAAAATGATTGATTTTTGCGCGTGACATTGATCTGAGACCGTTAGATCTCATGATCAAGAGCGAAGGGTGAGGATTAACTAGAAAGATGCGGCCAAAGGGAAATGGTGGGACGGGGCCAATGTTAAGCGGGTGTTTTGAAGTTTAAAACCTTTATAAAATATGACTCTGGGTAAAGGTTTTATATATATAAAGGGTTTTATGCAAATGGTTGGGCGTATATGGTTAAAATAATATAAAGGGGATTAAATAATACAAAGCGTGAGGCTTTATATAGGATGGTGGATATGGATAATGGCAAGTTAAAGTTTATTTGAAACAAACCTAAGTTTTTATTTCAATCAAACTTTGGGTTAAAAGTTTATGAGGGGAAGTGTTAGTATTGCGGGGAAGGCTTTGATATGTGCAGTTGCAAAGGCGTGGGGTTTTTGCCTTTTGAACCTTATAAAAAAACTTTATTTGGTTTAAAACTTAGGATAAAAATGTAATGTGCGGGGGAATATGTTTAGTTTTGAACATATGTATGGGCGTGAGGTTTATTTTATTATATAGTTTTAAACCACTGAAGGGTCTATAACCATAGGGGGCGGCGTATTTCATTAAGGTTAGATTTAGACCAAAGGGCACATTTTTTGGGGTTTTTTTAATTTAACATGTGGATAATATCTTTGGTCCAAAATATTTATAATAGTGGGTTTTGGGGGGTATTTAAAATAAAGGGATTTATATAGATAGGATAAGGTATTTTTAGGGAATTAATAAAGTAAGTTAGAATTTAATATGACAAGGGGAAATGGAATACACAAAAATACACTAAATGACTAAGTAAAGTGAATAAGATAAGGCAAAGCTTTTCATTTCATGATTTCATTATTTTACTTAGGATAGAGTGTTTTTTGAGGGTTTTTGTATGCTTTATGAATGAAGGAAGTTAATTATATGGGATTTTAGGTTTCATTAAGTAAGAAAGAGTCCTTACTTAGGAAAATGAGTTAAATAGTGTGAATGAGGGATAAATAATGGTAAAGGGGATTTTATCATAAGAACTCAACATTTTCCACTATCCAGTCATTGAGCCTTGGGTCCGGTCCCAAAAAAATTCACAGAAATGCTCTGAGCCTTTTTTACTGGTAGTATAGAATACTAAAAACTTTACAGGGGAAAGGAGATTAGTAATTTTGGCCTGGTGATGAATATTAAATGTTTTTTTCCCACTTATTTCTACCTACCCAACATTATTCTAACATTTTTTCTTCCTTTTAGCAGGTGCATTTAGGTTTGCAACCTTGAAACATTTATTCTTTTGAAAACATAAAATATATAATTCTACCTTATCTCATCCGAGGGCTCAGATTAAACTGATGAGCTCCTCATTATTCTCTACCTATCTACTGATTTTTCAGGATTAAACTATCTGACAAAACTTTATTCACTATCTAAAACATGGAAATTGAAAACATGACAAGTCAAGTTTAAATAGTTTAACTCATCATGGATTATGGCATTTATTGACACTCTGCCATAATCATTTGCAAAAAGTAAAAAGTAGTGGCATTTGGACTTGCACACCTTCATGTTTTATTTTCATCTTTTTTCTTTTGGGGTCTATATTTTTTAAGTCCTTTGATCTTTCTTTTAGGAATTTTTACCCTCTTTTTTATTTTTTATTTTTTATTTTTTCTAAATATGGGAAAACAACTTACAGAAAGCAAGGTATGTACATATTTTTAGAATATTATCGAAATTCAATTCAAAACTATGAATCCTATATTTATAGGACCCTAACATGGCATATTGAGAAAGAGGGAAAAACACTACTTCAAGAAAAAACAAATTGCAAGCTCAAAACTCCAAAAGGCCAATTCAAGAATTGAAACCCTAACCAAGAAAAATTAAGGGGGTGAGCATTATATTCTTGCTGAGGCATCACTCATTGCATAATATACCTCATCAGCATCCTACAATAGAATATTTGAAGAAATTTGGGCAAATTTTGATTTTTTTTGTGTTTTTGCCAATTTTGCACAGTGGCACTGGAAAAAGCACAACGCCCTAGGTGTTACGCTTTTCCTAGGGACCTTCAATGGAGAAAATGAAACCACCATTGGATTTGGAAGTCCAAATTCAGTTAGGAAAACCACTTTACAAAAAAATTTGGGTCAAAGAGGCAGTCAAAAGGTCAAAAAACACTCAAAAAATGACCTTTCTGCCCTGTTTTGGAGGTTGGCACTGCGCTTTTGATCAATCTTGGGAGAATGAGGTTTTGGAGGGACAAACCTTTATCATTTTGGAAACTAGGCATAGATATGGAACTAGACATCACGTTCTTTCCAATGATCTATCATGAGCTCAATTTGGACACTTGGAACCCCCTCAAAAGTGAAGCTGAAGATGGTGTTCCGCTTAGGACAGTGGCGTTGCACTTTTGACACATTTTCTTAGTTTGCTGATATTTCTTAATTTTATCAATTTTTTCCAGTTTGAACATGGAAATTTGAATTTTACTAATGTAAATGTAATTATGATTATTTTGAGCTACCTAGGGGTAAATAAATTAGGTGAAAATTTTTGATGACATGTAATGAATCAGCTTGCAAAAAGTGAGGGATGAGTGAGTTTGACCTCTCTACACTCTAGGTATTCAGCTTTGTTTTTCGTGGAACACCTCCTCAACTTAGGAATTCGACCCCTGAGGTTGGGATAGGTTTTTTGAGGTCTATATCATGTACTTTTTGACTCATTTCATGGGTTGGATGTTGTTTCATTGATCAAAGACTCTAGTGTAATTAGTATTTGGCAAGAAATTAATGAAGAGGTTGCATCTATTCTTTGGGATACCCATGGTATGGAAATTTAGCATATTTTTTTCCTTTGTTACATATGTATGAATTTTTTGTATTCATGATCCATTTCATCTCTATTATATGTTGGTTTTCAAGTTGATAAGAAGAATACATCTCTCATGCTCTGTTTTGGGAAAATATTCATAATTTGCTCATTTTCATCAGTTTAGAAAGAATACATGCTTTTCCTTGCTCTTTATAGCTCTTCATCAGTCTGATTCATCTCACCCTAAAAAACTAAAGTGTTAGCCTTCCTACCTACCTTTCCCCATTGGGTCTCTGCAACCCTAATCTTACTTTCCCTGACCTAGCCTCTTTGACCTATTCACCCATCCAAAAAACATATTCAAACAAAAAACCCCTTGTACTAATACCTAGCCTAAAACCCTAATTCATCTAGCCTTCTTAGCTGTGATTTTGTGGAGAGAACCCTTTCCGGTTTAGTAAGGCTAGCTACCAAGCTAAAATATTTGTCTGTGGTTACCTCTGTTTGGACTCTTTCTCAGCCTTCAATATCTGGTGGAGTGATAACATAAGGAAGGTCGGAACTGTGAATGAATAAAAGATTGTTTTGGATAATATTTGAGTATCAAATGCATTTGTATTTTGCTTTATGACCTGTTTTCTGCATGTTATTTCTGATTATCGTGTTGTCTGTGTTTGGATCGGTTGCGCAACTATATTTTACCTTAAATGAATGATGAATGTATGGATCTATTTATATTGAACATTATTTTTATGTATTAAGGAATATTGAAAGGGATTGAGGATCTTCAACTATGCGCATGCAAGATAACATGTGTAAATTGGCCTAAATCTGTCTGGTTAGGGTTTCTGGTTAGGGCTTCTATTTCAAAGGTCAGATCATTGTTGCTTTGGAGATAAGACACCCACATCATTTAATTATTTCTTAGGGTGTGGAAACCTGGTTCCAGCACCCCCCCCATACTACTTCGGGTGAGATTTTGACTTGCGCAAGTAGGTCACTACCAAAAGGTCCAGTAGTAAGAGGGTTTTGTCGGTTAACCTTAACTATGAACCTAGGGTCAAAACCCCTCAAGCCAACATCCATGCATGAAATGAGGGTAAAGTTAAACTCGAACGTGAAGCCAAGGGTTCACCTTATACTCCTCCTGAGTTATTCTTGCTTGCCTTCTTGTGTGGAAACTTCTTGGCATAGTGCCTAAATTCATGATAATGGAAGCATTTAATTTTGGACAAAACTTTCTTCTTGCCCCCTTAACTGGATTCTGGTTTGGATTGATATTTCTTCCCTTTTCCCTTATTTTCCTTTCCATCCAATGCAAAGTTTTATTCATCCTCGTTCTTCGATGAAGTTCAATATTTAGTATTCCGCTTTATTTCTTCTTGTACCAGATTGGACCATAAGTGCTCCCAAGTTGGTAGTTTCTCCCTCCCATTCACCGAATCTTGATAGCTATGCTAACTCTTGGGAAGGCCCATAAGGGCTAGGCTTACCAAGTCTTATTTAGGTACATTATCACTGACCCCTCCAAGTTCATCATGACATTATGTGAACTTGCTCAGATACTGAGGAATTTTTTCATTCTTCTACATCTTGATACTTTGAATTTTATCCTTGAGAGCCAGCTTCATGTGGTCAATATTATTCTCGAACAATTTTTTCAATGCTTTCCACATTATGAACAAAGTTTCTTTTTAGTGTATATTTGAGACAATGTGATCCCGTACTCCCTCCAATATTATTCTCCTCGCCTTGGATACATCTTCCTTCCACTGATCAAGGTTCTGCGCATCAGATGCTTGTGGTTTTACAACATTTACTTTGATGTATTATAGTAATCCATTGTCATCCAATACTGCCTCCATCTGATCCTTCCAAGAAAAAAAATTAGAGGTGCCTCCTAAGGCATACTCTAGCCTTACTAAGTCCATTGAAGGCCATCTTCTCAACTTTGAAGAAATCTTGTTGCAATGAGCTCTAAAATCGAACCTACTGAGAAATAACTTCAAATTCCTGCTCTAATGCGAATCCTACTCTCATACCATGTAGAAATTACTATGTATATTTGCAACATCTCGGGAATTTTTAATCAAAATAACAAGACACAAACCTACTCTACTTCTCTACAAAAAGTAATTCACAATATAAAAAAAAAAAATTCAGGTATGCAATAAGAAATAACACACATGCAACAAGTATTTTTCTTAAGGAAAGAAAACAACTAAAAACCCCAATGCTTGCTTGCATTAATGTGATGAATAGATATGTATTACAATTACTTTGATCAAATGAGCACCACCTGCTGTTAGGTAGATAAATCATTCTTGCAGATGAGAAAGATCTCCCTAGTATCACAAGGATAGCTAGAAACAAACAGGACAAATGTAAACTACTTTCTCTAGATTATATATGATTTAGAATTCTCTGTGATGAAGGAAAGACCTACCTGTGATCCAATGCTAGTTGAATTCTTCTTTCCCATCGCTCCAAGAAGTCAGCTCTTAAGACCTGCAAGAAAAGACATGAAAGAGAATCAAAAGCACCTGCAACATATACTTATTCACAATCACAAATCTATCTTAATGATCAAGGAATTTAAGAAATAAGTTATTCAAGTGAACACATAAACAACTTATTGAGAAAACAAGATCCAATTGTATTATCTTTAAATAAAATAAAGAATCTTACAACCGTGTTCGCCTTGATGTCGTACAGATCCTTCCAGGGTCCGGAAAAATCATTTTCCTTTAGTCTGACAAGCCCTTCCACTCTTTGAACTAATCTAACTACAAGTATGTAATCGTTCTCGCAGCTGGCAAGAAGAGTATGTTTCTTCAGCAATTCCCTTCTCTATCGCAAATACTAAGTACAAATCAAGTACTAAGTGTATACAAAATGCATAGAGAATTTTTACATATGTGAGCATGTACCCTTGAGACTGAACCAAAGCTTCAATTTATAGGAGAAGGAAAGTGGTTACAGCTCCAAAATAGAAGGGATAGAGTCCCCTTATCAAGGGATTAAGTTCCAAAATCTAAGGAAAAGGCTCCTTTTATGAAGAAATGAATGTTCATGATAATGGAGGGAGTAAGGCTTCGACTGGATAACACATTGTAGAAGCTTCCAGCTGGGAGAATATTTGACCAGCTGGGCTTCTAGAATTTACTTTCGCCTTCAATTTACCTTTTACAGGGATCTACACTTTTAATGAAGAAAACATGCGATCGGCTCTGCAGTTTTTGGAGCAAAAGGTTGTGGTGCCGCAGGTAAGGCTAAGGAAAAGTGCAGTACAAGTATTTTTATGATTTTTACAAGATTTTCTCCAAATTCAGGACTTGGATTAGGAACTTTAGGGTTGTATACTTCTAAGGGAGCATTATATAGGTATTGATGAACCCATATAGACAGTAAAATGTTATGGTGACAAAATAATGTGTAACAGATTTCCCCCTAAAGCGCGAAGTCTGAGATAATTCGAAGAGTGAAGTGCTTTATCATTCTGAGGATTGGCTTGTGGACGCTGGTTGGAACCTGTAAAAATATTCAATGAAAACATATATATAGATATCATCACTAAGGTAGGCATTCCCATACTCTGAACAACAACTATCTAAATCAAAACTTAACTAAAATTTTCTGATATAGAAATGATTTTAATATTACATCAATAGTAGACACTGTATGGACGTAGCCATCTGTCATGAATAGTCTACAGTATAATGAACAATAAAATTCCTCGCAGCCTGGATGGTGGAAACTAGATCCAGGGTCTTGATTTCTGCTTCCTAAATTAGTACGAATCTATCCATGTGATTAATTGTGTCGAAGTCGAACATGGTAGAAACCTCTTGATTACCAGTCAATGATGTGAACTGTTAACAAGTGTGAGAGAAACCACCAATTATGAAAATGGTTCTCAAAGTAATTCGTACAATCCATGAAGTGTGAATAAATGATTTGAAGTTGAACACTTCATAGAATCATCCAATCGGAGGTCAATGATGTAACCTGTCATCGAAGACGAGAAATCTGACATTAAGGCATGCAGATTCCAAGGTACTGAAGGATTCTAGATCAACTTCTTAGATGATATGTTGTCATTGATAGAAAGTGATCCATTGTAGGAAATCCCATGACATGAAACCATTAGATCAAGTTTTGTAGAAATACTTTGCAAATACTGACTCAGGGATGGTCAACGCGAATGGAGACATATGTTTGCAGATGAATGGTTTGTTTGAACTGTCCTCTTGAATGCATAACGACACTGCAGATGGTTTGGTGACAATTGACCTAAAGATGATACCCAGAAATTGGCTGAAGACTTTCAATGTGGTTTGATTAACTGATAGGCAAAGGATTTTCCCAAACCAGGTAGAAGTGCGACAAAAAGTTTCGTGTTCAAGAGTGATATACTGTTTTTAATCAAAGTTAAACAACTGGATCCATTTTCTCTCTTTTTCCCCTACCATTTCTGGCAAGTACCTCTTTATTTTTGACAAGCTTGAGGATGATAACATTTGCTTGTTATATAAGCTCATCCTTCGGATGAGTCCAACTAATTTTAAAATCGAACCCTAAGAAGGAGTGGTTTGTTCCTGTTTTTAATTTACAAGTCCTTTACTGTTAAATTTTAATGAGTCCAGTATAGGAGAAACTCGGTGTTTTTCAATTTTAGGGAGTCAGAAGAAAAACTTAAAAAAACTCTGTGGGTGTACTTTTTCGTAAATTTAGTCTCTCAAGCCTGAAAAATGATGAAATAATACAGGAGAGAACTATATTGACCATGATTAGTCAACGTATACCTTTTTCGTAAATAGTCCATTTTAGTCTGGAAAAGGGGTAAACTTATACTGAAGGGATGACTGTTCATTTCCTTTAACGAGTTCGAATAGTCAAGTACTCAGAAATCTTTTCATTTTTAAAGAGTCTGTAAAGGGCTTAAAAGAGAACTCAATATTTCACTTTTTTGTAAGTTTTAACGAGTTCGAAAAAGGGATAAAAATGTACTCATAATTTTCGATTTTTCATAATTTTTATCGAGTTCGAAAAAGTGATAAAAAGTATACTCCTTTGTCAAAAATGATCATTTTACCCAAAAAATCCTATATTCTGCGCAAAAAACTCAAAAATTAAACATACATGTTTATGATTAATAAAAATAATTTGGAAAACAACTTTTCAAAGTGGAAAATAAACAAAATTATATTTCATTTATTCAAAAAATCTTATAAAAAGGATTTTTTCTAAATCACTTTTACCATTTTATTCCAGAGTGAAATTTGAGAGCTTTTGGTGAAAAACATTCGAGAGGAGATTACGAAAAATTCGCCCGTCGGAATCGAAAACCATCAGCTCCAGGTAATCCACATCATCCTCGCCTCCTTTTTTTTCCGTTCAATTTCTTAATTTATGTCTTAAAATCATTTTTTAGGAGAAAAATATTTTCAAAATTTCGCCCACGGGGGTCCACAGGTAATACACATGACACCTGCGGACCCCGAAAATTTTTCAAAAATAAAATTGTCATGGTCCTGCACTTTTTGTACAGGACGCATGTGGATCCATGCACTATTTCTGCGCAAAAGGTGCGAAGGCGCCATGAAGAAAATAAAATGATTGTTTCTCCCAAAATAAACCAAATTTGTTCACTCAAATTGTTTCTAATCTTTCAATTTTCCCATTGTAGAATATCTACAATGCTTGAGTGGAGGGAACATGAACATGAAGAGGTTGATGAGGTTGCAATGGTACATGCACCCACAAAGTGCGTGTTGAGGGAATGTGGTTTGTATAAATTCCGGGCTATTCAGGGTATGAGGTCCCAAATAGACTTACTCAGCTGGCTAGTAAAAAAATGGGACATCCAGGAACAATGCTTCATAATTGGAGATCACCGACTCGAAATTGAGCTGGAAGATATATATTTTCTTACTGGTTTATCAAACAGAGGTGAACTAATCTCTTTTTTTGGGGCTAGGGTAGGTGGCCAATCTGTCACTAGCCTTCAGCAAGAGTTCTGCAATGAGGAAGAAGATCCCAAAGATAAAGGCATTGATATAAAAACAATCATCCGTCCTGAACTCAAAGTGGTTGCATTTAATATAACCCGGTTGTGTGGGAGCATGGATCCACACGTTGCTACTAGATCCCAGATGCAGACTACTGTCGATTGTTTCAGAGGCACCATTTTCAATTGGTGTGAGGTAGCATTAGCCAACGTAAAAGGCTAATTGACCAAGGCAAAGAACTCAAAGCTGAAAAACATTGGGTATGGAGCTATTGTTGTCACATTTTGTCTAGAGAGAATTCCTTCAGTTGCCCCACGGTTTATTTCAGTTGATCATGGTAGATTCAAGGAGCCTCAGATGGTCTAATGGGTTGCACTGATGGCCCATAATAGCGAGGGCGGTGAGATTGTTCGTTTCACACTAGCTTATTTCCATTGGTTGGAGAACCAAATATTTGCCATAGAATATTTCCCATATGCTGGGATAGACTTTTGTGGTGATCGAGAGATGTCTCTTCCTCCGGGAACACAGTGGGATGACTCGGGTAAGAATTATTTTGACATGTTATAATTCTAATTTTTATTTGTTTTTGTTTAAATCGTCCAATACTGATGACAAATTTTTAAAATGCAGATGTTGGTCCACACAGGCCATCCATGCTCCGTCGCTTTGACAGGAAGCAAAGAGAGCCCATTGCACCACCACAAGATCAGGTGGCTGAGATTCTAACTGACTTAGAACACAACTTAGAGTAGTTGAACTTAGATATCTCGGAGACTTCGATAGATGATGTCCTTCTCCGTCTGCAGAGACATGTCATTGGAGTTCCTGGTCAGTTCAGGGGATTCCTGAATAGAGTAGTGCGAGCTATCGTGTACTATCATGATCACCACCACAGATAGTGGATGATTGTGCAGACTATGACATTTTTGTTTTTTGCATCACTATTTTTACCAATTATAAGGTGTTTTAAACCTATAATCAAGGACAATGTAATATTTTTTTTAAACACTACTCTATGATATTACTACTATTTTCGGCTATTTGTTTAACATGTTTATCGAATGTTGTTTTGATTTACTGCTTTAGTGTTGCAAATGTCTGTTTATAACACTAGTAGCTAATGCATCAGCCAATTTGTTTAAATTTCTCGAAATGTGTTGATATTCAATGTAATCAAACTCTCGTTCCAAGAGACGTACATTCAAAAATAATCTCAATAATACTAGATTTTTAATTCCGTATACTCGATTTAAATATAATATAATGAGTTCAGAATCTAACCTAATGATCAAATAATTCCAAATGAAATGGATTCAGATAATAACTCAGTCACTATGCTATATTCTTCAATATTATTCGTTGTTTGACCGAGGCTTACCCCATGAATAGATATTAACTCATTAGTAGGTGAATAAATAACCCAGGCTGTGGAAGAAATGTTCTGTGTACTACGACAAGCACCATCAGCAAAACCAATATACGTTTGAAGGGATGTCTACATCTACAATATCAAGAGTAATCTAGATAAGCAAGGATAAAAACAAACTTAACCTAGGCACACTTTGCTAATCTTAGGCACACTAGCTATGAAAAGAACTAAAAAAAAAAAAAAAAAAAGATCTTCACACAAGATTTAAGCATAATATCTCTTCAGATAAAGCCCATTTCTGGGTTTGTCTAAAGAGACTCTGTCATAATCAGTTAATTCATAGGCCCCTTTTGCAAGCACTCGCTTGACAATATAAGGACCGTGCCACATGGGTTCGAATTTCCCAGCTCCTAGTTTATCATTAGCTTGGTCGTATACCAATACTAGGTCACCCTCCGAAAAAACACGAGGTGTAACACTCCTATCATACTGAGCTTTCATTCATTTTTTATGAGCCTCGGTAACTAATGCAGCAGTTCGTCGAGTCTCATATAATTGAGCTAAGTATAAGAAGAGTTTTTCCTCTTCAGAGGTAGCTCGTAGTAATTCCATGGCTAATTTGAGTGACGGTATTTCGCATTCAATTGGTAACACAACTTCTAAACTGTAAACCAACTGAAAGGGAGTGAAACCTGTTGTAGTTTTTTCTGAGGTTTAGTATCCCCAAAGTGCTGAGAAAATCATAGTATGCCAATTCGATTTATGGATTCTGATTATCTGTTTGATCATGGTGGTTAAAAATTTATTTACAGCTTCAACCTGACCATTGGCCTACAGGTAATATGGTGTAGAACTGTCATGGCACAGACCAAGTTGGTTAGAAATTTCGGTCATCATAATGTTTCGAAAATGGCTCCCATGATCAGTAATGATAGCTTGGGGTACACCAAATCGAGAAATCACATGATTGAATACAAAAGTAGTTGCAGTTTTTCCATCTACCACAAATGTAGGCATCACCTTGGTCCATTTGGTAAAATAATCTACTACAAGAATAATATACCCATGCCCCCTGGTCGAGTGAGGGTTACATGTAATGAAGTCAATGCCCCATTTTGCAAAAGGACCAACAACAATTATTGGGTGAATAGGAACTGGTGGTGCACGCATTTTACAATCAAAGATCTGAAAATTATGGCATTTTCGGACTGGTAGAATACAATATTTAAATAACGAAGGCCAAAAATAACTAGAGTGCAATATATTTTGGTCTATGGCATACCCAGACATATGACCGCCACATGCTCCAGAGTGTCAATAATTTAAAACTTTTTCAGCCTCTTCATGAGTAAGACATCGCCGAAAAACAGAGTCCACACCTCGACGATAAAGAGTGCCATCGACAATATCATATTGTTGGGATTGGAAACAGATTTTTCATCTATGTGAACATGAGAGTTCAAGCTGAAAAAGTTTGGGTTTGGAGATGAATGATGATATCTCCATACCATGGATCAATGGTACTGATAAGAAACAAATATTCATCGGCGATCGGATGTTCTACCACAGTTTTTGTTTCAGTATTCGGGAAGTCACACATCAGTTCGGCTAACACTAGTGATTTCTTTGATTTAGATTTTTCAAATTATAAAGCAAACTCTTGAAGGATTACTATCCATTTAGAGTATTTTCCTCCTAGTAATTGTTTGGTCAAAATATACATCATAGTGTTACAATCAGAAATCACTATTGTTTTCCGTAATAGTATGTAATGACGAAATCTTTGGACAGCTTGAACTGCTGCCAATGCCAATTTCTCCACATGTGAGTATCTGATTTCAGTTGGATTTAAATTTCGACTGAGATAGTAAATCACATGTTCATTGTGAAATTCATCTTCCTGAACTAATACCATTCTGATTGTGGAAATAGAAGCTGCTAAGTAAAAAAATTAATCTAGGTTGTAATTAGGTGGATGCAATAACGGTGCATGGGTCAACGCGTGTTTATGAGCATCAAAATACCTATCAGCGATCTCATCCCAAATGAAAAGAATATTCTATTTCAGCAACCTGATAAAACCTTTGGTTAACTCGGCATAGTTAGGAATGAATCTACGCAAAAAGTTTGCTTTCCCCTGCAAAATTTGGAGTTGGCGAAGTGTTGAAGGAGGAGGTAAACTGATGATAGCCTCAATCTTTGAAGGATCGACACGAATGCCTTGTTTTGAAATGATAAATCCTAGTAATCGACCGGATTATACACAAAACACATTTGTGCGTATTCAGGCGAATCTTATAATACCTACATCTCATAAAAATTGCTCGTAAGTGGGTTGGAGGATCTTCTTTGTGTAAATAATGAGCAGGTATATCATTGAGATAAGGTTTCACAATGTGTTTAATTTCATGAAAAGAATAGGACATAGCCCTTTGAAAATTTGCCCCAACATTCTTAATTCCAAATGGTAATTTACGATAAGCAAAAGCTCCCCATGGACAAATGAATGTTGTCTTTGTTTGATCAGCAGGGAGTATGTTTATTTGATTATAACCAGAAAATCCATCCATAAGTGAAAACATCTCACTTCCAGCACAATCGTCAATGATTTGATCGATATAAGGGGTTGGATAACTATCTTTTGGACAAGCTCTGTTTATATCCCTATAATCGATACATACTCTAATTGTTCCTTGTTTTTATTGACAGGAACAATATTAGACACCCAATCTGTGAGAGCAATTGGATAAATTAATCCTGCTCGAAGTAATTTTTCAACTTTGGCTTTGATTGCAGCAGCTTCTCGTGGATGTATCTGACGTAATTTTTGTCTGATAGGTTTAGCATCCGGGTATGTTTTGATTTCATGAACAATAATTTTGGGATCGATTCTTGGCATTTATTCATAAGACCAGGAAAATATGTCATGGAATTCTTGAAATAGGGCTTTGTATATATCAATTTCATCTTTGGTACAAGAAGCACCTATATGAATGTTTTCAACAATTCTTGGTTTTACTGATATGTCAATAGGAACGGTTGAAGAAATATTTCCTAAATTTACTTTAGAATCTGAATTTGTGATTGATATCAGACTCTCTGGTTCCTTGACATAGTCAGTGGTGAAAATGGATGAAAAATTATCTTCAAATCTATCAAGATTAGGTAAAAATGATGACCGATGATGGAGATCATTCCATGGTAAATCATCTATTAACAAAAATTTGTGAATATTCTCGTCAGAATAAAACACTTCTGGAAAAGGATCCGGAGTTGATGTTATAGCTAAGCTTGAAGGTGAAAATGATTCTTCATTGACCACATTTATAGGGTCAGAATCAGTTGATGGTGGATTGGAAAATGACTTTACTGCTTGATATGCTAATTCAAATGGACTCAAAGGCATTGTACCTTCAAACGAATCCAGTTCTGACTCTAAAGGCACTATCCAAGCGTCATCAAATGGAATAGTGCTTGATGTAATCATATTGATATTAGATATAGTACGTGGTATGTTAGGTGGAGGCAAAGAAAAATTTCCCAACAAAGCGGAATCTTTAATCAAGCCTACTCCTACATCCTTATAAGGAATAGTTGTTTTTCCAACATGCTGAATACTATCTGTAGAAGCTAGATCGGATGAATAATACGAGAGTTGATCAAATTTCACAATATTTCCTTTATGAGGAAACATGATTATCCGAAAGACGGAAGACACTACAGTAGTCATAGCATAAGACCAATTTCAACCCAGGAGAAGGTTGTAATCTAGAGGGGCATCAACTACTTCCACATCTAGATTAACAGTTTTTCCTTCGACCTCTATAGGTAGATCCTGTAAAATACCATATGGATGGAATCCTCTTCCATCAAAAGCTTTGAGGATGGTTGGAGATTGGTTAAGTGTTGAAGAACCAAGCGATTTCCAACAACTCAAAGACATGATACATGTAGATGCCCCTTCATCAATCACAGTACGAAAACAACGTGTGTTTTTTACTAACATCGGAATCTAGAAAACCATTTGATGGGGTAGGCGAGGTGTAAAATTTTCTAAATCAAAGATCACAAGGTTTGAATCATGCAGATCTATGGATCCTAAAACTGACAATAGTAATTTTCTTTGTGCTGGACATGATTGCAGCACTTCCAAAGTCGACATTGTCGAAGGGGAAATTTCTAAATCTTCGACAATGTTGTAATTCTGAGCAGCTCTCGCATGTGGATTGAAAGCTAATTTACGAAGTACACCTTTAGGAGGCGGTTTGATTACTAAGTCGGGATTTGGTTTCTCAATGTGAAGCGGATTGGAAATCGAAGTAGATGTAGCTGGTGAAGAATTAGAATTTTCTATTTCTTTACCAGTAACGAGATTTTTACTACCATAATCTTGTGATCGAGTTGCAACTATCAAAATATCTACTAATGGAGTAAAAGAAGATCCAATCATTTTACTATCTTGAATTGGAAAGGGATCCTTCAAGACAGTAGGAGTGGGTGAACCTTTGACGAACTTAGAAACTTCTTCCCTATGTGGACATTCCTTGGTTAAATGATCCTCATCACAGATAAGACAAGGATAGCGAGGTTTCTGTTTGTCATCAGTTGATTTAGTTTTATTAGTTTTTTCTTTAGGAGATTAGGTCTGTTTATTATTTTTCTTCCCCTTTTTCTTTTTTCCTGATTTCGACTTAGTAGATGAATCTACAATGTGAATATCGGTAGTAGTTTCCAAGGAAGATTCTCCTTTTGGTGAATCGGGTAAAGTTATTATAGGAGAAGTAACCTTTGAAGATTTCTTCTTGTTCTTAATTGTAACAAATGAAATGCTTACACCATCAACGACATGAGACCCTGAAGGAGTTGCAGTTAACTGACCAGGTCGTGGTAAATCGGGGATTTTATCGTACAGAGTACTTGACTGGGTATATACCAAGTCAATATATTGAGCTTGAGCAATAACTTGTTCTTCTGTGACAACTCCTGCTTTAGCTACATCTTCAGTGATTTTTGGTATTAATGATTTAACAAACCATTCTGCCAATATTTGATCCGGGATAAAAACTTTTACCAAACGTCTTCTACGTCTCCATTCATGAATATGATCTGATATATACGTAGAAATAGATTGTTTTAGCGAAGTTAATAATTTCGTGCCATTGTCGTATCTGACTGGCAACTGAAAATGAGTTAAGAAGGCATTTTCTAAGGTGTTAAATTTGTTAAACGAGCCTCGTGGTAGTTCAATGTACCACTTAGCAACTAATCCTATTAACGTTCTCTGAAAAATTCTAAGTCTAACAGAATCATCAATTAAAGAGTTAGATGCGCACCAAAGGTGGTGAGTCATAACATGGTTGGAAGGATCTTCTCCTGATTTTCCTTCAAATTTTGGGATGTCACTCGGCAACTTATGAGGCATCGGCAGCCAATACGGATGATAGTAAGGATCATTCGTAAGGAAAGATAAATTGGGTAAATCTAAAGTTGCTATGAACGGAAATCGACGGGTAGGGTCTTGTGGATAACCTTGTGAAACTAAACCAATCCCAGGAGGAGGATATCCAGGATAACCTGGAATAGGATATGCATTTGGAATCATTTTACCTCCTAGATAACCAGGAATAACTAGACCATACTGCGGTTAAACAGGTGTTTGATATGTATATCAAGGGTATGGTTGTTGCGGGTAGACTGGAGATTGTGGAACAGGTCCATATTGGTATGGCCCCTGATACTGTTGATAAGTAAATTGAGGTTGACTCATTATAAATGTACTTGTACCAGATTTTCCTATAGGTATCTGAACAGTAGTATAAATCGTTGGTCCAGACTGCGGAATAGAAACCTGAGGAATCTGTATTGATGTTTGAGGGGAAGATGTAACGGGAACTGTAGACATTGTAGGAATAGGTGTGATAAGTTGAAAAAAACTTTGAACAGATGTTTGTGGTGGAGTAGTAAGTGTACTCGAACCAGGTTTCTGAACAGGACCAGATGTAGGTGTGGGAATAGAAGGTTGGACTGCTTGTTGGGGTTGATTATAACCAACAGGTTGTCTTGCTTGATAATAAGGTACTTGCATATTTGGTTGTAAATTTTGTTGAACTTGTGATGGATCCCACACCATTCCGAGAAATGAGGGTCCCATTGAAGGTTTTATATAAGATGGCCCATAACTGGGTTGAATAAATGGTTGATAATTAACTAGACAATTTCCACCTCCTTGTAAGATTTGTTGTTCTGGATAGAACTGCTGTGATAAAGGAGGTTGCAATCCTTGAGCAGGATATTGTCCTTGAGGTTTATATTGACCTTGGGGAATGTACTGTCCATGGGGTTGATATTGACCTTGGGATTGATGTTGACCTTGAGGTTGATACTGACCTTAAGGTATGTACTGTCCCTGAGGTTGATATTGACCCTAAGGTATGTATTTCCCCTGGGATTGATATTGACCTTGAGATATGTACTGTCCTTGGGGTTGCCCCCCAGGCTGTATTTGGCTATTTTGAGATTGTCCCGCAGGCTATATATTACTACCTTGAGATGCGGGGTTCGAAATATTTCTAGACATCATAAAAAATTGCTCATTGTTCGAAGTTCCAGTATTTGATTTATTCAGTCCAGATGATGACATTGGTTTGCTCGGAAAAGGAGATGCTCTTGACTATGTACCAGATAGTGACTAATAGCCCGCAGGAACAGACAAACCACCATAAAGAAATGTTTCTGGTGATTCAGAAAACATAGATGACTCACCTGACATGTTTTTCTAAGGTCTATAACCTATTGGTGTAGAGTAAAAAGGTATTCGAGGTGGAGAATACTGAAGACCTACGTTCTGCAGAAAATCTATCAATGAAGAATACCAAGCTTCTTGTCTAAAAGGACTGTAAAAAATTAATTCACATTGTCTAAGTTCTAAATTTTTCTGAGTTGAAGGGAGAATGACTTCTTCTTCTGTATCAGTAATTTCTTAAATACTAATAAGACCAGGAGGAAGTCCTTCCGTGATCCGATTCTTCACTCTAGGTGAATCAGGATATTCAGGAATTGGAGTAGTGAATTATAAAGTAGGTTCTGATGTAGCAGGTTCAGTTTCTGGTTCAGAAATTTCATGTTCTTTAGGTGATAATTCACTTGTTGTAGAAGCAACTTCGATTAATTCAGAAATTGAAACCATTTGTGGGATATGTTCTTCTACTTGTGATTCATATACTTTGAAATCAGGATGAGGGATTATAGATGATTCTCCTTGTTCCGTTAATCCAGTTCGACTGATAAAATTTGGTATCAGAGATTTAAGTCCTTCTAATTGGCTTGGTGTGTACTCAGGGGGTTTCCCTTGAGTTATGCGTGATTGTCTCAATAATTCAGCCACGATTAAAAATTTTAACACACACAATCAAAGAAAATCTTAATAAAAAATTCCTAAGGTCGCTAAGAAACAAACAAATGATCACACGCCTATAAAATCTAAGAGATCAAACCACTCACAAACAATAGATTACCGCACTAAAAACACTATTTGGTGATGAAATCCAACATCGTAGTATTTTAATGCATAAATGGCGGTTGGAACAGTTACCTTGACAACCTACTTGATGAAACAGATCAGTGAAATTTTCTCCACTTAAACCATCTCGAGTGAAGATAACCCTCCAGAGAGTCCAAGTGAGTCTAGCCGACGTTTACTCCAGGTACAGTGGGATATTCCCTCCACCGTCACCTTGGGAAATAATCCTATAGATTATGGCCACTAAGGTCACCAACAGAAACAAATATACCTGGGGGAACAGTCTACGAACTGATACACACGCAAGGGCAGAGTAACAAAGCTTAATCCCCTTGAAGGCTCCTTGACATAATCCAAGGTTTACCGACAAGTGACCCCAGGCTCCTCAACAATGGTCAATCTAAGGTTTACCGTTTTTAATACATGTATATCTTCTATCATTCCCAATGGGGAAGGATTGATTACCTCACTGGTTCGGATATGATCTCGTACTTCACTCCTTTAAGAGGAGCTTCCCAGATAATACATGCTACTATTGGAATTTTCCTGCCACAAGATAGACTACTTGTTTGTTTTAACTATCTTGGAGATTTAACTAAAACCTATTCCAAGACACTAGCCTAAGCTATGTTGGTGGAAAGAGCCCTAGAAAAATAAGATTTTTCTAGGTTGATTTTAATTAAGTGTTACTTTTAATTGGTTGTTTCTTAGGACAATGGGCATGAAAGTGAAACTGCAATGATGTATAACGACCCGACACCAAAAAACACTAAAATGCATCTATATGAGAAATAATTCATTCCTTTTCAATGAAACTTATCTAAAAGAAATATTTGAGGGATGTAAATTCTTTTAAAACATCAATTCTTCCTTTTAAAACAAGAATATATGAAGAGAAATCTTTTTCATGAGAACTCAATGATTAATTGCTCAAAAAGAAATCCCTTTTTAATCATTCAAGTCTTAAACTACAAATAAACAGTTTCCAAAATAAAAGTATGATTACTTGGGAGTACAAATTCAAAACTAAAAACACTAATTTTGAACTCTAAAAATTTAAAATTTAAGACTAAAAACTCTAAAAAATTTGAGGATCTTTTGCTCAGTTTGTAATCTAACCAAGAAATCCTTTGCTTATCCCAACAAGAAATCAAAATCATCCAATGGTGGTTTTAAGTGAAATTCACAACTTATGAACTAAAAGTTTCTTAAGATTTGCAAATAAAAGCTAAATCTAATTTTCATAAAAGCAAGTTTTGTTATAAAGTCAGAGGCTTAGCAAGAAAACAATGAAATACTAGTGATCTAAGTTATATCAAGGTTTCTGATCCTTGAGCAACCAAAAGACAAAGCAAAAATCACTTATAAAATGCAAATCTTTAGAAAATCACTAAAAACTTAGGAATGCTAGAATAAGCTTTCACAAAAGACTTTTAATAGTAAATACAAATCTGGGTAATTAGGGAGAATATTGTAAGCTGGTACCAGAAAAGAGAATTTTGAGTTTTTCAAAAAATTTCACAGGGTCTATAGGTTTCAGTGTAAAAAGGTGTGGCACCGCACAATTTACACAGAGAGACTGTGGAGGTTACCGCACTGTTTTCAAAGAAAAAGTGCGGAGCCCAGAAAAATTAAAGAAAAATTATAAAATATAAATCAAACTTATCAGGGATTCTAAGGCTAATTAATCCAAACCATTGCAGACTAATCAAAATCAGAAAAATACTTTCAAAATTCAAGCTCAAATAAAAATAAAACTAAGTTCTATTCCCCAATGGAATCGCCATTTTGTTAGGTGGATAAATCGTTCTTGCGGACAAGAAAGATCTCCCTAGTATCACAAGGATAGCTAGAAACAAACAAGACAAATGTAAACTACTTTCTCTAGATTATATATGATTTAGAATTCTCTATGATGAAGGAAAGACCTACCTGTGATCCAATGCTAGTTTAAATCTTCTTTCCCGTCGCTCCAAGAAGTCAGCTCTTAAGACCTGCAAGCAAAGACATGAAAGAGAATCAAAAGCATCCGCAACATATACTAATTCACAAATCACAAATCTATCTTAATGATCAAGGAATTTAAGAAATAAGTTATTCAAGTGAACACATAAACAACTTATTGAGAAAACAAGATCCAATTGTATTATCTTTAAATAAAAGAAAGAATCTTACAACCACATTCGCCTTGATGTCGTACAGATCCTTCCGGGGTCCAGAACAAGCGTTTTCCTTTGGTCTGACAAGTGCTTCCACTCTTTGAACTAATCTAACTACGAGTATGTAATCTTTCTCACAGCTGGCAAGAAGAGTATGTTTCTTCAGCAATTCCCTTCTGTATTGCAAATACTAAGTACAAAGCAAGTACTATGTGTATACAAAATGCATAGAGAAGTTTTACGTATGTGAGCATGTACCCTTGAGACTGAACCAAAGCTTCAATTTATAGGAGAAGGAAAGTGATTATAGCTCCAAAATAGAAGGGATAGAGTCCCCTTATCAAGGGATTAAGTTCCAAAATATAAGGAAAAGGCTCCTTTTATGAAGGAATGAATGTTCATGATAATGGAGGGAGTAAGGCTTCAACTGGATGATGCATTCTAGAAGCTTCCAGCTGGGAGAATATTCGACCAGCTAGACTTCTAGAATTTACTTTTGCCTTCAATTTACCTTTTACAGGGATCAACACTTTTAATGAAGAAAACGTGCGGTCGGATCTGCATTTTTTGGAGCAAAAGGTTGCGATGCCGCAGGTAAGGCTAAGGAAAAGTGCGGTACAAGTATTTTTATGATTTTTACAAGCTTTTCTCCAAATCTAGGACTTGGTTTAGGAAATTTAGGGTTTTAGACTTCTAAGGGAGCATTATATAGGTATTGATGAACCCATATAGAAAATAAAATGTCATGGTGACAAAATAATGTGTAACACCTGCAAGTGCATAACCTATCTCTCTGTGCACTGAAAGGCGCTGACCCAAACTTAGTCAAATTTTACCTCTACTTGAGCTCCTATTTTCTTGTGTTGTTCCTTGAGAAATTAGGCCCCTATTATCTAGGAATTTATCCAAAATGGATTTCAAAATTCCTTAGGTTGATCATATGACTGCATGCAACACTTGTACACTCAAGACTAGTCTACAATTGATGTTAAACTACCTTGGAATCTCCACCAAGCTTGGGGAAATTGAATTATCTGCATGCACTAGATATTTTGGGTTGATTGATATTTTAACTGGATGATCACTGAGTTTTACTGAAGTCACACTTCTTAAGTGACCATCCACTAGTTCCTCCAAACGTTGGAACTAGTTTAACTAAAAACAACCTGAGATAACTGACCTTGATTGATACAAATTAGCAATAAAACATGTTTAACTGAACTCTAAATCCTCAAATTTACTGAGTAAACTTGGTGACACAAGCCACGTCACACAAATTAATTTCATCCAAGTTGTTTGTTGATGTGGAAATTCTAATTTTCTCAATTTAATTAAGGAAAAATCAAATTGAGAATTTCTTGCTGCATTTTTCAACATGGTCCATGTCCTTGTCTCCAATAGAACTACAATACTCAAAATAAAAACAACATAGTTGGATGGTTTAAAAAGACACATCATATAACAGAGTTGGAAAGTGACGAGGATTTTAAATCCTAGGTCACACATTTGATCTCCTCCAACTGATAGATCTGATTATTATTAGTATTATTTTTATATTTACTACCATTTTGTCACGTCTTTAACAACTACCAGTGGGTGGTGCCAAAATGAAAAATGCCCTTGAAAGGCACCTGGAAAATGGTGTTATGTATAAATTTTAAGTTAAATAAATTTTTATATGATTATTTTATATTTATGGGGTCATTATTGGTCCAAATTCAATTTTAAAAGAAGATGGCAATCAAGGATGAAATATGAATTCAACTAAAGGGATATGCTGCACTTTATATTATTGCTTTATGACTAGAATCCCTTTTGTGTTTTTTGAGGGTCTATGGGCATATTTCAATTGATCTTGATTTATGCAGGAACACAATGAAATAAAGAAATACACATAAAAACAGAGGTGTAGTAGAAATAAAACTTCATTTCATTAATAATAAATAACTGAAATATGCTTACAGATAGAATGGAAATAAACTAGCTAGGGCGATGGTAGCTTATCTTTGAGAAGATGTGTGGTAGCTATAGGCCTCCAAATTGTGTTACAATGAGGCTCGAGAGCCTATTTATTATTGAGAAACAATGGAAAACCCTAAACATCCAAAAACCTAACCCTAGGAGATGAAGCGCCAAAACTATGGGCCCCGTTTGGGTAAGTTGGAACATCAATCTTCCCGGGGACGTAACTTTAGCATATGATCTATGTTTGACGCGCACAATACCTCGTTAGAAATATATATCTGAGGAATACAACTTTTGATGTGAGAAAAAATGAAGGAACTTCCATGTTGCTCTTGGTTTTTCCAAAAAAAACGTCGTTTAGGGCCTCAAAACGGCTCCAGAAGTTCAGGACCCGAAAAAATGCTAAAAGTAGTAAATTGTGCTACAATTTAGGAAACTAAAAAAATGAAAGAAACAATGGTGGGGCCCCAAGTGGAATAGGCGGGTGGCCACCAATATCCACCTAGATGATTCCTACCCCCTTAGGAAGCAATGGTCCCCATTGTGTTGAGTTCCTCCATGAGATGAGGAAAATTCTACTGAAATTTTTCCCTGGTGAACCATCTGCCTTGGTGTAGGATTTGGCCAGCTTTGAAAACCCGAGACATTTGGATCTTCTGCTGGTGAGGTTTCTTGATTTTCATGTCCATGATACAATCGGTGGTGGCTTGTTCCATGCAGTCTGGGTTTAAATATGTTGGTGTGAGTTGTTCTGCAATGTCAGAGGTGTCTAGTAGAGGTGGGAAGTAGGGCCGAAGGCGGTCCACATTGAACACTAGGTGAATACCAAGGAATGGTGGAATACTGAGCTTGAAGGCATTTTCCCCTATAGCCTTGGTTATGGTGTATTTCCCATATCGGAGTGGGCGAATGCAGCCACACTTTGTTTCCCATGGAAGTTGTGTTGCACTTGATGTTGATCATGTAATTGCTTGTATTTAGCATTGACTCTATCTAATATGTCATGAATTTTTTGGTGTATGTGTTGAATGTGATCAATGAAGTTATTCACCTTCTCAACTTCAAACTGGACATGATCCAAATCGGCTTGAGTAGCCGCAAATGGCATGGCTACATCAATGGGACATAGTGGTTGGAATCACAATCCCACATGAAAGGGGTTTTGGCCACTTGAGTTGTGGAGAGCTCTCATCCCATGTGTGTGGATGATTTGAATTGTACATGCACGGAATGTGTACGATCATCTTGTTGACGACCTATATCTGACCATTATTTTGGGGATGGAAAGTTGTGGACTTGGTGAGGTTAGTGTCCAACGTTGACTAGAGGATGGACCAGAATGTGCTGAGGAACCTATTGTCCCGATCTTAGATGATAGACTGTGGGATCCGAAATTGCAATCACACTCATTCAAAGAAGAGTTCAGCAGTGGCTTCTACTATGATATTGTTCTTGCAGGCCACCATAATGGCCATATTCAATAATACATTGATGACCACAAAAAAAAAATTGTTTCCATGCTCAGTAGAAGGAAGGCCTGATATGTAATACATGGAGATGGATTCGCAAGGTCAACTAGGGGGAGGTAGCGGAGTATATAGGCCTTGCTTCTTGCTAGTCAGTTTGGCAATAGTGCAAGCAGTGCAGGATCTGATGTACTTCCCGACATCTTGTTGAAGGTTCAGCCAATATAAATACTTTTGCGGTATTGCCACTATTTTCTCGACCCCAAAATTCCCAGTGACCCGATTGTAGTGTGCTTCCAAAATCATCTTGGCACACTCGCTTAAAGGAGCACAAAGGTGTCCCAGGTGACATAGCAGTGCATCCTAGAGGTGAAAATTTCGAACTTTCGTACCCTCCAAGAGTGTCTTGTATGTGTGGCAGAATTCTGGGTCGCTTTTGTATAGAAGCAGCCGATCACAAGTCTCATGCCCACAAGAGTTGAGAACAATGGTTAGTGCCACGATCGGTGGTTAGATGAGGCATTATGCAACATTATTGGTGTTTCCCTTCTTTTACTTGATGTTCAAATGAAACTGTTGCAGATATGTGGACCACTTCTGATGGTGATCATTTTGCAACTTCCCTTGTGTATGTATGAATTGCAGGGGTTGGTGGTCTGTGTGGATGACTGTTTCCTTCCCCAAAATGTAATTCTTCCATTTTCGGAAGTCCTGCACAATGGAATACATTTCTTTGTCATAAGTGGGATACTTGCATACCATGTCAGACAATGTCTCACTTTGATATGCCATTGGATGTCCTTGTTGAGTAAAAACTTCCCCACTAGCATAGTCAGAGGCATCTGTCTCGATCTCAAACGAATGTTGCAAGTCTGGTAATGTGAGAATTGGGGCAGAGTAGAGGAAATGTTTCAATTATATGAGTGCCTTTTGTTGAGATTCTGACCAAAATAATTTTTCTTTCGCTCCTTCCTTGGCGACTTGACTCAAGGGAAAATTGATATGAGATAATCCCAACATGAACCTGTGGTATAAATTAGCAGGACCCAGAAAGTTGCAAAGCTTTGTTAGAGTGGATGAGGTTGGCCAATCCTGAATGACTTGGATTTTGGTTGGATCCACATGCACTCCCCACTCATGAATAATGTATCCTAGATACTGAACCTCGGTAATGCCAAAAGTGAACTCCAAATTGGCACACAACTTGTGTTACCGCAGTGTTTGGAGGACCTATCAGATGTGGTGGAGGTGCTCTTCCCAAGTCTAGTTGAATATCAGGATGTCATCCAAGTACACTACTAAAAATGAGTTGATGAATGGCCACTAGATGTCATCCATCAACCTCATGAAGGTTGTGGGAGAATTCGTCAACTTGAAAGGCATGACCAGCCATTTGAAAAGGCCCTCCTTAGCTTTGAAGGAAATATTCCACACATTGGGGGGTTCGATTGGTAGCTAGTGATACTCGGACTTCAAGTCATTCTTGATGAAATATTTCACCTCTTTGAGTTGGTCTAGAAGGTCATCAATTCATGGGATTGGGTACCTATTCCGAACATTGATCTTGTTCAGCGCTCGATAGTTAATACAGAGTCTCCAAGTCACATCCTTCTTCTGCACCAACACGATCAGGATCCCACAAGGCAATGAACTCGGCCAAATTTTACCTTTCTGCAATAGCTCCTAAATCTGCCTCTTGATTTTATCATTCTCCATAACATAGCGCCAATATATCGGTCCATTTTGTAGCGGTTCACTGGGGTCAGATAGATGGGGTGCTTGTCCTGACAGTGCAGAGGCACCCCTATGGGTGAGGTGAAGATGTCCTCGTACTCCTCCACGACCTTGCTCATTTTTTTTTGTCATGTGGAGGAGCCCTGTCTGGAGGTCATAGCCATAGTCTTATTCTTTCCCTAAGGGAATATCATCAAGAAAACAAATTTCATGGTTTTGGAAATGAGCTTACCACATTGTTTTGCAGTAACCAAAGAGATAGTGGTAGGCGGTGGTACCTCTGGTTTCCTGTGAAACTTATTTCCAAAAGTAACAATAGCAACACGAGGTCGGGAGTCATACACAACATGTCGCTTCCAAAAGTATGGTTATCCTAATAATAAATCACAAACATCAAGAGGAACAATGTCACATAATACCTCATACGTGAAGGGCTTGATGATGTAGGGAAGGCGACATTGTTGGTTTATGCAGAGATCATGTCCTTGGTGAAGCCACGCGATGGTGTACGGTTGTGGGTTTTCTATGGTCGACAAGCCCAATCGCTTCACAACCTCTACTGAAACGAGGTTATTTTGTCTCCCACTATCAACAAAACTATAGTGGGGAACCCTTTACCCACATCTGGGAGTGGAAGAGACACTCCTCCTCCACTGGATCTTCCAGTTCCTCCTTCTAGATCTTTGTGGTGGCAACAATGGCATTGGGCTCTGCATCAATAATCTACTTCCCTTTGGCATTCCCATTGTCGAGTTCTGATTTAGAGTCGAAGCATGCATCTGAGTCAGAAGCCTTCATCTTGGCCACTAGTGACTGCTTAGCCCGACACTCACTTGTGTTGTGAGTGGATCTCTTATGGAACTCACACCACTTTCCTGTGTCCTTATTCGGCTTCGTAGTGTTTTTCTTTGCTTGCAGCTTTGGCAAGCTGTCTTGGGTTGCCATGCCTTGGCTTTGTGATTTGTTTTGCGGTGTGGGGGAACCTTTTCCTTGCTTTTGATTCGCAAATCATAAGTCTCATTTCTTCTATTTGAATTTCTGCTCAATCTTGGCAGCATACCAGTATTCCATACCAAGAGAGGAGATGTCAAGGAACTCCATTTCCTCCTGAATTTATCTGTGTATACAACTATGGTACTTTAGCACCAAATGTTTCTCTGAATCTTTGATACCCAACTTTGTGCGCAGGGTATGGAACAGATTTGTCATCTCATGCACATCTTGATCCCTTTGTTGCCGCAACATAGTCCATTGTATGTACTTATCCTCATAGCTCCCCATGAGATAATATTGTTGCTTGATGGCATCTAGGAAAGAATTCCAAGTGGGTACAATCGAGAATAGAGAGGGTTCCCCCTTGTCCTTTTTCTCACAGTAGGTTTCCCACCAGTCATTTACATGGGGGATGGCTTTGAGGAGTGAAAAAAAAATCTTCTCCCAGTCTGAAAAGTCATGAACCGAGAAATATCCTTCTTCAACCATCCATCTATGTTTTATGCATCTTTTTTGCCCTCAAATATGGGATTGTCAAATTTTACTTGCACATTAAAAGTAGTTGTGCCTCCAGAGTGGCTTCCAAATGGATGTGCACCACCGGTGGGCAGTCATTGAAGGATCTGGGCAAAGTTATCTATCATCGCATTCCTTTTTTTCTCAAGGGCCTCCTTGAGCAATATTTTGATAGGATATCCTGCTCCATCATCTTTCTTTTCTTCCCCCATGGGCGGTCATCAGGGTTTGCGAGGTTGATCTTGCAAAGGTTCAACCAGATCGAGCCCTAACTCCTTATACATTGATCTCGTTGGGGACATGCAAATAAGGATCGAGAAGGAGCAGACCGTTCTTATACCACTAATCCGGATTTATGCAGGAACAAAATGGAATACAAAAATACGCATAAAATAGAGGTGCAGCATAAATAAAACTTCATTTCATTAATAACAAATAATTCAAATATGCTTACACACATAATGTAAATAAACTAGTTAAGGCGCTAATAGCTTATCTCTGAGAAGAGATGTGGTGGCTACAGGCCTCTGAACTGCATTAAAATGTGGCTTGAGGGCCTATTTATTATTGAGAAATAATGGAAAACCATAAACATCCAAAAACCTAACCCTAGGAGATGAAGCGCCAAAACTATGGGCCCCATTTGGGTAATTGGTACACCAATCTTCCTGGGGATGTAACTTTGGCATAAGATCTCTATTTTATGTGCACAATACCTCATTATAAATATGTATCCAAGGACTACAACTTTTGATGTGAGCAACATCATAGGTACATCAATGTTGCTCCCAGTTAAAAAAAAAACATTGTTTAGGGCCTCAAAATGGCTCTGGAAGTTTAGGATCCGAAAAAACTGCTAAAAATAGTAAATTGTGCTACAATTAAGGAAGTTGAAAGAAAAAATGGTGGGGCCCCAAGTGGAATAGGGGGGTGGCCACCAATATCCACTTGGATCATCAGTTGTTTTGGATGCATGATGAAAACAAGACCCAAGAAAGGGTTTGAGTGACCATAATGAAATGGCTGAGGCTGAGTATGGGAAGAAATTTTACAACCAAAAATAATGATTGATATGAATTTTTTGGCAATAAAATGGTTGCAAGTTTTATTTTTAGTGGCATTAATTATGGAAATGACAATGTTTAAAAGTTGCAGTGCAATTATTTTTGCAGTGACAATGTTTGCAGGTTGCGGTGCAGGTTGTAGTGACAATGATGGTGGCAATGACAGTTTGTGCATGGTGAGATCAAATTGAAAATTATGTTATTCCTTATAACTTGGTGATATATGATGATAGTATAACTAGTTTGAAAATGATATGAAATAAAATTCCACAAGGAAGTTGAAGAATGAGGTGGGTGCCTCCACCGAGGTTGGAATCTCAATCATGTTCGAGCCTAGAGTGGGTTGTAGCATACTCATTCTCGAGGTTGGAGCCTCAATCAGGTTGTATCCTCTAATGATTAGGTACTTGCATCTGTTAGGGTTGGTGCATAAATCAGGTTGCAGTCTACCGCAAGTGTCATCTTACATTTCTTGGGGGCAGTTGCCTCCAACAAGTCAAAGCCTACAAATTGATGTAATGAACTAAAGATAAAGAAGAAGAAGATTGGCAATTTTCTCCCATATGGGTTTCCACCTAAAACCTTGTGTCTCTTTTTGATGTGATGGCTTATTATGTTGTTGATAGGTTCTTGATATGTTACTAAAATTATGATGCATTCTTTTAATTGATGATATAATGTTTTTGGTTCATATCGTTATGGTTGTATGATTTAGAAAATATGTAAATTTGTAAAATTGACCTCACACTGATTCATTCCCACTCTCAGTGTGACCTTTGGGCCAACAAGAAGTATTAGAGTAGGTCATCTTCAAAAACAATTAACTATTAGAAGATGGGTCAAATCAATATGGACTTAGATGCAACATCAGTTGTGCTTCTAGAATTTGAGCTAGAGGAGCTTAAGAGAAATAATGAAATATTGATAAAGTAGCTTGATGAATTCAAGAAAAATCTAGGAGAAACAAAAAAGTAGTTAGAGGAGAAAGATAACGTAATTGACCATATCAATAAAGATGAAAATGTAGCAAGGCACTTAGCCAAGGAAATTTAGGAAGATGCTCAAACCAAATTAAGAAACAAAAAGGAAAATATCCATGTACCCTGAATTATTTTATGGTTATTGTTTCCTATGTTATGCATTTTATCATAACACCATTGACTGTGATTACTGGAGAAATGGTTTGCAAAGTCGCATTGAACTATTTCTATGTCATAATTTTGGACACAGGACCAATGAAAATAAGGTAAACCAAAATAGGAAAATAATTTCTCTCCAAATATGGAAAAATAAGGAAAAAAATTATGGCCTTGTTCTATATACCTAGTAAGAAAACAAGCAGTATGTTGATAGTGGTTGCTAAAGACCAGTAGATTAGATAAAATTCATCAGCATCAAAGAAATAGATAAAGGTAAAATCAACTATGGTAAAAATGCATCTACCCATATTATTGGAAAAGGAACAATCAACATTGACAATGGAAGAACCAAAGCTTAGAATGCATTATATATATAAGGATTAAAATATAATTTTTTAAGCATAAGTCAAATGTGTGATCAATGTTTTGACATAATATTCATCTCCAAAAGATGTGAAATCAGGAATGCAAACACTGGTAAGTTGGTAGCAAGAGTTATTAGAACATATAGCAATGTATCTATACTAGATTGATCGAACTTTGAAAAAGATTGTGTTGGAGAAATAGATTGAAGTTGGTTGTGGCATAAAAATTTGGGACATATCTATTCAGACAACTAGGAAAATATTACACGAAAACAAGTTGTCAATAATATGCCTAGGATTTTAAAACCTTAGGATGAAGTGTTCAAGGAATGTCAACTTGGGAAATAAACTAGAGTCTCCTTCAAAGAAAAAGAGTACTCAACATCCCATCCATTAGAAATTATTCACACGATCTCTGCATACCAACCAAGTCACGCACACCATAAGGTGAGAGATATTTTCTGCTATTTTTTGATGATTTTACAAGAATGACATGGGTTAGGTTTTAAAACAAAAATATAAAGCATTTGAAAAATTTAATAGTTTCAAAGCTCTTGTTGAAAATGAGATGGACCTGAAAATTAAATTCTTGAGGACAAATAGAGGGGGAGAATTTACCTCCATGAATTTAATCATTTTTGCAAGCATCGTGACAATAGAAGACACTTCATTATACAAGAACACCTTAGCATAATGGTGTAGTTGAAAGGAAGAATAGAACAATTTAGGAGATGAAAATAACTATTCCTTTTGAAGATCAACTATCAGATCGATTCTGGGGAGAAGCAATCAATACAGTTGTGTATATTTTGAATAGGGTTCAAATCGAAACTAAAATTTCAAAGCCCCTTATGAACTATGGAAAAGAAGACCAAGCAACGTTAAATATTTCAAAGTGTTTGGAAGCAAGTGTTAAATAAATGTGAACAAATAAAATCTTAGAAAAATTGAATCCAAAGCCAATGAGGGTATCATTCTAGGATATGCCTATCGAAGAAAAGGTTACAGATGTTATAACTAAAGAATGTGAGAAGTCATTGAAAGCTTTGATGTAGAAGTAGATGAATCACTACCACATAATGAAGTTCTTCCTTTGTCTCAACCTAACTCGTATATATTTCAAGAATCCCCATTGGAAGAACACGAAGATGAACAATTTGAAGAAGTGAAGAGAGAAGAGAATGCACCTATGCAAGAAAAGAACCCACAAAAAATCATTAGGATGATCATAATTTGGGAAAATAAGATTCATGTGTTCAACCTAGAAGGAAAATTTCAGATGCATCATCAAAATAAAACATATCACTATTGTCTTTAATGGAATAACAAATTTTTTCTCAAGCCAGTAAGGATGAGCACTGGGTCAAGGCCATGAATGAAGAATTTAATATTTTCAAAAGACTCAATTTTGGGAATATGTCCTAAGACCAAAGGAAAAAAATTTAATTAGAACCAAGTGGATACAAAGAACAAAATTGATGATCATGGGAAGGTAGTAATAAATAAATTAATTTTTTTTCTGGAAGGGTTATGCATAAGTGGAAGGCATTGATTTTGGTGAAACATTTGCTCATGTAGCTTGTTTAAGATTCATTTGAATGTTCTTGGGCTTTTTTTTTCCAAAGGTTTCAAAGTATGCCAAATGGATGTAAAGTCAACATTCCTAAATGGACGTGAACTCAAGGAAGAGGTATATGTTGAACAACCAGAGGGATTTCAATCAACAAAAGACAAATATTTTGTATGTAAGCTAAAGAATGCATTGCTTGCTTTGAAGCAGACGCTCAAGGCATGGTATGCTAGGTTATATGCCTATCTTCATCAAAATGGCTTCAGCAAAGGCTTAGTTGATAACAATATATACATCAAGAATGAAGAACATAACATTTTAATCATTTTGGTCTATGTAGATGATATTATCTTTGGTAGTAATGATGACTCCATGAGCAAGAAATTTGTAAGCAATATGAAGAAGGAATTTGCGATGGTCATGTTAGGTGAATTATCATTCTTTCTTATACTTCAAGTCAATAAATCAAAGTTAGGAATTTTCATATCTCAAACCAAATACATTAAAAAAATATGAAGAAGTTTAGAATGGGAACATGCACCCCAGTAAGAAACTTTATGGTTACAGGTTGTAAAATAAGAAAATATGATGATTCTCGGTAAGTAAATCAAACCATGTATAGATTAATGATTGGGGATATTATCTATTGGACAACATTAAGACCCAATATTATGCATGTTGTGGGAATGGTAGGAAAATTTCAATCATCCCATAAGGAATCTCATGTAAATTCAATTAAAATATAATTCAAATATCTTCAAAGTACTACATATTATGGCTTATGGTATCCACGGGGAACTTATATTACTATTAAATCTTACACTGATGTATATTGGTATGGATGTGTGGATGATATAAAAATCACTAGTGGAGGAGCATTTTTTCTTGGAAAATGTTTAATTTCATGGCATATCTAGAAACGATCTGCTATCACTCACTCCACTACAGAAGCAAAGTACATTGCTACAATTGCATGTTGTACTCAAGTGATATGGATGAAGCATAGTATGAAAATTCTTCAAGAACATAATGGTCAACCTATGGCTATCATGTGTGATAACACTAGTGTAATTGATATTTCAAAAAATTCATTCCTACAATAAAAAAATATTCATATTCCAATTAAGTATCATTTATTGAGAGAAAATGTTGTGGATAATTAAGTCAAATTGTAATACATTCCAACTAAGGAACAAATTATTGATATCTATACCAAAAAACTACCAAGGTAAAGTTTTGAATATCTTCAAAAAAATATGGGAGTAGTTTCTTCCCACTAGAAGAGTATCTCATTATCCTTACAACAATTATAAAGGGTTTCTTCAAAATTTGAAGAAGCTCTCCTTTGGTAGGTACCTATAGATGAAGAAAAAAGTAAGATCTTAGGGAGAATATGGGTACAATATAAACAACAATGAATGTATGGTCTCAAGGGGAGTACAACAATAAAATCATGGTTTGAAGGGGAGTACAACAATAAGAAACAACGAAAGCATGGTACATTAATAGGTGGTGGAAGAATGGCCTCAAGGGGAGACAATATATTAGTAGGAAGGAATTATGGTTCATTTAGGTCCACATGATCATCCAAAAATAGGTACTCATGCAAGATCATTAGCATGGAAATTTTCAATAGATATTGTTGACCCTTTTCCATTGTTGTCAAAGGAGGATATATTGTAGCAGACATTAATGAAAAAATTAAAATTTATAGAGGAAGGAATTTGAACAAGGAGAGAGTCCAAAAGTTATACTTGTAAATAAAAAATGCATAGGAAGAATTTTTGAATTGTTTGACATCAAATTACCATTAATTTTGTATGGTCTTGCCATCAATGAAAAAGTAGGATGTTGTTGCACTTAGTATTGTCATTGATGAAAACAATATGTCATTTGTTTCAAAGGGGATGGATGAGATAACAACAATAGTTTATGACCCAAGAAGAAACAGGAAGCTATAAAGTGATATGAGAGTTGGATCTTTCACAAGGTATCATCACATGAAGATATGGGTGCTTGAAGTCATTTGATTTTTTGATGAACTCATGATGCTCAAAAGATCCTACAAACAACATGGTTGCGTAAATCTTGTCGATATATTTCCAACAATATATCTTGCTCAGAAAAACTCCTCCCAAGTGAGAAGTTATGACCAATCGAAGTTTCAATATTAATTGAGGGAATAAACTTTAAAGCCAAAATGAAAAATTTTAATGTTTTAAACAATCGGAAAGTTCAAGGTGAATGTACCATTAAATAGAGCAATCAATGGCCACGAGTGTGCAAAGTTGCACACTTGTTAACACCATTAAATGATGTGCTTGTCTCTCAATGACACTCCTAACAAGTTAATGGTTGGATGAATGTGAATATGCATGATGTTTAACTAGCCACGTTAGACTAACCATATGATGACACGTGGAAATATCATATTTGATGATTTTGTGGACCTATCAGTGAATGAAATATGGCACTCTCGCATAGTGATCATAACATCTCAGCTAGTGGACATCAACCTTATTACACGGTGCCACCTGAGGTCACCACATGGCATGGTAACTTAGCACACTTTGGTTGGTGAAAATTCTAAAACAGGTGACATGTGGTACCCTTAATCAGCTACCATGTGGCTCTATGATATCATGATGATATCATCAAGGAAAAAATTAGTTACCCTTGGGTCATGATCACATGGTCACGGAATTCTAGATATTTATTGACCTTGCTCGTATGGGATGGTGATATGGAACCATGTCACAAAATTTAACAAGACTTAGGTCACAATCCGTTGGTGGGCCAATTACAAAGATAGGTTTTAAAGGCACTAAGGGATGGCCCCATAAGGCCCAATACCACCAACCAAATGTATATATATGTGAATCACACTCAACTCCAAATACAATAATTTAAATGATAAGTCTAGATATCCAACAAAGTATATGGATATGATTCAAATAGTTTTTAGGTGCGAAGGATTTGTATTGGTTTTAGTTTCAAACAAATTTTTTTGCTACGAAGTTTTTTTTCACTATAAGGTTTATCATTATGGTTTCTTGGAAAATTTATGGTTGTCTAATTTTGGTGATCATGTCTGGTTTCAACATTAACAATAGAACTCATTGTTATGGCGTAATTGGTGCATGTGTGTGAAACCCTTTTCTAGTGGCCTAGTTTAATGCTATAGTTAGTGAAAGTATTACAGTGATCTCATTTGGATAGAGCTATCCATATGATATGATTTGTTGAATTTGCATGAACACGATAGTGGCTTTTTGGCAAGAGTTAATGGAATATGATAGGGGATGTGTCAAATTGGAATGAGGATCGTCCACGGGGGTGGTCCACATCGTTGGCTCCATTGGAGCTATAGTATCCAAAGTAAAAGGAAAGTAGGTGGATGGCTTAACAAGCCACATCGTATAAAAAATACTCCAAAGTAAAAGGAAAGAAGGTGGATAGCTTAACAAGCCACATCGTATAAAAAATACTGTAACTGATGTGGATTGTAAAGCCTAGGTTGTGGTTTTGATCTACTCCAATTGATAGGTTCAATTATTATTTTTACAGTTATTATTATTATTGTATTTACTATCATTTTATCACTTATTTAAAAATTACCAGTTGTCAGTGCTAGAACCAACAAACTGTTGAAAGGCTCCTAGAAAATGGATTTATGTGAAACATTTAAGTTAATATAAAGTTTTATATGGTTTTTTTGGATTTATGGGGTCAATATTGGTCTGATTTGATTCCAAAAGAAGCTAGGTGATAAGGGATTAGAGATGAATTCAACCAAAGGGATATGATGCACTTTTGAATTTTGTTTGAATGCCATAATCTCTTGTGCGTGTTTTGAGGGTCTATTAGTGTCAATTTTTGCATCCTTCCACCAGTGATCAAATAAAATCTTTCCCTGTCATGTTAGGGTCCCATTTTGAATTTTTTGTCATTCCATTCGGTCATCATGCAAAAATTTGGTCACTTGGTGCAGATTTAGTTTTGCCTTACTCCTTTCAAACATTTGTAACTAGCTGGCTCATTTCACCACTTTGTTGGGTGTACCATCAGTCATGAGTTATCGTCATCATTTCAGTAATTTTCATCATGGTTTCATTTATTCATAATCTCCATTAGGTATTAGGGTTTTTAAGGTCATCAAATCACCATTTCATGCATAAAATCCCAGAAAATGAAGGGGTGTCAATAAAGAAATTTCATCAGTAAGTTTGATTTGTAAATTTTATTTCAGAGCAAAATGTATTTTTATTTTCTTAATTTGTAATAAGTTCTCAGAGTTCTGAGTAGCTGCACACTCAAATTTCCATCAACAAATAATTAAAGTTACAAAAATTAAATCAATGTTCCTAAGCCATCAAAATATGAAGTTCAATGATCTAATTTAGAAATTAAATATAAAGAGAAATGTAAAGTCAATTTCGAGAAAGAAAAAGTGGGTCCCAAGTCTGTTTAATGACATTTATCCAAGTATAAAGGCTCCCAAAGACCAAGAAGTCATTCATTTTCATCCTCAAAGCATCGAGCTCTCAACCTCCCCTGGAAAAAAATAGAGTTTTCTTTCATAAAATTGAATTCTATGTCATTCGTTGCACTTTTTCCAAAGGCACTATGCTTTTGCAGGAGGCCACGATGCGCTTTTCCAAAGGCGTTGCGCTTTCACAATCCCTTGCTGCGCTTTTTCTCTATACATTTCATTTTTTGCAGTAGGGAGCCAAGGTCCCAAATCTTCATTGTAGAGGTTCTCAGCTTCAATTCAGGGTTCCTATAACTATTTTCAAGTAAGTGGCACCTACATAGCTCCTCCTATCATCTTGTGGTGTTAATTTTGTGGTGCAAACCCTCCCTTACATTTTATGTCATGTATTGAGAATTGAAACCATAGTTTCATAATTTTCAAACTTAATTTCTTTCCCCTAGACCCATTTACATTCCCTGCACCCTAACTCAGTCCCCACTACCCTTACATTTACTCATTTCCCATTCCCAAGCCCTATTCCCTAAACCCTACCACCCTAGTTGTGCTTTCTTAGGCATCTAGATACCTCCCTGTAATACAAATTTCCTAACCTATTTCCCTAAATATTTCACCCTCCCATCACTTCCCTAAGCTCCCTAATCCATTTATACATTCCCCAAATTTTCTCTCACCCATCATAATCCCCTAACCCTACAATCCTAATACCTTTCCCTTCCCCTTCTTCCCTATGGTTTTCAAAAAAAAACTAAACATAATGGAGGGAGAAAGAAACATAATGGAGGAGGCAATAAATTCCAAAAAATAAGATAAGAAAACATATAACAAAAGAGGGATAATTCTGAGATTAGAGCCAACCGACACTGGGGGAATTAATGGCATCTCCCTTAGCTGTCAAATGGTTCTAGCATGTAGGTTTCTTTGAATTTTGTGAGATAGTACAAAGATTCCAAAGTCATCCTACTTTGACCAAGGTTTTCATTAGTAACCTCCAAAAAAACCAAGTGACTATAGCAGGGGTGACTTTCACCTTTTCCACTGGCGTCATTGCAGCAACAACGGGGATACCCAATGTGGTTGAAAAATGGTTTAAGACTAAGGATTTGGATGCCCATTAATATGAGCCTTACCTCAAGGCACCTTACAAAGATAACATCAAAAAGGTCTTTCCTTTTGGTCAGATGTTGAACATGTTTTCCCCCAGGATGAAAATCATCATGAAATACTTCACTTGTTAGGGCAGATTCTCTAGATTATGCAACTATCACATTAGGTTACTCATGCATTTCACTAGGGTGAAATTTCTCAACCTTCCCTATTACTTTTACAAAAGCATTGATAAAATGTCCTACATAGTGAAAAAAATATATTATGAGCTTCAGATGAACAAACTCTTCCATCACTCTCTGATTAAAATTATTGTCCTTCACCACCTCAATCAGTTGAAAATATCAGGGGAGACTTTGATAGAGGCAGATGTCTTCACTGTAGGACTAATTCAACTTGCTAGACCTATTCCACCAACAACATTAGTTCCTCACAAGAAGACTAGGCTATATAGCAGGGCTATAGTGAAAGAAATCAAAGAGGTCAAAGAGGTAAAAACCTACCAGAGGGGACCTAGGCAAGTGTTTTCTCAAGAGATTGTGGCAGGGGCCTTGCCTTATTCATCAACAAAACAGGGAAATCAAAAGCAAAAAGAGGCAGTTGTTCAAGAGGAGGAAGACCTTCATGAGGAAGAAAGAGAGTTTGACTTGGTGGACTTAGATGTCCAAGATGATCATGAGGCCTCAAACCTGATCATCAGAGAGAAACATGCCACAATTAAAGAGCTGCAGGATAATATGGCTAGAGCACAATTTGTCATATCCTTCCTTGAACAAGAAAACAAGCAAGTGAAAGACAAACAAGTACTCTTGGAATTAGAGTTGTTGAAGACCAAGAGGTAAGACCCTAAAGGGAAAGTTGTGATGGCACCCGATGAGCCTGGCCATGATGAGACTCAAACCACCAAGACAAGGCCAAAAACAAGAGGTCTGAAGAGAACATTAGAGTAGGAGAAACATGAGGCAAAACAACTCAGTTTTGAGGAAAGAATTGCAAAGGAAATCAATGATGACAGAGAAGTGTGGCTTGACAGAGTGAACATCCACCTTGAAAATATCCTCCATAAGGCCAATAAGGAAAATGAGGTGCTTAAACACATGGCTAATATATACACCACTATAAACAAGATTTTCAACATCACAATCAAGCAATTGAAGGATAAACTCAAGCAAACCCTAATCAAGAAAAAGGAGGAGGAAAAACTTGAGTTACTTGATGATGCCTCCTTGATTTCTTGAGACACCTCATCAGCACTTCATATACCAATTTTGAATATTTTTGGGCAAGTTTTCAATTTTTTGGGCATTTTGCAAATTTTGACATACTTTTTGCACAGTCAGCCTGCAAAGAGCATAGTGTGGGCCACAATGCACTTTTTTTGGAGGCCTCCAAATGAGAAAAGGCTTGCATATTTGGATTCAAAGTGATGTCTACATCACGTTTTGACTACTTACACTCAAGAAATAGAGCTTTTTGACAGGCGGAAATGGAAAAAAACCACTCAAAAACCACCTTTCTGCCTCCTTTTTCAGCCTTTCGCTACACTTTTTGAGTAGTCTTGGGAGTTTAATTTGTGAGGAGATCCACTCAACCATTTTCAGAGCTTGAGCACATTTCTGACAAATTTACTTGAAGAGATTTTGAATGAGCCATCTTGGGCCCAATTTGGACTGCAGGAAGTCACTCAAAAGTGGCATTGAAGGCCCACGTTGCACTTTTCACCAGGCACACTGCACTTTTTCCAAGCACGCTATGCTTTTTGTTGTTCACTGATTTTTTTCAGAATTTTCCAGTTTATTAGTTGATTGATGGATTTCAAAGAAATTTACTGATGTAATTATAAAATTTTAATGTAATTATTTCATAAATAGTTACTAGGGGTAGATACATCATGTAAATATTTAATTTTGTTCAAAGTGAATCAGTTTCATGAATGATAGGGATGAATTGGCTAACCTCCCTAATCACTAGGATTCGAGTTGAGCACTTTGGGGATCAACTTCGCAAGTCATGGATTCGACCCCTGAGTGTGGGAGAAGTAGTTCTTGGCCTATATATTCATTTACTTTCTCATTGCAATGGTTGGATGTTGTAGAATTGATCATTGAACACTAGCGTAATCAAACTTTTGGCAGGAAATAATACATTGAGTTGCAGCTGTTTTGGTGGAATTCCTATGGTAATTTGTTTTAACATTGTTTCCTCTTATGTTTGAAAATGTTTGAAATGTATTTTGATTTCCATATTCATGTCATCTATGAATGTAATTGATTCCTAAGTTAGATAGACATAATTCATTAGCCGATGCTATGTTTTGGAGGAATAGTTACAGTTTTGTTTCATATTCTTCTAATTGAAAAGAATTCATGTTTCCAATGCTCTTTTCTGAAACCCTAGCAGTATAATCCACTCCATAAAGATACCTTAATGTGTTAAATTACTTACCTACCTTGCCCCATGAGATATTTGCAATTCTAATCTTTTTTTTCCCTGACCTATTCACCATCCAACACTCAAAATAAATCAACCAAACCCTAGTGCTACTATACCTAGCCTAAAATCGCATTTATCCAGTAATTTCACTGTGATCTTGTGGAGAGATCCCTCTCCTGCCTAGTAGGGCTAGCTAGTTTGCAAAATATTAGTCTGTGGTTACCTTTCCTGGTCTCTTCTCAACCTCGGAGATCTAGTGGAGTGATAACATCTTGGCAACCATAATAGGAAATAAAGTGACATATATTCCCTATTTGTACCATTATATCATCAAATTCTTGGCCTGTGGATGATAGGTCTAAGATTTCGTGGAGGTTGATCTGAAAATTTTTAGAGAAACAATTTGTTGAACGGTGAACATTATGGCTTGCGGAGATACACAATATCAAATCCAAATCCTCATCCAACCGATCCAGTCAAAGATCCAGAGAGGCTTGTTCAGAAGCAAAGATATCAAAACAAATAAATTCAGTCAAATCCTATTCCATTGGTAAGATCTTCTTCGCTGCCTACAAAAGTTTTATCTCTCAAAGACGTACCTTTTGATTTGAAATTTGAGCTTTATTTGTTTTGATCTAAGTTTTAAATCTCACGGTCTGATATATTTTTTGACCCATTAAGGATTTCTGAAGTAAAATATTCCTCTGAAGTAGATCTTAGTTCCTTAAAACTCAAAGAGAATTTAGCTTTTGAATAATCTAAGTCTGAATCAGACTTTGACGCAAAATTTTGCAGTCAATTCTATAGGCTTGAAATTTTATCAAACCAAATTCAATACCAATTAGAAAAATCCATAATCTAATATCAGAAAGAGTCATTACCCATCCCGACACAATCACATTCAGTTGTTTCTTCGTCATCTCCACCATCTACTTCATTACCCATTCAGCAAACTCCTTCCATTGTCACTCCTGTACCTCACTCAGCGGGAATCATGGAAATATTTGCATCCCTCATTCTACCAGGTCAACTCAATGCCTTACCACAAGGTTATGGCCAGAGACTCCCTCTTTTTTATGAGAGTTCTCAAATTACTACAAGACAACACATAGTCAAATTCACCGACTTTATAGACTTGGAAGAAATAGATGTTGGCGATGCTAAGATGAGAATCATAGTTCAGATCTTTTCTGGAGATCTTAAAACATTGTTTAGATCATTGGATGTAAACTCTATAGCCACTTCAAACCAGCTGATAGATTCCTTCATATCTCAATGGGAGGTGAATAATAATCCCTTGCAAATACTTTCTGAATATAATAATCTGAAAAGGGAACCACATGAATCAGTACAAGACTTCACTGCCTGTTTTAACAGAGTATACAATTCCATTCCCAATGAGATAAAACCTCCTCAAGTTTTGGCTCTCTTGCATTATCCAGATGGATTTGATCCATACATGGCCTATCAGTTGCGAGAGAGAAATCCTGCTACATTAGAAGACATGCAGAATAATGCAATCAGTGTGGAAGCTAACTTGTCCATTAAGAATTCAAAAAAGAAGGGTGAGAGGAGAGTAACCATCAAATAAGAAGCATCCTCATCCTCTAATGTAAAACTAGACACTTTGATAAGAACAGTAGAAAGGATAGTTGACAGGATGTCCATAACAGAAAGAAATCCGGAACCATAATTTAGAAATACTAACTTCAGAGGATAGCAGCGTCAGCCTCAATTCAGAACCAAATAAAGAGAATAGGGAGCACCTGGGAAACCAGCACAACAACAACATATTTAGACACCCTTTATGCTCAAGGAGTTGAGGAAGAAGAAGAACATCATATTTTGAAGAAAATCACTTTTTTACAGCTAATGTCTAGCCCAAATTTCTGACAGGAAATGAAGCTTATGTTGAGAAGATAGATGTGCCCAAGGATGAAGACTACATATTAGCCACTGATCATGAGTTGGAGGTTGAATCTGATGATTATTAGTGAGGATACTTGAATGCACTCAGTTCAAAATAGAGGCAATACTTATTGAGGGTTAGAGATGTCCCAATAAATCCTATTCAGAAGCGGGCATCCCAACAAAATGATATTCAACTGAAGCGGAATCCTCAAATTAATCAAAATAAAGGAAAATAACCTGTAGCTACAAATCAGAGCAAGGTTATTCAACCATCTACAAGCACACTGGGAAAATAAAATGATAGTAAAAAAAAAGAAGCTACACCAAAGGATCATGCTGACAAAAGATACATCATTATTAAAGAGGTAGACAAATCCATTCCTTTCAGCTTAAAAACTAAAATTTCCAAATTGAAAGTGTCTATACCTTTAACTGAACTTATCAAGAATAATTAGTATAAGTCTCATATAGCCAAAATGTTAAAATTAGATCCTTTACCTGATATACTAAATGTCGAAGATGACAAACCTGAACTTATCTTTGGTCCAGCAATAGATGGTCAATTAGACGATAGTGAAGTTCCCAAATTCTATTTGAGTCTGAGAATCCACCAAAATATCCTTCACAATGCTATGTTCGCCTCTGGTCCTTCCCACAATTTGATGTTGAAAGCCTTTATGGAGAAATTGGGCCTAGATATCACTCGTCCTTACCATGACTTGTATTCCTTTGATTCGGGTAGCGTCCATTGTCTGGATCTCATTAAGGATTTAGTAGTTTCCCTTGAAAAAATGCCAACAAATAATTTCTTGATGGATGTGGTGGTAGTTGATATACCACCACAGTTTGGTATGTTGTTGTCGAGATCTTGGGGAGCGAAGTTGAGAGGCACTTTGCAACTAGACTTAACTTATGCCACCATCCCAATTTTTAGAAAATTGAGAAAGTTGTACCGAGAAATGAAGATGAAGTACATGATAACCAACAAAGAGAATCCTAACAATCATCCAATTAATGTTATACATACATATTTAGAATCATTTATTGTGTTCAATGATGGTGGCTTGAATGATGTAGATAGTCAGCTTGTAGAAGTATAAGATATTCTAGAAATTTCTAATTGTATCAAAAGAGTTTAGATGAGGGAAAAATAAAATATGCCAAGATCCTCAGAGCAGTCATCAGAGAAGGCAGGGAAAATTTTAGAATAGAATCAAGAAGTGGCCCGAAAAGTTGAGACAAAACAGAAATCAGAATTCCAACACTTGGATGATGAAAATGGTCTTTGGACCATGGATTTTGATGGTGCATTGGGGAAAGATGGGGCATGCATTGGAATTTGGATCCATAGTCATCTTCATCATCCTGGTGAGGTTCCTAAAAATGTAAGGTTATGTTCATACAATTTTTTTTTTGATTGTTCTAACAATGAGGTAGAATATGAGGCATTGATCATCAACCTCAATATCTTGAAAAGGTTGGGCGCAAGAACAATTTTAGTTTATGGGGCCTCTGAACTTGTGATAAAATAGGTAAAAAGGGAATACCAGGCCAAGCATCCACGAATGAGAGCATATAGGAATTTTTTACTGGATATCCTAAAGATTTTTCTCGAACATGCATTGTTAGTAGTGCCGAGAAGTCGGAATCTCATGGAAAATTCGCTTGTTACAACCGCAAGTAATTTCAAGATCCCTATTTTTTCCAATAGAAAGTTTAAAATCCATGTTAAACATTGGCCCATTGTTCCTGATAACTTGCGGTATTGGAAAGTATTTTGGGATGATAATCAGGTAAACAATTTTCTGCAAAATGAAGGAGAATTTGAGAATTATTTCATTGATGAAGTTTATGAAAAGGATGATCAAGTCATTGAAACCACCTAGGTTGATATATTACAACTGAAATATAACAATATTCAAATAGATCTCATACCTTTGGAAGAATTGTTTGATCAATATGATGTAGCAAGGAAGCCAACATTGGTTCCTATGGAGAAAGGTGTGGAGGATGTAAACAACGAACAAGCCTAAGATGGTCAAACTGTCCAAGTTTTTATCTCTTGAGGTAAAAGACAAATACATTGATTTACTTTCTAAATTTTCCGATGTTTTCGTTTGGGATTATGCAGACTTTAAGGTATATGATAAGAATATTATTCAGCATACCATTCCAATTAAGCCCGACCAAAAGCCCTTCAGGGAAAAGCTAAGAAGGATCAACCCAAGGTTGCTGCCATCGATTGAAAAGGAATTGAACATAATTTACATATCAGGTATCATTATTCCTATTATATTTTCCGACTGGATATCAAATCTACTCCCAATAAGGAAGAAGACTGGATAAATAAGGCTTTGTATTAATTTTATAAATTTGAACAAGGTGTCCCTTAAGGATAATTATCCCCTTCCCAAAATGGATCATATCCTACAAAGAGTGGTTGGATCATCTCGGATGTCACTGCTTGATGGATATTCAGGATATAGCCAGATTTTATTGCATGAGAAGGACCAAGATAAAATTGCCTTCACGACACCTTGGGGCTCATTTAAGTATGCTAAGATGCCATTCGGACTCAAGAATGCAGGGGCTACCTTTCAACGAGCGATGGACATAGCCTTTGCAGATGAGAAAGATGTTTTCTTCGTGGTATATTTAGATGGTTTGAAAATTTTCTCTCATTCCGATGATGAATACTTGTATCACTCAAGGATTGTATTTCAAAAATGCAAGAAATTCAGAATTTCTCTTAATCTAAAAAAGAGCCTTTTTTCCATGGAGGAGGGCAAGCTTCTTGGTCACATCATATCCAAGAATGGAATTCGGATTGACCCTTCTCAGGTTGAGGCAATTCAACAAATTGACTTTCCACAAAGCATGAAAAAAATTCAAGCTTTCAATGGTAAGATGAACTTGTTACACAGATTTATTCCAAATTTGGTTGAGCATCTTCGAGAAATGACCATCATGTTAAAGAAAGAGAATGAGGTGAAGTGGTTCAAGGATTCCAAGAATTATTTTAACTCAATGAAGTTTGCCTTAACCACAACCCATGTTTTAATCAACCCAGATTATTCTATTTATTTTATCATTTTCTCATTTGCCTATGAGCATACATTGGTTGCAGTCTTGATGCAAAATAAGGATAAGACTGAGCAACCCATATAATTTTTTAGTAGAACCATCAGGGATGCAACTCTTCGGTATAATATCATTGAGAAGCAAGCCTTGGCTTTGGTAAAATCTTTGAAGGATTTCCGTGTATACATTTTACATTCACATATTTTGGCTTATGTACCGAATACAGCAATAAAAGATGTTCTTATGTAGATAGATCTGGAAGGTAGAAGAGGGAATTGGATAGCAGAAATGTTAGAATATGACCTCGAGATCAAGCCCACAAAGCTGATCAAAATTTAGGGTCTAGCCAAGGTCATGGCTTATTCAAACTTACATGCCCTAGACATCAACCTCATTTCAGCATTGTTCGATGAAGAAGAGGATGGCACTCTCATACAGGTATTGATATCTTTCTTTCGTCTCCATGGTATTCAGATATTATATATTTTCTTTAGAATTTAAATCCTCCTCCAGGCATGTCTAAGAGCAAGGGTAGGACATTGAAGTTGAAGGCTTCTAAATACTTCATTTTGGACATCAACCTTTATTAGAAATATCCAGGAGGTATTTTTCTTAATTGTTTAGTTGAAAATGAATCCAAAGAAGTTATGAATGATTTTCATAGGGGATATTATGGGGGCCATATATTTTTGAAAACCACGGCTAACAAAGCATTGAGAGTGGGATACTATTGGCCAAGTATTTTTGCATACTTGTACAAAAGAGTGATGAGTTGCCCTGAGTGTCAAATGTTTCAAGGTAAAAGAAAACTTCTTCCATTACCTTTGCAGCCTATTTCAGTACATGCACCTTTTTAGCATTGGGGCCTTGAATTCGTCGGAGAGATTCACCCTACATCATCTACACAACATAACTCAATCTCAAAGTCCACTGAATACTTCATGAAATGGATCGAAATGATCCCAACAAGGCAAGCAACATATTTAGTAATTATTCAGTTTTTGGAGACTAACATTTTGTCTCGTTTTGGTTGTCCTCATAAGATCATTACTGAAAATGCTTCTCCATTCAAGTCGAGGAGAATGGTTGAGTTTTGTGATAAGTACAACATCAAATTGGGGCATTCAACTTCCTATTATCCACAAGGTAATGGTTTAGCATAACCTTATAATAATTATTTGATTAATATCATAAAGAAGATGCTTGAGGCCAACAAGAAGAATTGGTACAAAAAAATTTTTAATGCTTTGTGGGCGGACAGGGTGAGTAGTAATAAATCTATAGGAATGTCCCCTTTTCAGTTGTTTTATGCTATAAACATTGTTTTTCCTACATCACTTGCAGTCTCGGTCATGAAATTGTTGCAAGAATAAGGAAGCGAGGAAAATGATGTACAACTCCGGATCAATCACATGATCCATATTCATCAAACAAGAGATGAGGTATTTCATAAAACCTCAAAGCTTCATGAGAAGATAAAGAAGGTGTATGACTGCAAGGCCAAGGTAGATGATTTTAAGATTGAATATGTAGTCCTCTAGTTGGATGCAAGGAATGAGGAAAAAGGGAAGCACAGAAAAATTGAAAACCTATGGAAAGGGCCATACAAGATCTCAGATTTTTGTGGACAGCATGCTTTCATATTGAAGGAGACGAATGGAGAAGAATGCTTACGAGGACCGGTCAATGGTAGGCTCCTTATGCACTAACTTTTCTGATGCAGATTTTAGATTTCTCAATTCCGTTGTAAACATCAGTTTAACTTTATGAAAAGTGTGAAGTGGAGAATCACCGAAGCTTGGAGCCCGAGGTGAAGGCCATAAAGTTTCATTTCTTTTCTGTTGTTTTCAAAATTTAAGTAAAAGTTAATTCAGTCAGTTTTCAGTCAATTTTGAGTTAGTCTTGAGTCAGTTCATTATATTCAGTTTTTTTTTCAGCTTTTGACTCCATGCCCAATGAATAGGCACTTTTTCTATGGTGTTCTTGACACCTCCAAGGAGTTGTCATCCCCCAGCTCAAGCCAATGTTAGTGGCAGATTTTGCATCCTTCCACCAGTGATCAAATAAACTCTTTTCATGTCATGTTAGGGTCCCATTTTGAAAATTTTGTCATTCCATTAGGTCATCATGCAAAAATTTGGGCACTTGGTGTAGATTTAGGTCTGATCTCACTCCTTTCAAAATTTTGTAACTAGCTAGCTCATTTCACCACTTTGCTGAGTGTACCATCAGTCATGAGTTATCATTATCATTTCAGTCATTTTCATCATGGTTTCATTCTGTTAGAGTCTCCATTAGGTCTTAGGGTTTCCAAGGTGATCAAATCACCATTTCATGCATAAAAGCCCAACAAATGAAGGAGTGCCAATAAATAAATTTCATCACTAAGTTTGATTTGTAAATTTGATTTCAAAGCAAAATGTAATTGTATTTTCTTAATTTGTAATAATTTCTCAATGTTCCAAGTCGCTGCACACTCAAAGTTCCATCAAAAAATAAGGAATGTTCCAAAAATTCAATCAGTGTTCCTAAGCCATTAAAATATGAAGTTCAATGATCTAATTCAGAAATTAAAGATAAAGAGCAATATAAAGTCAATTTCAAGAAAGTAAAAGTGGGTCCCAAGTTTGTTTAATGACATTTATCCAAGTATAAAGGCTCCCAAAGACCAAGAAGTCATTCATTTTCATCCTCAAAGCATCAAGCTCTCAGCCTCCCCAAGAAAAAAATCAAATTATATTTCATAAAATCGAATTCTGGGTCATTCGCTGTGATTTTTCCAAAGGCGTTGCGCTTTTGCAGGTAGCCACATTGCGCTTTTCGCAGTCCCTCGCTACGCTTTTTCTCTTTACGATGTGCTCTTTGTAGTAGGGATCTACGATCCTAAATCTTCATTTCAAAGGTTATTAGCTTCAGTTTAGGGTTTCTATAGCTATTTTCAAGTAAGTGGCACCTCCATAGCTCCTCCTATCATATTTTGGTGTTAATTTTGTGGTGCAAACCCTCCCTTACATTTTATGTCATGTTTTGAGAATTGAAACCCCAATTTCATAATTTTCAAACTTAATTGATTTTTTCTGGACCCATTTACATTCCCTACACCCTAACTCACTCCCCACTACCCTTACATTTATTCTTTTACCATTCCCATGTCGTATTCCCTAAACCCTACCACCCTAGTTTTGCTTTCCTAGACAGCTAGATACCTCCCTGTAATACAAATTTCCTACCCTATTTCCCTTAATATTTCACCCTCCCATCACTTCCCTAAGCTCCCTAATCCCTTTATACATTCCCCCAAATTTTCCCTCACCCATCACAATCCCCTAACCCTACAATCCTACTCCCTTTCCCTTCCCCTTCTTCCCTAGGGTTTTCAAAAACAATCTAAACATAATGGAGGAAGAAAGAAACATAATGGAAGAGGAAATAAATTCCACATAAGAAGATAGTAAAACATTTAACAGAGGGATATTTCTAAGATTAGAGCCAACAGACACTAGGGAATTAATGGCATCACCCTTAGCTGTCAAATGTTTCCAGCATGTAGGTTGCTTTGAATTTTTTGAGATGGTACAAAGATTCCAAATTCATCGTACTTTGACCATGGTTTTCATCAGCAACTTACAAAACAACCAAGTGACTATAGCAGGGGTGAATTTCACCATTTCCACTGACATCATTGCAGCAGCAATATGGATACCCAATGTGGGTGAAAAATGGTTTAATACTAAAGATTTGGATGCCCAAATGTATGAGCCTTACCTCAAGTCACCTTACAACAATAACATAAAAAATATCTTTCCTTTTGGTTAGTTTTTTAATATGTTTTCCCCCATGATGAAAATCATCATGAAAAAATTCACTTTTGAGGGAAGATTCTCTAGATTATACAACTATCACATTAGGTTTCTCATGCATTTCACTAGGGTGAAATTGCTTAACCTTCCCTGCTACTTGTACAGAAGAAATGATAAAATGGCCTACATAGTGAAAAACAGAGATTTCATGGAAGGCATCAAAGCAAGGATTTGATTAGAAGAAATTTCATTTCCATCTCAAAGTATTTCCATAAAAAGCTTCAAGGAAAGTTACCTATCATCCTTGATCTTTCAAGGAAGCAGCAGAACATCCTCATCATTCACCATTCAAAGGAAGCTTCAACCATATTCAAAGTAATCCAGATGATAGAAGAAGTAAAACATCTACTCAAGTAATTATATCTATGACTTTATATGAATCTATTAAAATGTCTCCTTTGCAAAGAAAGAAACAAATTGTCTGGGGTTTCAAACTTTCCATAGAAGACAAGGACAATAAATTCATATCAAATTCATGAAATGAGATATAAGAGCCTAAAGGATTCTTATAGAATCCATAAAAGACTCTATCATCTCTATTGTATCAAATCTAAAATCATCAAAAGGAGTATATAAGAAATTGGTGGAGCTATTCTTTGTGAGTACTTCTGGAGAAGCAACCTCTCTAATCAACTGCAGGAACTAGGAGAAGACTACAGTGGTGCTAAATGATCTATGACAAGAATGGGGAAACTTCACTTCAAGATTATACGGGAAGATAGAATCCACACCATAGCACAATTTAGGTTCTCTATGTAAAATAGAGGAAACAATATTGAAAGCCAAAGTTGTTAGAGGATCAAGTGAAGGGAATCAAGCCTTTACATCCACGTAAAGGAATAAAGTAATATTCGGTAAGTTTGGTCCACAGAATAGTATGGACAAAGCACGATGCTTTGGATGTGATAAAATTGGGCATTATAAAATAGGTTATCCTAAATTTGAAAAGGACAAGAGAAATAGGGAAGAATCCCATGTCTCGTAAATTAGAGAAGAACCTGATGCAAATAAATCTAAGAAAGAAGAATTGAGGGATCTCCACTATGATTAAGATCATTGTCTCCGTTAAGTGAATATTGTTGGTTTTATAGCAATGTAGCACCCTGATCAAATAATGGTAGGAATTATTTGTGAAACAACTCCTGGAAAACCTCTCTAATAACTATACTGATGGAAGGCAGTCATCAAGATCAATGGTTATGATAAAAAACATAATTATGGGATGTGATGACATATTGATGGAGCAAGCCAAGGGAATGAAGCTCTTCATTATAGTAAAACTGTTGAAGGGTGAATTAAATGAAAAAGGTATGAGGTATGTATATATTTATATGTTGACACTGCATGCTATGAAGTCATGTCATATGGTTGCGGGTAATAGACTTCTATGTTTAGAAGTATGATCTATGAAGGAGGATCTCTAGGTACACTAACATATGAAATCAACATTATATATATCCACGTGAAATATGAGGTGGTTGTAAATGAATGAGGAAGTGAAAAATGTGTAAGTTCCTAGGAATGAAGAATGTGCAGAAAGGAAGAGATCATGAAATGCAACCATGTCAAGAGGCAGTTATCATCCAGAAGCAATGAAGATGTGACTAGGAGATCTCCTAGGAGGATATGTAGACTCTGAAAGAAGCCTGGTAAAGAAGAAGACCCTTAAAAAGGCATATCATTAGGAGATGTGTCGATCTGAATAAAGGATTATGATGCCTACAGTAATATTTCATGGTGAAAGATCATCACTGAGGTAACTTTTGTTTCAAAATTTCACATGTATATGTTTATCTGGATGAATTTGTGCAGGGCTGCTAATAATGAGTAAGGATGTATGATCCTTGAAGATGATTCGAAGGAAATTAGCATGGAACAACGGTGGACCAGATGAGAAATAATGATGAATCACTTTCTGATAGTGGACATGACTCGTGAATGAAAGTGATGGATGATCTGTGCCCTATGAAGCCAAAAGTTGAAGATTCCTTAATATCGAAATACATGACATTGAGGGGAGGAATTCTTCATGAGTAGTTGGATTGCTGTTGCAAGACGTTGGTTGAGAGGGAGACTGGTGGTAAGTTTCTTGCTTGGAAGAAACTTGAAGTATTTCCTTCCTGTGTTGAGAGGGAGTGACATATGTGATTCTCTATTACATGTGTCATGCACTACACCAGAACTAACAGCTGTAAGTCTTAATGAAGACCATGTGAAGAGAATGGATAGACACATCATTCTAGTCTTCACCTGGAAGACATAATTGAGGATTTGGTAATCATATGGCATTTGATACTCTTTGAGAATGATATAGGGCATTCAAGATAAGAGTAGTCGTGGACCGATATTCTTTGAGGGTTGGCTACCCAAGAAGAATATTCCAAGAAGGTCATACTCTGTGAACACCTAGGTGGGGTATGTAAATTGGAGATACAGTGACTATGGTGTCTATTAGTCATGTGTCTCGCCAATATTGTAGCCCATTGTCTCATTGAGATATGGGGTTGTTAGTCAAGGCCTTGCACTAGGAAAATGCTGGTTGTATGATGCTATACAGATGTGATTACCAATCTGATTCTTCTTATGAGATTCTTCAGTTTGAAAGTGACAATGTACCTGTATGAATACTCCTTAGTTAAGAGGGAGTGTTGAAAAGTGTAAATAGGTCAGTCTTCATACTGACTATATAATTATGTAATGAAGAAGACAAAGATAATAAAATGTATTTTGTACTTGCTTCATGGGTTTCATGAGCAAGATTTTATTATACGTTAAATAGACTTCTTCTTGATGTCTATGTAGGGTTTTTTCTTCTAGATAAAAATATAATTAAGTTCCATTTATATATGAAGGACCTAGTCAAAGGAGATGCTCCAATATTTTGCAAAAAAAATCATGAAATATGGCTTGAATTTGACTTAACTCAATGCTGGAAACAAATGATGAAATTCAACCCATATGCAGCTACACATCAGCCTAATTATTAGGTGAGAAGTCAACTTTCTAGCTGACTGTATGGTCAGCCTAATAAACTGGACACATGCACTATTTATACTCACCTCTACGGTTCATTTGAGCAACAATTTTCGGTGGTCTCTGCAACATAAATGTGTGGGCTATATCAGTAACAAAAGTGCAGATATCCTAAAGAATCAAAGTGTGGATCTCCTGAAGAAAGACATGCAGAACCCTTGAAGAAATCGAAACCAAATATCTCTGAAACACATTGCGGATACCTCTGAAACATATTGTGGATAAAAGAAAGAACATAGTGTGCATCTCTACAATGAGAAGTGCTAGCAATACCTACGGTCATCCCTGAAGAGTTCAAACGGTAATCTCTGTAATAGTAAAGTGTAGACAAAACATAATATCAATTGTGGATGATAAAGATACACAATGCGAATGAAAAATGACGCAGTGTGGACTATACTTATAATCTCAGCAGTGATCTCTGTAATAAAGGACGCGGACCTGCATAGTAATACAGTATTATTCAGATCTCTCTGAGTTTTTCAAATGAGGAGAACAGAGATACATTCCAGATCTTTTCAGAGGACAGTCCCGGTGAAATCACATAAAAGGGATATTATAACAACTCATAATTACTCAGCAATAAGGGTCTTATAGTTTCGGTGCTATGATATAGTCTTAATACTATATACATATAACAAGGTCACTACAACTTAATGAAAAACACAGTCTCGGTACTTTCCAATTTTAGTGCTAAAGCAGAGAAATACAATCCAAACCAACGATACATATTAGCTACAGTTTTGTGCTATAATTTAGTCCACAATTTTGTGCAGTGATATGACAGTTTGGTGTAGTGAATATCAGCATGGAAGTTCATCAAAGAAGAAGAAGTAACAAGGTCTTGGAAGCATCCATAAGTCAAGGGTCTAAGTCTAGGTCATGGTACTTGTCATTGGAAGATCTATAAGATCAAGGATGATAGGTAACTTGCCTTGAAGCTTTTTATGGAAATACTTTGAGATGGCAATGAAATTTCTTCTAATCAAATACTTGATTTGATGCCTTCCATGAAATCTGATCCTTGAGTGTCTCTCAAAAATCAATCAACCAAACCCTAGTGCTGCTATACCTAGCCTAAAATCTCATTTATCCAGTCATTTGACTGTGATCTTGTGGAAAGAGCCCTCTCCTGCCTAGTAGGGCTAGATACTTGGCAAAATATTGGTTTGTGGTTACCTTTTTTGGTCTCTTCTCAGCCTCGAAGATCCATTGGAGTGATAACAGGGTCTATGGGAATGTTTCACTTGTCTTAGATACATGGTGAAACAAATATCCAAGAAATGGTTTAAGTGGCCAAATTAATCAATTAGATGAAGCAAATTATGGGAAACAGTTTTGACAACCAAAAACAATGATATATATGAATTTTGTGGTAGTATAATGGTTTCAGGTTTTGTTTGTAGTGACAGTGATTATGGAAGCGACAATTTTTGTAAGTTGCAGTGAGAGTGATTGTGGAAATGAAAATGTTTTAATGTTGTAGTGGCAGTGATGGTGGCACTGATATTTTTTGTAGGGTGAGATGATGGTATAGTTTGTGATAATGAAAATGGATTGCATATATGATATTCCTTATAAATCAATGATATATGATGACAATGGATCCAGTTTGAAAATGATATGAAATAAAGGTCCACAAAGAAGTTGAAGAAGGATGTGGGTGCCTCTACTGAGGTTGAGGCCTCAATCATCATGGAGCCTATTTATTCTCGAGGTTGGAGCCTCAATTAGGTTGTAGCCTATAGTGAGAATTTTCTTGCATAATTTGGGTTTGGCACGTCCATCAGGTTGTATCCTACTACAAGTGGCAACTTTAATTTTTTGGGGGTGGTTTCCTCCAATAGTTCAGACCAAATTGATGGAATGAGCCAAAGTTAAAGAAGAACAAGATTGGTGGTTTTCTCCAAAATGGGTTACCACCTAAAATATTATGTCTCTTTGTGATGTGATGGATTCTTATGTTGTTGATATCTTCTTGATATGTTACTAAAAAGATGATGCATTGTTGTAACTGATGATATAATGCTTCTAGTTCATATATTTATGGATGTATGATTAAGAAAGGTTATGAAATGGAAAATTTGACCTCACACTGGTTCACCCCCCTATCAGTGTGACCTTTGTTCCAACACCTAAAGATTCCCATAGTATTATCAGCCTACTGGACTATGTCAAAGAAGATTACAATCCAAACACCTTTATTCTTGGTATATGAGCAAGAAGAGGTAATTCCTATAGAATTTATTGTCCTTATTCCCTACATTTATACCACAATACAATTGATGAATTATGTAGTAGAGAAAATAATAATAGATTTAATACAAATGAAAGAGGATAGATTCATGGAAAGGTTCCATCAAAATGTGTAGAAGGCCATGGAAAAGGCATGGCACGACTTTCACATTAAGTAGAAGAGATTCCAGAGTGGTCACTAGAAAATTTGGCGGAATTTCCGACGGCCAATTCGTCGCTATTCCGACACATAGTTGTCGCAAGAGCGACAGTTCAAGGACGGGAAAAACGTGGTTTTCCATCCCGTCGCAATTCCGACGCACTTAAAAAGTGTCGCACTACCGACACCTTTTCCATTGCTTCCAAACAAGCGTTGCTCTTCCGACGTTTCCCAAACCGTCGCACTTTCAACGTTTCTAAACTGTCACACTTCCGACGAAATGTGGTCCGACGTTTTGAACGTCACTCTTCCGACATTTGTAAACTGTCGCAATTCCGACGAAATGTGGTCCGAAGTTTTGAACGTCGTTCTTCCGACGTTTGTAAACTGTCGCAATTCTGATGCAATGTGGTCTGACATTTTGGACGTTGCTCTTCTGAAGTTTGTAAATTGTCGCAATTCTAACGAAATGTGGTCTGACGTTTTGAACGTCGCTCGTCCGACGTTTGTAAACTGTCGCAATTCCGACGAAATGTGGTCCAACGTTTTGAACGTCGCTCGTCTGACGTTTTTATACTGTCCCTCTTCCGACTTTTTTAAGCTGTCGCAATTTCGACGCTTACAAGGCATCGGTGTACCGACGGAGGGTTCAATTTAAAAAAAAAAATGAAACTTTAAAATAGGAAAATAAATCTCCAATATTTGTTATGAATTGTGGGCGTTCCAATGACCGTGAAATATTAATATAATAAACCACCCCGCAGCGCTTCGACTATAAACAATCATTTTTTTTTCACAAGAGAAAAAACGTTGTTTTGAATATATTATATGAAGTAAAACAGTCCATGAAGTCATTACATTTTCACATCTAAAGATTGGAACCCAAATATCCATCCAGAAATGTGGAAGTCCCACCCCAGATAGTGATAGAAAAATACCCCATGTCACATACAGGGACTTGATATTAAACCCAGTAACGGTCCACATGGAGATTATCGACAATCCGAGAAAGCATCCAAATATGCCCGAGGCATCTATAAGAAAGTGAAATAGCAGTATGTAGAATAGTAAAGCAACAGATAGAGTACCGACGTCCATTGTTCCAAATACAAATTAAAGTACCCAAAATCCTTGAACAGAGAAAAACACTAGTCATGTGAGGAGTGTGATATGTCCAAAATATAAAAAGACCACCAGACCATATCAATAAACCAGCAACATAGACCAGCATCGCTAGTTTTGAAGGCAGAGTGATAAACATTAATCATTTTTTTTTCACAAGAGAAAAACGTTGTTTTGAATATATTATATGAAGTAAAATAGTCCATGAAGTCATTACATTTTCACATCTGAAGATTGGAACCCAAATATCCATCCAGAAAAGTGGAAGTCCCACCCCAAACAATGATAGAAAAATACCCCATGTCACATACAGGGACATGATATAAAACCCAGTAATGGTCCACATGGAGATTATCGACAATCTGAGAAAGCATCCAAATATTCTCGAGGCATCTATAAGAAAGTGAAATAGCAGTATGTAGAATAGTAAAGCAACAGATAGAGTACCGACGTCCATTGTTCCAAATACAAATTAAAGTACCCAAAATCCTTGAACAGAGAAAAACGCTAATCATGTGAGGAGTGTGATATGTCCAAATATAAAAAGACCATCAGACCATATCAATAAACTAGCAACATAGACCAGCATAGCTAGTTTTGAAGGCAGAGTGATAAACATTAATCATTTTTTTTTCACAAGAGAAAAAACGTTGTTTTGAATATATTATATGAAGTAAAACAGTCCATGAAATCATTACATTTTCACATCTCAAGATTGGAACCCAAATATACATCCAGAAAAGTGGAAGTCCCACCCCAGATAGTGATAGAAAAATACCCCATGTCACATACAGGGACTTGATATAAAACCCAGTAACGGTCCACATGGAGATTATCGATAATCTGAGAAAGCATCCAAATATGCCTGAGGCATCTATAAGAAAGTGAAATAGCAGTATGTAGAATAGTAAAGCAACAGATAGAGTACCAACGTCCATTATTCCAAATACAAATTAAAGTACCCAAAATCCTTGAACAGAGAAAAACGCTAATCATGTGAGGAGTGTGATATGTCCAAAATATAAAAATACCATCAGACCATATCAATAAACCAGCAACATAGACCAGCATCGCTAGTTTTGAAGGTAGAGTGATAACCTGTCAACACATAAAATAGTATCATAAAGTGGATACAGGAAATGTGCAGAGACATGTACTGTTGATATATGCCTCACACAAAAAGCATCCATGATAGAGCAAAAATATGTATAAACCCAGGGTCGATTGTATGTTCTGGCTCGCTTGTTCCCGGAAATAAAAACCATTTGCAGAAACCCAGGCTCGCTTGTAAGATCAGGCTCGCTTGATTCCAAAATTGGTAACCATCTGTTGCATCCGAGATGTAAGGTTTAGGCTCGCTTGTTTCCATTAGTAGCCCGCTACAGCATCCACCCTGTTCATAGAAAAAAGGTTCCTGTAGATATACAGAGAAAGAGTATAATATGTAGACCATATGAACATGGCTCTGTATTTCAAAAAACAGGTTTAAAATAGAAACAGGGCAACATTTTTTTTTTCCAATTGTTATGAACATAATTCGATCGTGAAATATTAATATAATAAACCACCCCGCAGCGCTTCAACTATAAATAATCATATAAACATTATTTCAAAAAACAGGTTTAAAATAGAAACAGGGCAACATTTTTTTTTCTAAGTAAAGTTAATCTATTAATAGTGGGGATAAAATTACACCGAAGTCAAAAACATTGCCCAGACTCATGGCAAATTTGTCATCAAAAAATTAAGCAGAATACCCTCATACGGGGAAACCAGTCTTGAATGTTTACAAAATTCAAAAATATTACAAAGGTCCAGCACAGTAAAATAATCTAAAAGCAGCCCAATTAAGTGGGCCACGAAGCAAGAAAAAAAAATTAACCAAACTACTCCTCCGACTCCTCGACGATTCGGCACCATCCTTCGGAAGGTCCAGGATCACTAGGTGCTACCTCCATAGTCATGCCATCGCTCCCCTCCTAAAGGCCCGAATGCTGGCTGGCTTTTTCTAAGCTCAGACCCGCCAGACGGCTGCATTGTTCTTCCATTTGGGCCTCCTCACGGAAAACCACAGCAATTGAATCTATGATTCATGGGCGGTTCAGAGAGAAATTAAAGGAAAAAATCGCAGTGCACGTCGTGGGAGAAGGTGAAGCGGTGGAGAAATGAGGAGTAGGGGAGCCCATACGGTGGCCAGATCCTAGAACCCGACCTCGCCCACTTCTAGTATCTGGATAGCGACCTGCGTGATAATCACTCGACTGGGAAGTCGACTCAGTTGAGGGGCTGGAGGGAGCGCGCAGGGGTTGACCTCTAGTGCTCCCCTTGCGGCAACGCATCCTTTGATGCAGGCAAGGAATGGGTGTAGTCTCAGCAGTGGGCACAAGAGGAGACGGAGAAGCAGAATTCCAAGAAACAGAGGAAGACAAACAAGGACCAGACCGAGAGAAATGCAGATATGCAGCAAGGTCTAAGCAGCAGTTCAGCTGGCCACTTCTCCTTCTTGTCACAGTGAGCAGGCAGTGTAACCCAGCAACCGGCTCATCTGAAAAACCATAGCGAAATGCCATATTATCGACTCGACTGTAATGCAATCGAAGGACCCCCGTCATAATTAATCTCTGATCATTAATGAGAGCCGAAGGCTAGATCATATTGGAGCATGCGGAATCACTAACAGGAGTGGAGGTCTGATCTTGAACAGTGTTAAAACTTAATGTGATTAGATGTGAAAACCTTGGAACTTAATTGAACAGCGTTAAAACTTAATGCGATTGATATGAAATCGCCACATCCATGTCCCATTGCCTTAAATGCCATCGAATGCACCCGCATCCGGGAACATGGCAACATTTGATTGAGGACACATGGCAGAAATTGATTAGAGCGGATCTTTGTTTGGGCCACTCACGCAGTGGAAATCCAGACCCGAAAAAGATTAGGGCGAATTTGATAAGAAATTCACGTCACAACTCTCCCTCTGTACGCCAGCCCAACTTCGGACCCGAAAAAGATTAGGGTGGAATTCAATTGGTTCGCGTCACAAAATTGGCCGACGTCAGCAGGCTATTTTGGAATGCGAATTTGGTTTGAATTATGGTTTATCGCCATTTGAAGTCCGACGGGCTCAACTTAAGAACAATTTTATTTGATCCCATCTTATAAAATTTGTGTTGGTTTTCTTTGATAGTACACATATTTATAATAAATCATGGGAATACCACACTAAACATGTGGAAAAGTTATATAAATTATTGAGAACAATCATTTTTATGTAAAAATATCCAAATGTGCTTTTGGGAAATAAGAATTTGAGTATTTGGTTCATATTTTTTTAAAGGAAGGAGTGAAGTTGGAGCCTCAAAAGATGCAAGCTATTACAAAATGACCTATTCCTAAGAAAATCAAGGTTCTTAGAATATTTTTTATACTTACATGATATTATTGATCATTTGTTAAGAATTATGCATGCATTTCAAGTCCACTCACATATCTCTTGAAGAAAATATCATTTATATGGAATGATGAGACTACTTTGGCATTCTCTCTTTTAATGGATGCCATGTCTTCTACACCAACATCGGTTGCACCTACTTTTGGTAAAACATTCATAGTAGAGTGTGAGGCACTAGGACAGGGAATTTATGTAACATTAACACAATAAGGGATATCATTGGCTTTTAAAAGCAAGGAATTCAAAGAAAATATTTGGTGAAATCTACGTATGAAAAATAAATGGAAGCAATATTACATGCAATAAAAAATGGGGATAGTATATCATTGGGAGGTACTTTAAAGTCAAGATATACCATGATAGCATAAAGTATTTTTGAAGCTATGGATTTCATTGGAAGATTAACAAAAATGAGGAGAAAAAATGCAAAGTTTTAATTTTGAGATAATCTGCAAAAAGGGTAAGAAAAATTTAGTACATGATGCTCTTTCTAAAATAGAAAAGGCCTCAAATTTATATCCAATTACATTTTATATTCCTAGGTGGCTAGAATAAGCTTGCCATAATGGAAAAATGACAATAGTACTAAACAAAAACTAAAATTTATAAAGGATGGGATGAACTCTATGGAGCATTGGGAGTGAAAGAGAGATATACTTTAGTGCAAATGTAGAATATTTTTATGCACGCAAGCATATTTGAATAAAAAAATATTAAGGGAGTCCCATGTCTCTCTGATGGTAGGACGCAGGGTTCCTTAAAACATCTCAAAGGATCAAAAAATATATTTTTGGAAGAAATGAAGAAAGATATTCAAAATTTTGTAAGAGAAGGTCAGGTTTGCATAATAAATAAAAGAGAGATAGCAAAATCTCTAGGGTTACTTCAACCATTCCACATACATATTCAAAGACTAGAAGATATATCAATAGACTTTATTACAGGGTTACTGAAATATAAAGGTAAGTATTACATTTTGTGGTCATTTATATAGACAAATTTTGTAGATTTTTTTTGTAGAGCTCAAAGTACATAAACAACAAGCCAAGTGGCAGAAGTGTCCATGAAAGAAATTCATAGTCTTCATGGTTTTCCTAAAGTAATAGTAACAAGAAACTTTTGGAAATAATTATTTAATATGAGTGGAGAAACACTAGCTGCCATGAGTTCTACATATAAAACACAATCAAATGGTCAAACAAAAATAGTTAACAAATGTTTTTAAGGTTATCTACAATGTTACTCTTTAGAAAATAAATCTTAATGGATGAAGTGGGTTCGTCAAGGGAGAATGGTAATATGATACTACCTATCACACATCTACTAAAATTTCCCCATTTAAGGCCCTTTATGGATATCCAACTCCTATTACCTCGTACTTTTTGCAAGATAAGTCAAAAGTATAGGAAACAGAGTCACATATGGAAAATAATAAAGAAACTTTGAAAATTATTATGGAAAACCTTCAAATGACATGAAACATGATAAAACAACAAAGGGGAACAACATTGAAGTGAAAGATAATTTAGGAAGGTAGATGGTTATTTTTAGATTATAGCATTATAAGCAATCTTCATTCAAGAAAAGAAGAATAAATAATTAGGTCAAAAGTGTTATGGCCCTAAATAATTATTGATAGGATTACCTGAAGTGGTATAGAAGTTGTTTTTCCTTCTTCTTATGCATTCTGGAGTTTTTCATGTATCTTGCCTAAAAAAGGTTTTGGGAAAAATATGCCAATGTAAATAGAACTTCCAAATTAGATGAAGAATGAAAGTTGATTCTTGAACCACAAAAAGTTAACATAAACATTACATGTCTCTTTGACATATAACCATTATGAAGTACCTAATCAAGTGGAAGAATATTCCTCTAGAATAAGGTACATGGTAAAATGATTAATTCATGATGAAATACCCATGGCTAAAGGGTTTGTTTGAAGTTTTGACAAAGGTTTTGTTATATGTTTTATATAACGCCCGGCGGAATAGTTTTATTGTTTGTTAAGATCCCACACAGTGATCAAATTTGAAGGGCATGTCCGAATTTCAATTAGAAGGGAATATATCTATGTCGCCCTTCCATAATGAAAAGCTTTAAAAAAAAAGCATTTCAATTGACCACAATAAATTATTTTTGCCATTCATTTCAGAAAAAAAAATCATCAATTTTTATGTTAATAAAACATTGTGACATATATAACAGTGAAGGAAGCTCTATCTTGCATTGCTTAAAGCTCCCACTCGCAATGCAAACATAACTCTTGAAGACACTATTATAATAATCTGGATGGATACCACCGAGATATAGGAGGTTATGATGTGTGAGATTGTATAACGCAATTTTGACTTTGATTCATAAGGAGTAGCAGCCTGGATGTCTAGATTTTTCTTATAGAACTTTTTTTTATTTGAAACATTGTTTACAAATATGAATATAACAATGAAATTATGAGCATGGTGGACAATTAGCTCATGATGCCAAACCATGAAGCTGTAAGTTTGGGATTTAACATTTTTAAATGTTAAAGACAAATAGTCAAAATCAGTGACAACTTAGTATGCCATTATAAATCATCATTCCCTGTTCACTTTTGTTAATAGGTTTGTGTCACACGATGATCTCTCTTCTACGGCATCTACGCATTTACTTGTATTGAAGATCACTATTCTAGGAATAAGAAGTTATTTTCTCCAAAAATAACCCTAGCCAAACATTGAAAATTCATCAAGGATATATTTCTATGCTTCATAAGTACATATGTTCTAACTTCTACTTCTAAATCATGTCTTGAAAGTGTTTGTTTTGCTGGAAATTATTCACCAGTTGGTTTCATGCCAAAGTCTTTTCTCATTTCGGCATCCAATACATGAAAAAGATAATGGTTTAAAACAACATAAATATTTGAGAAATTTCGCAAGAATTGTACGGCACACTTTGAATATGTTAATTTTTAAGTCAAGTGCATGATGATTTATAGGATCAAGTTTCAAACTGAATGCAAATGTACAGAAACTTCTCAACATGCTACAACATAATAGGATAAATGGCAATATTGCATCAACTATTTCCATAATAAGTGCACCTCAGTATGGACCTAACAACACAAATGTTGTAGATCTATGAATATACAATCAAATGTATTCCACAAGGCCAATCGTATAGGCTTGAGTTCCTGTTTGCAACCAAAAATACCTTGGGCAACTAATTCAATTAGATACACCAAACCATCGACAAAAAGGAAAACCGGCCTACTCAAAAATGCAGCGTTTACCCACTCCTTTGACAAAATTTTGAGTTTCGAAACAAGGGCCTTTATTGTCTTGTCAATGCCCCTAGTAATTTGAACGGGGTTTGCACCTGCTGCAACAACCTAAACAAAAAGGTTTCATTTCAAATTATTTTCCGCAAATTTAAGATACAACCATTGTTAGTTTTGTATTTCCTAACAAGCTCATAAATTTTGACAAAAGAACCAAATTTTTTTAATAACTGATAGCAATTTTTTCACTCAAATACTATCTTAGACTCAATAAGCCCAACCCAAAACTAAAAAACCAAACACCATAATACCCTACAAAAATGAATAGATGATCTTAATCCAATACTATCAACAAAAAGTTACCTTTACACCCTCACTTATTAAACCCTGTGTTGTTGAATTTTAACTTCAACTGCAGCAGCAGAAGGATGGATGCAACAACAAAATTTTTTTTGGAGGTTGCTTGCATGCCATCCAGAAATTTAATTCAGCATTTAAAATTCCTGCACGTTTTTTTTGTAGACGGCCACAACCATATTTCTATACAGGATTGTATTTAAACACAACAACCAGCATTAACACAATTCACTGACCAGCAATTAAACAAACAGAAATTTACCCCCCAGTTTTGTAAATTCAAAAGGAGGACACGTGGAGAATTAATATTGGATCACATGAAATTGAAGGGAATCTGAAACACAGCAGGACCGAATTTTTTATAAGGCACATTGGATTGAGAATTAAGCGTTACAAATTAAGCGAGACGTCTCATCCCCATTTGGGCAGCAATTTGGTTTGAAATTCAATCTATTCAGACTTTTGAAGTCTGATGGAAAGGGTTCTTTAATGTTTTGATAGTTTAATTTTATGTATGCTTTAATATATACATATGTTTTAAACATATGTTATATATATATATCATATGCGAAATGAAATGTGGGCCATAGAATTTAGTTTTAATTTTATTTTTTTTAAAAGAGAGTTTATTATAATATGTTTTATATGTTATGGCATATAAAAATAAAAAGGACAAAAAAGCTTAGTAGTTTTTTTTATAGACAATACGTAAATTTTTTATTACACAGCAGTGTGTAAAAAGTGAAAAACTGAGTGTAACTTTTTAAGTGTGTATGCATAGCAATGCAAAAGTGAAAAACATAGCAAAGTGTTTTAGAGATAGAGTATGTTTGTTTTGAACAGACAATGAGTTGTTTTTATGCACTGCGTTTTGTAGCATTCATAATTTTGTAATCCCTCTCAGTGAGGAAGAAGTGTAATAGTTTTTTTTTGAGTTATTGAAGGGAATAGAAGTTTGTTTTCAAAGTATTGAAACTTTGTCTCCTGTCAAAGAAATTTTTATTTTCTCTGTGTTAGAGGAAGAGAGATTTATTCTCCATTCATTGTTCTGGAATTTTTCAATATTCCAACATGTGCAAGAACAACAAATGTTGTGGTTCCATCCCCAGCTAAATCATTTGTCTTTGCCGCAACTTGCCTTACCAACTTGGCCCCAATATTTTCAACTGGGTCCTCTAATTCAACCAATAAAAAGGCCAAAACCATACAATTGAGATACATTTCATTACACTATCAATAACAATAAAATTTGACTCAACCATAACCCTTTCCTTTTATTGTTGTGAAAAGATTTATGCATTACTCTAATGTGGCTAGTCCATAGGCCAAGTAGACCACTGGGTAACAAATATGTTTCCTTTCACCTTTGAGTTTTCAAATTATGCCTACCAAATCTAAGACATTTAAGAGGGGGAACTAATACAACGTTAAAAAGAAAAGTAGAGCACACATCTACAAATTACCTCCTTAGCTAATGTCACGCCATCATTAACTATTTTTGGAGAACCATGCTTGCTCTCCAAGACAACATTTTGCCCCTCGCCCCAAGGGTGACTCCAACAAGATCAGCAAATTTGTTCACACCGCCTACAAGACAAGTTGACAATGCTTTCAGTAAGTGTGCAATTGAATGCCAGACCATATGCCAAAACAACCCTCCATGAAAAATTAAAATAACACATTAAAATCGAATATAAGTGGACAAGGAAAGATCCACCGCAGTGAAGTTTCATGTTCATGTGACCTTCGTTTAAACATAATTTTTTCTCTAACCTGCAATTTTTTTGTCACTGAGCCATCCTTGTTGAAGTACAACTCCTTTTCCATAGCTCTTGTATTAAATACCTTCTCTCTGTCACGTAATCTCA